>JAJPUD010001046.1:233758-267134 GCA_023553655.1 Myrmecobius fasciatus | reverse complement strand
ATTTGTGTAGAAAGTGTTTTGTAGTTTAGTTCGTATAGTTTCTGACTTTTCCTTGGCAGATAGATTCCCAAATATTTTATCCTATCATCTGTTATTTGGAATGGAATTTCTTTTTGTATCTCTTGATGCTGAACTTTGTTGGTAATATGTAAAAATGCTGATGATTTATGTGGATTAATTTTGAATCCTGCAACTTTGCTAAAGTTGTGAATTGTTTCTAGTAGTTTTTTAGTTGAGTCTCTAGGGTTCTCTAAGTATACCATCATGTCATCTGCAAAGAGTGATCATTTGGTTTCTTCATTACCTACTCTGATTCCTTTTATCTCTTTTTCTTCTCTTATTGCTAAAGCTACCATTTCTAAAACAATATTAAATAGTAATGGTGACAGTGGGCAGCCTTGTTTCACTCCTGATCTTATTGGGAATGGTTTTAGTTTGTCTCCATTACATATGATGCTTGTTGATGGTTTTAAATAGATGCTACTGATCATTTCAAGGAAAAGCCCATTTATTCCTATACTCTATAGTGTTTTTAACAGGAAAGGGTATTGGATTTTATCATGCTTTTTCTGCGTCTATTGAGATAATCATATGGTTTTTGTTAGTTTGGTTATTAATATAATTAATTATGCTGATAGTTTTCCTAATATTGAACCAGCCCTGCATCCCTGGTATAAATCCTACTTGGTCATAGTGTACTATCCTGGGGATGACTTTCTGTAATCTCATTGCTAATATCTTATTTAAAATTTTTGCATCAATATTCATTAGGGAAATTGGTCTATAGTTTTCTTTCTCTGGTGTTTGGAGTTTGGAGTGTGGAGTTTCTGCCATGATGAGCTGAGCTGAGTCCCATCCTCACTTCCGGCCTACATCGAGTCCACAGTTTATCCCTCTGTCCAAGTTAAACAAACCTGATATGAAGTTCTTCAGAAAGTAGTGTCCAAATATTTCTGGATTCGTTGACTTGAAGATCAATTCAGAGGCTTATTTCATTGTTGATTTGAGAGAAGATCGGAGGAGGACGCAGAGTCACGTTTTCACTCCACCATCTTGACTCCGCCCCCTCCAAAATTATTGTCTTAATTGTTCTTTTTTCTGTGATAAATATTAAACCATTTTACATCAACTAATAGGAAGTGATAAAATTCTATTTTAATTTATCTTCTTTCAGTAAGTTTTAATATGTATTATATTAATTTTTTATTTCATGTTTCATACATATTTGAAATATTTATTGAAGACATTTTCATGCATGCTTAGTATTTTGATTTTAGAAAATTGACATATAGTGACCAAATGATTCTTAGTAGAGATAATTAATATTTTTCATTGATTGTCTTGAAAACACTAGATATTGGGGCAGCTAGGTGGCACAGTGGTTAGAGCACCAGCCCTGAAGTCAGGAAGACCTGAGTTCAAATCTGGTCTCAGACACTTCCTAGCTGTGTGACCCTGGGCAAGTCACTTAACCCCGATTGCCTCAGCAAAAAGCAAAAAAAAAAAAAAAACACTAGATATTAAAAGAGTAAAAGGAAATTGGCTGAGCAAAATAAATGTGTTCTTTTTTTTAAGGTCACCATCTTAATCTATAAAATTGATATTATTATCATTGTTCATAATGACCATGGGCCATAGTTGTAAACTTCATTTGCAACTGATCTATATGATATACTAGGTTACTAAATTAATTCACATTAGTAACTTTTGTTATAATAGCATAATAGCAGTATTGATGCTCTCTTCATTTTTTTAGGCTGCATTTGTTCTTCAGAATCTATTAGTGATTCCATTACCTACAGATGACAACCACGATTATTCTTGGCATGTAAGTAACTGTTAAAATCATGTTATGTGGTTCTGATAGGTGAAAAAGTTTTTATTGGTATTTGCTTCATTATAAAACAAATTTAAGATGTTTGTTATTATGAAGACTTTCAAAAAACAGATTTAGATAAGGTAATAATGAACTAATTACTATTTCAGATATTGCAGATAATATTCTAGCTCTTTGAAAAACAAGATTTAAAAATATTCTCTTCTCTTCAAAATACCTACCAACCAAAAGAAAAAATTCAAAAATTATTTTGCTTTTAATGAAATGTATATTGCTAATAAATTTGTTGGTACTCTTTTTAATGAGTAGAATAGTTTGATGTTGGGTTCCCATTAGATTGATTAGTTTGTGGTATAGAGTTTAATTCAGCTTAATGTAGTGCTTAACATTACTAGGTACTTTTACTGATAAAAACCAAAATTAATGTAAAGACATTGCCCTCTCTAACCTTACTAGGAGAAAGCAAACTATATTTCTGTCCTCTTATCTGTCCAAATGGTAATTATCCTTCAAAGTCCATCTCATCTTTTTCTGTTCATTTTTTTGCAATCTACCAGGGACACAAAGAAATAATTCCAGCAAGCTTACCTTCTACTATGGGAACATAATATGATCATAATTAACAGATATTACAGGAGAATTGAGAGAGGTAATAGGCTGATCAAGGAAGTCTTCATTGAAAACATAGAACCTCAGTTGAATCTGGAAGGAAGATAAGATTTTAGATATGGAGATGAGGAGGGAAGTGCATTACAACCATGGATGATGGCTTGTGAGAATGCTCAAAGACAAAGTTATTGTGATGAATTCAACAAATATACTTTGTTGATTCATATTTCATGATTCCTTTTTTAAGGGTTTTCTTGGTAAAGATACTGGGCTAGTTTGACATTTTCTTTTCCAGCTCATTTTACACATCAGGAAACTGAATCAAACAGAATTAAGTGACTTGACCAAGGTTAGCAGCTAGGAAGTGTCTGAGATCAGATATGAATTCAGGTCTTTCTGACTCCAGACTTGGCACTATCCACTGTGCCACCTAACTTTAAGTGCAAATGTCATCTCAGCCATGTCACAGTTAACAAAACTATTTTAAGAAATAAATATATACCATATTGATCTGAATATAATGTAATATATAACATTTACATTATTATATTATTTATTTGTAATAAATAATAATAATAAAAAGTAATATATTTGTTACTCCTATTTAAATTTATTACAAACTGTACTCCTTTTTAAACACACACATACACATTTATATATATATATACACACATATCTATGTGCATATATATTCTTTCTTTAGAATGATTCCATCATACTCAGCTTAGGCCAATCCTTTCTTTCAGGCTGCCAAAATAAAAAATGACAGTCATAAAAGAACGTGTAATATTTTCATATTTAAAAGTAAATGATTTGACCATATTGAGTGCCTTACAGTTGATACTTAATGTTTATTTTATTTTTCTCTTGGATGTTATATGTCAAATTTTCCCTGAAGTTCTGCTATTTTTATCATAAATATCTGAAAGTCTTTTAGTCTGTTAAATGTCCATTTTTTTCCCAGTCAGTATTATACTTAACTTGGCTAGGTCATACTCTTTTTAAAAAGAAAAGAAATGACAAAAATCATAATTTTATGCAAAACAGATGGGAATAGGGGAAGTATAGCTTATAAGTGGTATACAAAATATAGAGTACCCCAAAAGCCTTAGAACAGTTTTAAGCTTTTGAAACTTAAGACAGTTCTAGGGTTTTAAAACCAAAAACTGCCCTAAGGCTTTTGGAACATCTAGTATGTTTTGCATTGTTGGTGGATTGTTTTTCAGTTATATCTGACTCTTGTGATCACATTTAAGGTTTCTGTGAAAAAGATACTGACGTAATTTGTCATTTTCTTCTCTGTCTCATTTTACAGATGAGAAAACTGAGGAAGTTAGGTTTAAGTAGCTTGTCCAGGGTTACAAAATTAGGTGGTATCTGAAACCAGATGTGAACTCAAGTCTGAGTCTTTTACTTTATCCATTATGCCATCTAGCTGCCTCTATAATCATTACTTTTCCCTAAACACAGTTATTAAATCTATGTTTTTCCTCTACTTTTGAGGCAAGATCCTTAAAAACCAAAAACTTCTTCACTACTGCTTCAAGTTGCTGAATATGCAAGGGTAATTTACCTTGATTTTCTTCATGTTGGCTTTTTTCAAACTATTAATAAGAGCCAAGGGATATTTTCCTATATTTCTACTTTCCTTTTTAAGCTTCTTTCATATCCATTTTTCACATCATCTTGGGGAAGGAGGCTGATAAAAGATGCCTCCAGCTTACTGAAAGATCTTCTTGTATACCTCTACAAGCCACAGAATATACCATGGTTATGCATCTGGCCATCTAGTCACCCTACGCTCACTTTCTTCCTCACCTCCCTTTCCCCAATAAAGACATTATAATCACTTTTAAAAATTAATCATGATGACATTGTAAACAAATATAAACAGTTTCTTCCAACTATACCAAAAATTCTAATCTGGATGTAACTGGCCAATTCAGTAATTTAGGCTCAGTAATGAGATATTTATGGACCATAAAATTTAATAAAGTACCTTTACTGATAATATTTAAAAATATACAAAACTTAATTAAGATCAATTAAATACTGCTCCTCTGCATTTCAGTGATTTACAAACCATAATAGTATATTGGAAGAGTGTTCCTGTAGGACAGTGAATAACAAAACCTCTGATTAAACTCCTATGACTCTGATATGAATTCCCCAAATGCTGGGAGCAAGGAGGAAGATAAGTGACCTTTTCCCCTAAAGGACCAAATAAATTTACATAAAACAAGGATTGTTGCCACTACAGTGATTTCCATCTATAAGTTAAAATTGTTCAAGATTCCTTAAAAGATATAACAACAGAAGTAAACCTGTTCATTGATTCTGACCACAAACATTAGGAGAGGCATAAAAAAGGCATATTTTTGTTTGTGAGGCACAAGATGCAGTTGGAAGAAGGATTCCTTGTGTATGGTGAGGTCCTCTGGGTGTTTCTGTGTTGTAAATGATATTGTGCAGATCACATCAAGTCTTGGAACATTGCAGAATCTCCTGGAAGAGGTATATAATCACTTGGAGCTTAGCTGACCACCAGTAAACAATAAAAATTAACAAGATAAAGAATGTTTATTGCCCAAATCACAGTGTGCATTTGGATTGAAAGTCTACATAGCTCCTCCGTTAGTATGAATATCTGAAGCAAAAGGTACACTTGAATGGTTGGACAAACCATTGAAAAAGGAAAGTGGACTTGATGATCTTTGGGAAATTACAATTTTTTTTTAATTGAATCCAAGATTCCTATCAGAGCAATGACCCATTTGTTTAATATCAACATTTCACCACTATGTTACTGTGAGGATGGCAATAAGAAATATACTATAATAGTATCCAAAGATTTAAAAATGAATGTTATATAGAGGATAATGCTAATTATTTGGTAGACAATAGAAGCAATGAGAAATTCTGAAGAGTGAGTAAAAAATATGGAAGAATCATGTTGTAGAGAGAGAGAGAGTATAGGCTGATTACATCATGAGATCAAGGGATAATAGCAAGAGGACTTCATTGGTATTTCTGGGATGTGAGGATAAATTAGGGAAAACCTCAATGGATGAGCCTTCAGTGACAAACATGGTGAAAGGACAAGGTTACAAATTGCTTAAGATGGGCAGTCATAAATGGATTGTGATATGCATTTGAGAGAACTTATAAATTGATGAAACATGTAATCCTTATAAATATTTTGAGAATAATTAAGGTCAAATGAGATATGTTCATAAAGTTTTTGCAAATATTAAAATGCTTGAGAAATCTTAATAGTGTCTTTACTTATAGTCTTTATATATATCCATATTAATTGCATTACAGGATCATATTACATTAGTGTAATTTATTTAACATTCACCTTTTGTGGCACAGTTTTTTGTAATGTGGCACAAGAGTGCTGGGACTGGAGTTGGGAAGACCTGAGTTTAAATCCAGCCCTAGATATTTACCAGATATTACACAGATATTACAGCCAGATATTTACTAGATATTACATGCTCCTGGACAAGTCACTTAATCCTGTTTGCCTCAGTTTCTCATCTGTAAAGTGAGGTGGAAAAAGAAATGGCAGATCACAAATGGGCCCAGAGGAGTAGAACATGACCAAAACAACTGAACAACAACAACAAGTAATACTTTATAAAAATCTTTCAACATATTGTTTGTTTAATAATGCTTAGAGAGTATTCTTAGCTATGAAATGATTGGTCAAAAGGTAATTATTTTTGAATTTACTATATAATACCAAATTGTAAATAATATTTTCATTGTTTACTATTTATCTCTAGCTCTAACTACATTGAATTTCTTTGATTTATTTATATTTGTAAGCTTGTTGCATGTGAGGTAATAGATTGAAATAAATATTTATTAATTGAATAGTGATTTAAATTTAAAAAATTAACAATTTGTGTGACTTCTTTTGAAAATGGTTTATATTCTTTGCCTATTTACATTTAATAACCTAGGAGTTACCTTTACTAAAATTTAAGTTTCTTATATGTTTTAGATATCAGTTTTTTGATATACTTTTTATAAATATATTTTTTCAATATTTCTTTTCTCATTCCACATAAATTTATTAAAAACAGTTAAATTTTGTTAAAAGTTTTGGAGCATTAAAAGAACTATGGGTTATATGTTTTCCACACAAGATTAATGACCAATTTAAATAAAGAGGCCTGACTCTTCTTTGTTGCTGTGTCATCCAGACTTAGTCAAGTGATTTTCTCCTGCTGTGATTATTATATCTTGCACTTTTCAGAGAAGAAGGAAATTTGTGAAGCTCTTGCTGCAGCTCCACCAGCAGGTGCTCAGCATAGTATATGATACTAATCTTTCTCATGTAGAAACTGCAACTTTATTATGGGTACATTGTGTTTTACTTGTTTTGTGCATTGCATAAATATGATCATAATTATTACACTTCAGCAATATATAATTTCATTAGCTTCTTTATTCCCTCCAATAATTAAGCTTTAAACACTGTTATGTTTTATTAGTCCCTATGTGAGTATTATTGGAACCTAAAAATTTATCTTTTGCTAACTAGGTGATGATCTCTGAACTTAGTAAGATTGATCCTATACTCAAAGCTTGCTAGTTTATTAGGATCTGTTAGAACTGCTACTTCAAGCATAACCTTTGAGAATGCAGGTTTACTTGAGTTCTGATACTTCGACAATTTGGATGTGGTATCAGAACAGAAGTTCTTAGTAGAAGATTGAGTTTTTGTTTGTTTGTTCTTTGAGACTAGATCTACCTATCTGCCCATGCTGGAAATACAGGGGTAACTCAAAGACCCAGACACACTACTGCTCAGTATGCAAATTTCACCTGATCCGTCTTCTATCCAGGATTATTTTATTCCTCTGTAGGCAAGCAAATGGCACCCTTTCTTCTTGAGGTCCACATTGTAGTCCTTGTGTAATCTGGACTGAGCTTTAACTGTTACTTCATCCCTTCCTTAACACTTATATACCAGCCAGAGTATAGACATTACAATTTTACATATATAGTTTATGTCATATATCAAGCTGAAGGGGAAAGATGTAGCTAGAGAGCTGCTTATCTTTAAAAAAAAATATGAAGTTTTAGTGAACTATGAGCACAGTTTGAGTAAGCAGTATAATGTTGTAAGCAAACCAATGTGTTCTTTGCATGAAGACAAACATAATGTAAAGGAATTAGGAAGAGATAGTTTTAGTGTACTGTGCCCTGGCTGCTACATTTGAGGAAGGATATCTAGACTAAGAGTTCTTAACTTGGCTTTTGTGAAATTTTGTGTGTGTGTGTGTGTTTTACATTTTGATAATTATTTTAAGATAATTACTTTTCTTTTATAATTGTATTTTATTTTAATCATTAAAAATTATTCTAAGTACAGGTTTATTAACTTTATCAATCTGCCAAAGTGGTGCATGACATAAAAAATTAGAGGATCACTGATTTTGATGATGGTAAAGGACTCTGAAATCATGCCATATGAAGATCATTTGAAGGCAATAAGGATGATTTAAATGAAGCATAAGTTCATAAATATAGACCTGTTGTTTTTCAGTTATGTATGACTCTTTGTGATCCTGTGGACTATAATATCCATAGGGTTTTCTTCTCAAAGATATTGGAGTGATTTGCCATTTTCTTCTTTAGTGAATTAAGGCAAACAAGCTAAGTGACTTGCCTGAGATTACACAGTTAGGAAGTCTTTGAAGCTGGATTTGAACTTAAGGCGTCCTGACTCCAGGCCTAGCCCTCTATCCACCAAGACTCTTACCTGCCTCAGATATGGATCTAGGAAGGACCTAATAGATAATCTCATCTTATTTTCTCATTTCATAGATGATGAACTGGGACGTAAGGTTTTGTTCAAGGTCATATAGCTAGCTAGTAAATAGAAGAATTCATATTTGAATCAGAGCTCTGACTCCAAAATCTACTTTCTGCTGTACCACATGGCTTAACTACATAATGGCATGGCATCTAAAAGTAGCCTTCTTTTTAAGCCTTCTTTTGGAAGACAGATTACTTTGACTTGTTCTGCTTGATCCTAGAGGTTAAAAGTAGGAATAATGAATAGAAGCTGCAAAGAACTAGATTTTGGCATGATGTTAGGAAAAACATTTCTAAGAATTATTGCTAGCCAAAAGTGAAAAGGGCTGCTTTTTCGGATGGGTTTCCCTGTACTTAAATAACAAAGGCTGGATGACCACTTTTTGTATATGTTTTACAGATTATTCTTATTCAGGTTCATGTGTGATTATATTAGATATCTCTCTGGCATTCCTTCCAACTCCACCATTCCATTTATGTTTTTTGCCCATGAAGATCTATTATGCAATTGTAGACATCTTCAATTTATGAATTTACACTAAGCTGAAAATTAATATAGCCAAACTCTAGTTTTTTTTGCATATTTGATCATCTCTTTTATTGACTTTATATGTCTGCTAGTAATTTTTCTTGCAATTTGTCATTAGATGATAATGGGAGAACAGTAAATAATAGCAAGTAAAGAGAAGCAAAACTTAACAGATATAATTATACAGTAAGACATTCTTGTCTCCAGAGGACACATATTTTCAGTATTCAGAGATTATTGTTATGTGATAATCATTTTAATAATAATATTAACTCACAGTTATATAATATTTTAAGGCTTATAAGATACTTTTTTTGTTCTTAATCTTTTTTAATTCTAACAGCAACTCTTTGAAGAAGATGCTATAACTATGTGTATTGTATAGACAAAGAAACTAAGACTGAGAGGTTAAGTGTCTTGCTTAGTGTCACATGCTACCTGAGAAAGGATTATAATCCAAGTCCTTATGACTCTAGGTTCAGTACTCTATTGACTCTGTCATGCTTACTTGAATCAATAGTTCATAGGTCTTAATCTAGATGTTTATGTTAGTGTTTAATATTATACCTAAGTTAATATAGTTAAAATAAATATTAGTCATATGTATTTGAATCTTATTAGTTAGAATCTATAATAACTTTCAGAAAGGTTTTAGTATTTGTCAGTTTGCTATTTTATGAGTATCATGAACTGAAAAGAAATTCTTGCATTAGAGGTGTACCTATAGATTGGATAATTTACCCATTTGTAAAAACATAAATACTACTTATTGGAATTTATCCTGAATACAGAATTGTATCAGAAATATTAAGACTGGAATTCTTCTTGATAGTCTTCTGCCTTTAGACAGCTAAGGTGGCATACTATTTTACAGGTAAGGCAAAGTTAAGTGATTAGCCCAAGTGACTTGTAATAGGTGATTTGTAGTCTTATCTTGAATAATTTCTCTGATTTATTTTTATGATGGGAAGAGTTTGTAGATTGATTGTAGTATGCATTCAGATTTGTTATATGATAGAATATAATACAGGTGAGAAATAACTTATTCTGACATATTCCCTTAGGGTCCTTCTGTACATGATGTGGAGTATGGCCTATCTCTGATAGGTAAACCTGCCCTCCAAGCCCTTTTATATCACAGCAATTTTTATGAAAATATGAATCAGATGGTGAAACATTGTTACCTGGGGCGATATATGTTTGACTTGAATTATTATGCAGCTAATAACATCACAGCAAGAAAGAATATAAATGGTAAGAGTCTTTTTTCCAATTTTAATGGGATAATATTAAGCCAATAACTCATCCTCTTTGGGGTTATTGTTTTTAACTATATATCCTAAAAGCATTTAGTTTTATTATACTTAAGCATATTGAAAACTTAAAAACTGGAGAGGTCTTAGCCATAATATTGTCATGTCAGAAAGGTATATTCATATATCTTTTTGCCAGAAGCTAATGTAAATATATTTCTCACCTTTCATAAGAATGAATTATTTTCATCCTGTTCACAAGTGCTTTTAATTAACATATAAACTTCTTGTTTTTAGCTATTGAATAAAATTCATCTTCCTAAATCTGAAAGCCATCTTTAAATTTATAACAAAGAACAAATGTATTTGTTGCATATATTTTGAACAAGGAAATTAATATCTCAGAAGTTTTTGAAAAATTATAACTGTTGGTGTAAAGAACTTTGAAATGTACCATTTTTTGAATAGAATGTAGTGTGCCTACAAGTACAAAATTTAAAGTGCATCTTATAAATAATAGAAAAAGAGGAAGTTCTTAGGAATAGCTGAGTATTGTTATAAAATGTATTCTACTTTACGTACTTTAAGAAAAATATAAATGATTAGTGTGCTAGAAATAAGATTCAAGAATAGAAATTGCTATCTTGTAGCTAAATGAATTCTCTGAGTCTTTAAGTCAAGATTTTACTGCTGCAAAACCTTTTTTCTGTTAATAGATTTTACAGGTTTCTGTAGTGAACAGCTTTTCTGTTTTCTGTGTTCATATAGCTTTTTTGAGTGGTAGAGCTGTAAAGCTTATTTTGAGGCATTTTAATTTATTTTTGTTCTCTTCTGAGGAAATAGTGATTCAGTATAAAGGATATTGTAACACTAAGTATTTAACCTTACTTAGAAAAGTTAGAATTCAGGGCAGCTAGGTGGCGCAGTGGATAGAGCACCAGCCCTGAAGTCAGGAGGACCTGAGTTCAAATCTGGTCTCAGACACTTAACATTCCCTAGCTGTGTGACCCTGGGCAAATCACTTAACCCCAATTGCCTCAGCAAAAAAGCAAAAAAAAAAAAAAAGAAAAGAAAAAGAAAAAGAAAAGTTAGAATTCAAACCAAGTATTTTCTTTATAGGCCAAGAATATAGGTTAATTGCCATCCCAGAAATGATGATGAGAGCTCAGAGATTTCTAATCAATGTAGGTTATCATGAAAAAAAAAAAAATAAAGTATCACTTAAAAAAAGCTTGAAATTAAACCAAAGAAGAAAGAGAATATGAAAAGGTAGAAAAAAATCCTCATCTGTACTGTTCATTCATTTAACAAGCATTAAGTATTATCCTTAGACTTAAGGAGCATTTATTCTATTTGGAGGAGGAAGGGGACAATATGTGCCAGATAAATATTACATATGGCATGGACAAATAAGGACAGATATGAAAGATGTGGAGATAGAATTGACAAGACTTAGAAATTAGTTGTATATGGTGGAATGAGAGAGGGGATATAGTCAAGAATGACTTTGAAGTTGGTGAGCTTGAGTGATTAGAAGGATACTGAATATGAAATGAGGACGCTAGGAAGAGAGTTCAGGAGGAAAGTTAGTGAATTTTCTTTTGGACATCTTGGATTTGAGATGCTTTGGAGATACCATTTGGAATGTAAACACTTGGCAATGTTCATTTGGAGAGATATTAATACTGGATGCATAGATCTGAGATCTTCTGGATTTGTTAATCAAATCCATGGGAGATGAAAAGATTACTGAGAGAGAGGTTATCTATAGAGAGAAGACAGTATTCTTTTAAAAATGTTTTTTAATTAAAGCTTTTTATTTTTCAAAAAATGCATAGATAATTCTGCAACATTAGCCCTTGCAAAACCTTATACTCCAGTTTTTCCTCCCCTTCTTCCACCCTCTTCCCCTAGATAGCAAATAGTCCAATATATGTTAAACATGGTAGAAATATATGCTAAATTCAATACATGCATACATATTTATATAATTATCTTGCTGTACAAGAAAAATCAAATTGAACCAGAAAAGAAAATGATAAAGAAAATAAAATGCAAGCAAACAACAACAAAAAGAGTGAGAATGCTACTGTTGTGAACCACACTCAGTTCCCACAGTCCTCTCTGTGAATGTAGATGGCTCTTTTGATCCACAAGACTATTGAAACTGGTCTGAATCATCTCATTGTTAAAGAGAGATGCGTACATCAGAATTGATCATTGTGGGTGCCCATCAATTGGAAAATGTCTGAATAAACCATGGTATATGAATGTCATGGAATATTATTGTTAGGTAAGAAATAACCAGAAGGATGATTTCAGAGAGACTTGGAGAGACTTACGTGAACTGATACTAAATGAAATGAGCAGACCCAGGAGATCATTATACACGGCAACAAGACTATATGATGATCAATTCTGTTGGATATGGCTGTCTTCAACAATGAGATGATTCAAACCAGTTCCAGTTGTTCAGTGATGAAGAAAGCCATATACACCCAGAGAGAGGACTGTGGGAACTGAGTGTGGACCAGAACATAGCATTTTCATGCTTTCTGTTGATGTTTGCTTGCATTTTGTTTTCTTTCTCAGATTTTTTTTCTTTCTAGACCCGATTTTTCTTGTGCAGCAAGATAACTGTATAAATATGTGTACGTATATATATATATATACATATATATATATATATATTGGATTTATCATATATTTTAACATATTTAACATGTATTGGACTACCTGCCATCTAGGAAAGGTGTGGGGGAAAGGAGGGAAAAATTTGCAACAGAAAGTTTTGCAAGGTCAATGTTGAAAAATTACCTATGCATATGTTTTGTAAATAAAAAGCTTTAATAAAAAATTATAATATAATATATACAAAAATTGCATTTCTCTGATCAATAGTGATTTAGAGCACCTTTTCACATGACTAGAGATGTTTAAATTTCTTCATCTGAAAATTGTCTGTTCATATCCTTTGACCAATTCTTATAAATTCTATATATTTTAGAAATAAAGTCTTTATCAGAACTCTTGAATGTAAAAATGTTTTTCCCAGTTTATTGCTCCCCTTCTAAATCTTGTCTGCCTTAGTTTTGTTTGTACAAAACCTTTTTAAATTAATATAATCAAAATTATCTATTTTTGTGATCAATAATGATCTCCAGTTTAAGAAGTCTTCAACAGAGCTTTAAGGCACACAGATTAAGAAGTTAAAGGGTAGAAGAATAAGACATGAGAGAAACGGGAGGATAATTGAGCACTTGTAGTAAAGAAGTAGGTATAATACTTAATAATGTGAAGAGAAGAGTTGGACATTTTCTGGATTAAAATAGCTGCTTGTGTTGAAAGGAGTTATATGGTTCTACAGTTGGCACTAAAAAGTAAGGTCAAAGGAAAGAGGTGATTCCCATTGTTGACTCCCTGCTGAGGAGTAGTAAGGAAAATATTTATTTAGCTGTCATTAATAATAAAGAAATTTACTGCCTTCCCAGAGTAGAGGTAACTGAAATTCAGTCTTGAATTTCAAGACTTGTCAAATGTGATGACTTCTATCCACGTCTGAGAATTAAAAGGCAGTAAAGAGAAATCTACAAAGCATTTCTAAGGATTATGAGGTCACAGGCATGAAAATGAAGGTGCACAGTGATATTCATAGCACAAAATTCATGAAAAGTACTAATATTAAAACTTTTGACTTCAAATGTCTATACACAGAAGGAGTCTCACTTCCTATAGGTTCAATGTGTATGCATAACAATCAAAGTAAATTATAAATCCTGATTCAACTAGGAAAATTTAACCTTATAGGTATTATTGAGACTTGGATCTGAGTCTTATAATTTTAATACAATTTTGAAAAGATATACATTATTAAAAAAAATAGACATCCAAAGCAATCCTGATAGACTTTGGACAGAAAATGCCATCTGTATCCAGGAAAAATAAAATATGTAGATTGAATATAAATCAACACAGTTTATATATTCACTTTTTTTTCTGTTTTTTTTTTCTCTCCCATGGTTTTTCTCTTTTCTGATTTTTCTCTCCCAACATGATTCATAAATTTAAAATGTTTTGAATTATTAAAATAAATATTTTTTAAAAAAGAATAGATAATAGATGAATACAGTCATATTATTTGTGGAAAAGATATACTGATCTTAAGATATCAAGGATCCAGTGGGGAGACAGGTAAAGAACTTTTGGCTAAAGATCAGAAGAAGGAAAAACAAACAATGTTGTCATATAGAATGTACTACAAGCCGTGTGAACAAAAAGGAATAGATCAGGAGATTGTAAAACAGATCATGTACCTGACATAGAGGCATAATATAGTAATATTTTCTATTAAAGTTCTCTTACTCTGCAAAAAAGAAAGTAGCTAATAACTTTTTGACTTCTCTTAATAATTTTATTCTCCAAAAAGTGAAATGAAGGAAACTATTCATGGTTTAATTCTGACCAAGAAAAGCAGCAAATTGCTGATGTTGAAAGGATGGGAACTTTAGGGGAAGAGAGAAATAACTTCACTTTAGAATTTGTGATTGAGAATGAGTAGAGAGTTGATCATAGTCTAATTGGGAGATCAAATTTCTGAGGGTTCAAAGACAGGAAAAAATAGGATTAAATGGATTAAGATTGTAGAAGGGAAAACAGTCCAGAAGAGACAGAAAATTCTCCAGGATATATAAATGGTTCTTTCATTACACATGTAGAAAGCAGCAAAATTAGTATTTGAATCCAAATCATTTGGCTCCAAAGAATCAATGATTTTCACAGATAATGATCACAGATTTTTTTTGACATTGTTACTAGATTTTTGGATTAAGGGAATGTTATTATAATACAGTTTGCCTAAATATCACCAATGCATTTTAAAATGTTTCTCATTTTTTTTTTATGGACAGAATAGATAAAAGTACAACTAGATAAATTAATATTTGTTTTTAGTAGATTGATATCAACATAGAGGAAAGTATCTAGTGAAGTTTCCTAAGGATGTTTGGCTTTATGTTGGTTTATATTTATTTATATATATATATATATACACACATACATACATATATATATACACATATATACATACATACATACATAACATACATATATATATATATAAACATAGGTTAACATATTTATCAAATTTATAGAATGTACTATGTAGTAAAAATTAGCTCAGGTATTGGATAACTCAGTGTTAGGCTCAATTTTGACATTTAATTTAGACAAAGTCTTAAACTTGGTTTAAAATGCATTTTACAGGTAAGAGACTAGGGAGACATGACTAGATAAATTTATATTTAAGGAATTTGTTATGTTGAACTGCAAGTTTTACATAAGCTATAGTGCAGATTGAAATCTAAAAAAAGCTAACAAAGTCTCAGGCTAAGAGAGGCATAGTGTCAAGTTGAGTTATAATTGTTACATGTTGCTCTAGCTAAACCATATCTGAAGTATTATGATCATATTTGAATGCTATCTTTTGGAAGGGCATTGATAAGCTAGAGAATATTCTGAACATTATGATAATGAAGGACCTTAAGACTGCCAAGAATTGAAGAAATTTGATATATTTAGTATAAAGCATCATATATTTGGAAGCTACTTTGGAATTTTTTAAAGAGTATCATATAGTGCCAAAAAGTGAAAAGGTTTGTTCCACTTGACCTCAGGTGGCAAAATTAGTAGTAATGACTACTATTTGCAGGAGACAGGTTTTGTTTTGATGCTGAGAAAATTTGTACAACAATTAGAGTTTTACAAAAGTAGAATGGTGCTGTCTTGGGAAGTAGATGGTTCCCCCTCATATTAGCAGAAGGTCAATGATCTCTTTGAGGGAATAGTAAAGGAGATTCTCTGTCATATACAAATAAAATTAGCCTCTGAGGTACATTCTACATCTTAATTTTAGTGATTCTGTGTTTTCCCTATTTGTTGTATTCATTCCAGCAGTTTATGATGCAGAATCTCATTGTTACTTGTATGTGTTCTTATTCAAAACTGCTAATAATAATTGGTTTATTATGTGCATAACATCTTTTAATGTGCTTCTATATAAACACTGTTCAAAGAAAGGTCATATTGCTAGCTTATATTCTGAGAAAATTGATGCACATAACATAGAACCAAGCACAAGAGACTGACCACTGAAGCAAAATAACATTGCATGTTATTTTGATGAAACATAAAAAGATGTAAAAATTGATTTTACAACTATAATAACTATCAATATTGCTTTAGAAAAACAATTTAAATATCAATTGAATGATATACATTGCCGTTTACAAAATTTTTTCTATGTATTATTTCATTTGATTTTCAGGCACTTTATATATGAAGACATTCAGACTTAGAGATAAGTGACTTACTAAGGTCATCCAGGTAGTAAATAGTGGAGCTAGATTATTTTTTTTTAATTAAAGCTTTTTATTTGCAAAACATATATATGGGTAATTCTTCAACATTGACCCTTACAAAACTTTCTGTTACAAATTTTCCCCTTTAGTCCCCACTCCTCCCCTAGATGGCAGGAAATCCACTACATGTTAATTATGTTAAAATACTTGACAAATAGAATATATGTATACATTTTTCCACACTTACTGTTGTGCAAGAAAAATCGTATCTACAAGAAAAAAAAATCAGAGAAAGGAAACAATGCTAGCAAACATCAGTAGAGAGCATGAAAATGTTATGTTGTGGTCTACATTTCATATCCCTCTCTAGCTGTATATGGCTTTCTTCACTGAACAATTGGAACTGGTTTGAAACATTTCATTGTTGAAGAGAGGTCATCTCCATCAAAATTGATCATTATATAGTATTGTTGTTGCAGTGTATAATGATCTCCTGGTTCTGCTCATTTCACTCAGCATCATTTCATGCAAGTCTCTCCAGGCCTCTCTGAAATCGTCCTGCTGGTCGTTTCTTATAGAACAATAATATTCCATAACATTCATATACCATAATTTATTCAGCCATTCTCCAATTGATGGGCATCCATTCAGTTTCCAGTTTCTAACTACTACAAAAAGGGATGCCACAAACATTTTTGCACATGTGGGTCCCTTTCTTTCCTTTAAGATCTCTTTGGGATATAAGCCCAATAGAAACACTGCTGGGTCAAAGGGTATGCACACTTTGATAACTTTTTGAGTATAGTTCCAAATTGCTCAGTGGAGGTAGATCAGAAACAAGATCCTCTGATTTCTGATCTTTTATTTTTATTATGATACTAAATGCAGGAAATTTCTTTTCTTAGGGCTTTTTCAGAAAGCTGGGATGAGGATCCTTAAAGGGAGTAGGGAAATGAAAAATTAATTGTATTCTGTTATATAAAGTAATCTTTTACAAAAAAGATTAGGAAGCTTTTCTATTAATTAGTCTTCTCTGTGCCATAGTTTTCATATTCACTTAAAATACATGGTGTGATTTCTGTGGAATTTGTTATTTTGTGTTTGATATGGTGAATTGGCATCGTTTTTGAGCTAAAATATAGCCTAATATATAACTTAGTAGAGTTAATCATCGTTTCCTACTTTCTTGCCATTTTACTAATCTTCTTTAATGATTTAAAAGCAAAACAAGACCCTTCTGACAGTTGAATAAATTTTTTAGATTAATTTAGAAGCTATATTAGTCTTTAATTTTGAATTTAAAGAAAATACATATATTTACCTTTTTTTATATATATGCACACATGTATGTATATACATACATAAGCATATATATATGTATAAAATGATGCTTTCCTACTCATAGCTTTTATGATTTATAGTTATAGTTGTTTTGGTCATCACATAAACAATACAGATGAATGATAAACTTAAGATGAATGAATCATCCTTGTATATGTCTTATTTAATCCAATAATTTGTTGCCGGCTACCTTGAAGTAAACAAAATTAGCTTATTATTTCCTCTTGATATATTAGTCAACATAACTATCCTGATTAGCTCTTTGTTTCCATAAATTTGATGGCATTTTTATTGTTATTATTCACATATAAACTTTTTTTTCCCATAAGGAAAGAATTAAGAGGTGAGAGAAGAAATATTGTTCCTTCCTAAATAAGTTTTATTCTCAGAACATAGAACCAGTTTTGACTAGTTTGATTTTTCTAGACATCCAATGAGTCTTGAATTTAAACAAATCAGTTGGAAATGATAGGAAAACATTTTCTAGTATCTTCAAAAAAATTCCACATAACTTAGGTATTTTCAAGATATTATAAGAGTATGGATAGAACTAATAATAATTTTACATTTACTACAGATTTTGATGACTCAGTCCATTTTGGAAGGGGACAACGCAGTCCAGCCAACCAAAGTCAAGGTCCAAGTTCTCCTTCAACAGTAGAGACAGTGGTAAGTTCTAAAGAACTCATAAATGTCCCCTTTTTAACATATAAAGAAATTGCAGATGACTGTGATTTTTCATATTTGGGTAGAGGAGACGAGGGAAGTTGTAAGGTAATTTTAGTCACAAATTCCAAATTTGATTCCCTACCTCAGGGTATTTTAAGAAATGCCAAAATACTTACAAGGAAGGAAAAAAGAGACAAAAGCAAACTGCTTTTGAAACACACACACACACACACACACACACACACACACACACACTTTCTCATTATATAACTGAGGAGTTCAATCTCTGGAATTCAGCACATCTTTAAAATTGTAAAGGCATTTTGGTAGATACATTGAAAATTGGGTCTATTCTATTCAAGTCATTTTCAGGAAAAATCAAAATGGCCTGCATGTTTAAAAAAACATTTCTATACTAGAGAGGTAGAGATCTAGGTTTGAGTTCTAGCTTTGTCTTGCTCTGTGACGTAGGGTACTTATTGATGAATAACATTTCTCAACTGGAAGGGACCTCTAAAGTCATGTAGACAGCTCCTTAATTTTCTAGAGGAGGAATTTGAGATCCATAGAGATTTTGAATTCCTCAAGGTTACATGTATAAGCACATTTCATGGGAGGAATTTGAACTGAAGTATTTTGACTTCCAGAACTGGTGGTTTTTTTTTTCCTTAATAGTACAATCATGGGCCTCAATTTACTTATCTATAAAAATCAGGAAGGCAATTGACCTGTAAAAATTCTCTCTAAAGTCTTTTTCATCTCTTTAAAGTTCTATGATCTCTACTATCAATATGAATTTTCATATTCCTTTTCTAAACTAATTTTGAAATTGGGGGTTGGGTTATTTGCTACACTTTAAAAAAATTAACTTTAAGATAAAAATATTCATTTCAACAAGTATTTATTTTTTCATTTTATTAAAGATTTTTATTTGCAAAACATATGTATGGGTAATTTTTCAACATTGACCCTTGCAAAGCTTTCTGTTACAAAATTTTCCCCCCTAATCCCCAACCCTCCCCTAGATAGCAGCAAGTCCACTACATGTTAATTATGTTAAAATACTTGACAAATTGAATATGTGTATCCATAATTTTACAGTAATCTTGCTGTGCAAGAAAAATCGAGTCTGTAAGAAAAAAAAATCAGAAGGGAAACATAATGCAAGCAAACATCAATAGAGATCATGAAAATGTTATGTTGTGGTCCACATTCATATCCCCCTCTCTTGGTGTATATGGCTTTCTTCATCACTGAACAATTGGAACTGGTTTGAAACATTTCATTTCAACAAGTATTTATTAAAAATTATCAGATATTCCACATTGTAGCAAGTAACTTTGCCAGCATGCTGATGAGGATAACATATTTAAGTAATTTACCCTTTTTTTCCCTCAATATTTTATTTTTCCAAATACATGTTTACAGATAGTTTTCAATATTTATTTTTATAAGATTTCGTGTTCCAAATTTTTTTCTTTCTACCCATTCTACTTTCCCCTTCCCCAAGACGGCCAGCAATATGATATAGGTCATACATGTATAATACTTTTAAACATTTTTCCATATTTGTCATGTTGTATAAGAAAAATCAGATCAAAAGGGGAAAAAAACCATAAGAATAAAAACGCAAACAAAAAAGGTGAAAAAAATTATGTTTCGATCTAAATTTAGTCTCCATAGTTCTCTCTTGGCTGAAGATGGGATTTTCCATCCCAAGTCCATTGGAATTGTCTTGGATTACTGCATTGCTGAGAAGCTCTAAGTCTATCATAGTTGATTTCATTTAATCTTGCTGTTGCTTGTACAATGCTCTCCTGGTTCTGCTTAACGTCATTCAACAAAAAAATCATATAAGTCTTTTCAGGCTTTTCTGAAATCTGCCTGCTCATCATTTCTTATAGAACAATAATATCCCTTTGCATTCATATATAGCTTATTCAGCCATTCCCCAATTGATGGCATTCACTCAATTTCCAATTCCTTACTACTACAAAAAGAGCTGCTGCAAGCATTTTTGCACATGTGGATCCTTTTTCCTCTTTTATGATCTCTTTGGAATACAAACACTCATTAGTAACGCTGCTAGATCAAAGGGTCTGCACAGTTTTATACCATTAACTGATTTACTTATAATCACACACACACACACACACACACACACACACACACGATTATTTTAAGCATTTCAGGAGCAGAAGTTTGATCTTAAAAATTTTCTCCCCCAGGTAATATGTAATTAGTTTGTTCCTTGATCTTTCTTTTAGAGATCTTTTACACATAATCATTATGCATGGTATTGCATATTACATTGAGTAGAACAGAATAGAAAAGGTCTTACATTCATGTATATGCTTGTTTTTAGAACTATTTTTTCTCTCCAAGTACATGCAAAGACAGCCTTCAGGATCTATTTCTGCAAAACCATGTTCCAAACCCTTTTTTCCTCTTTTTTTTAACCTCCCTCCTCCCCAGGATAATGAGCAATCTAATATAGGCTAATACTACCTTCCAAACACATTACCACACTGATTTTTTTTTCTCTTAAGAATAGATTAACCAGCATTAGAAGAGACTTTGTTGGGTTGGCATGTTATCAAATTTTAGAAAGTACATGATAATAACTTTTTTTCAGCTATTTGTAGGAATGTTGATATATGGTAATTTAGTCCATTTATCCCATTTATCAGAAATTAATCAAAATAGAATTAGCATATTTATACTTCTCACTACATAGGTAAGAAACAATTTTCTTTATAGTAGTAATTTCTTGATTGGTGTTTGTAAACTTAGGTATTTTTTGGTATTTCTTTACAAAGGTAAAGTTTCATTTCCAAAAATATTTACTAAAATTAATTAAAAGTTAATAGCTTCATTCAGAATTTTTAAAAGATGTGGACCTTTACTTAGAAAAGTAAGTTATCCTCAATCCACTAGATGTCGTACTTTCACCACTTCCCAGAGACTGTTGCTCTGATTCTTTTTTATAGGAAAAACATTTCAGGGAAATTATAGCATTAGTTCTTTTATGACACTATCAGAAAAAATACAAACTTTAATTTCTAATGAAATGGTTTCGAGCAATCTGGTGTGGAAGCATTTTTGTCATTTTGAATAATTTTAATATTATCACATTAGGTTTTTTTTTCTGTAAATAAAAATTACTATGTAGTACTTTACTACAATAAACCTGTAGTAAGTGACCCAGACCTATAATTTTATCACTGTGGGAACTCCTGGCATGGAAACTGTCTTGATTCAGATCAGCAACTCATCTGTAATTTATTGTCTTAAAGAGTTATCCTAGGACACTGAGAGGTTAAATAACCCATCATGGTATGTTGATCTCTGTTCAACTATGTATTATTAGAAAAATCCTTTGATGTAGTAGATAGAAAGTTACCCTTGAAGCTAGTGAGACTTGAATCTGGGTTAAAATCCTACCTCTAGGGGCAGCTAGGTGGCGCAGTGGTTAGAGCACCAGCCCTCAAGTCAGGAGGACCTGAGTTCAAATCTGGTCTCAGACACTTCCTAGCTGTGTGACCCTGGGCAAGTCACTTAACTTCAATTGCCTCAGCAAAAAGAAAAAAAAAAACAAACAATAAAATCCTACCTCTGACATACACTAGTTTTGTAACCTTATACAAGCCATTTAAATCTCTCAGTTTTAGGCGACTTTCTGAGGCAGAGAAGGTGCTAATCTTGATTTTAGAGAGTTTTCTTACAAAGGAGTTTCATGTATCATAGAAAGGTAGTGAGATGCACAAACTCAGAGAATCTATCCCCTGTGTTTATATGGACTGCCTAATCTGTGGTAGAGCATTCCCGATGGTCTCAGACACTTACTAGCTATGTGATGCTGTATAAGTTATTTAACTCTGCATTTTCCTCAATTGTAAAATGGAGATAATAATACCTACCTCTCAGGGTTGTTGTGAGGATCAAATGAGGTAATAATTATAAAGCACTTAGAGTTATCATTAGCACATTGTTGGTACATGGGTAAGTGTTTATTCTTACCTTGCCATGTCAGTGAAATCATAGATACTGTTCCAATTTCTTATTTTTAGATTAGAATTCTTGCAGTGTAGCCTCTCAAGATTTTTTGAATTTTGATTTTTGTAATCCTTTCCAGTTTTGGGCCATCTGCAGATTCACAAAATATATCCAGGTCATTAATAAAAACATTCAGTATCACAAGGCCAAACCAGATCCCACGGTCATAATAATTAATCTTTCAAAGTGACATCAAATCATTAATGTCACCTCTTTGGATCTGGTAATTCAGTTAATTCTGGATCCCTCTTATTGTATTACTGACTAGATTACTACACATCTATTCATAGTACCCACCAAAATAATAAGGAAAACTTTCAACAAATGCTTTACTAAAGCTAGGCAAACTGTACTTACAGAATTGCTTTGATCTACAAACTACAAACAGATCTAACTAAACTTTAAGGTTAGTCTGTTCTTTATAAACCTGTTCTTTATAAAGTCATTCTGGCTCTTTAGGAAGCTTATTTCATATCCTAGACTTGACTTGTTATTTAATAGAAAAAGAAAATGAAAAGTTCTCCTTTTTTTTGGTTATCCTCATTTCCTTTTCATATCTCATAATCTTCATACATTCAAGTAAAGAGCATTAATGTAATACAGTACTAGATGTTAACAGATATGCTTTTTTGTCTTTCTTATTAATTAATTCCTTGTGACCCTGGGCAAGTCATGTATTCTTTCTGATATTCATTTTCCTCATTTGTAAAATTTTCGAGTTGGATCAAATGTGTGCTAAGTTTCTTTCCATGTCTGAAGTGCTTCTATTCTGTGAGTTTAAATTGTGCTTTGATGCATGTCTTACTAGTCATGTAAGACAGTATCTTCAAGTTCTCTTCAAATTCTAGTATATCATGATGTTTACCTTTCAGTGCTTCTCTTAAATCCTGTCTTCATAAATTTTCTGTTCAATTCTATTTTTTTTAATAGAAATGATTGAGAGTCTCTTACTTTATTGAAACTCCATCACCTCCTCTGAAAGTTGGTACTGAGTCTTGCTGAGTAGTTAATTCATGGTTGTAACTTTAGGTCTCTTTGCTTTCTAGAATATAGTATTCCAGGCCCTCTGATCCTTTATTGTAGAGGCTGCCAGGTCCTGGGTAATCCTGATTGTTACTCTTTGATATTTGAATTGTTTTTATTTGGCAGCTTGGATTATTTTTTCCTTGAGCTTGTAGTTCTGGAGTTTTGCAGCTATGTTCCTTGGGTTTTTTTTGGGGGGGGATCTCTTTCTGAAGGTGATTGATGGATTCTTTTTTTTTTTATTAAAACTTTTTATTTGCAAAGCATATGTATGGATAATTTTTCAACATTGACCCTTGCAAAACTTTCTGTTACAAATTCCCTCCCCCCACCAACCCCTACTCCTCCCCTGGATGGCAAGAAGTCTACTACATGTAAATTATGTTAAAATACTTGACAAATCGAATATGTGTATACATATTTTTGCAGTTATCTTGCTGTGCAAGAAAAATCGGATCTACAAGAAAAAATCTGAGAAGGGAAACATAATGCAAGCAAACATCAATAGAGAACATGAAAATGTTATGTTGTGGTCCACATTCATATCCCTGTCTCTGGGTGTATATGGCTTTCTTCATACTGAACAATTGGAACTGGTTTGAAACATTTCATTGTTGAAGAGAGCCATGTTCATCAGTATTGATCATCATATAGTCTTGTTGTTGCTATGTATAATGGTCTCCTGGTTCTGCTCATTTCATTTAGCATCAGTTCATTCAAGTCTCTCCAGGCATCTCTGAAATCATCCTGCTGGTCGTTTCTTACAGAACATTAATATTCCATGACATTCATATACCATAATTTATTCAGCCACTCTCCAATTGATGGGCGTCCATTCAGTTTCCAGTTTCTAGCCACTACAAAAAGGGCTGCCACAAACATTCTTGCACCGGTGGGTCCCTTTCAGTGGGGAGAGACTTAATGGCAGGCATACCAGCATGTACAGACTGTTACAGTAGTCCAAAAAAGGAAAACCCATGGAATTGATAAAGTTAAAAAGTGATCCTCAGCCCTGAGTTGCCCACAGTGATAATTCTAGATTCGTGAAAAAAGGGAGCAGAAGGTGCTAAGCATCACAAAGTTTTTACAACATTTATAAGCATAAATCAATTGTACTCTGCAAGATCTTTGCCCGACAACTTGATACTCTAAGAGAGGAATTGAGCCACATATATATTGACATTTTCAGTATAAATAAAAAAAGATGAAAAGATAGAGTCTCATATAGAGACTCTCATAGAGTCTCAATTGGGAGCAAAATAAAGGAACTGATTTTATTGAGCTAAAATAAATATGGTTTCAAAGTTTACTTAGTCATCCTGTTTTGGGGTACTCAGATAAGCATGAGCAAAAACATGATGAGAACAAAGCAGGAACTTAGTAAATGTCATAAATAGAATCAAATTCTTCCACCTTCCACTATCCAGACATTGGATAGCATTCTTTTATACTTCTTCATATTATTTTTCTTCTTTTGAAGAAACCCTCTTTTAGGAACATATAGTTCTCTCTGATAATTTGGAGAATGGAGAGGTATTCTCAGGCTCTTTAGTGTTCTTTCTCTCTAGAAAGCCAAACAACATACCTGCTATGCAGATAACAGAATTGTTCTTTTTCCAAGTCAAAATTGCTTAAGTGATATTCCTTGGCCCTCTGTTTTTAGCTTTTGTGACTTTTGTGTATAATACAAATAATATAAGTCAGGCTCACTGACTGAGACTCTTTTCTCTTCCCTTTTGTGAAAGTTGGAGCAATATATGAACTTCTTAAGTTTTGAAATGCCTGTTCAATTCTTTAAAAAATGAAGTGATAGTATACTTCTTTGCAAAAGTAGAGAAATATGATTATGGAACATTCCCCCAAATGTTGGACTTTTTTGATGTATTTGTTATTTTGTTTAGCAGGGTTCCCCATATTCCCCTTTTATATTTGTTATTCAGTAGGGTGGAATTTAGAGAAGAGGATCAGATAGATGTATACTTTGAAAAATGTAGATGATGTAAAATAAAAGATGGCAGTAAAATTTATTTGTTAAAAGAATTGTTATTTGTTGTAATTTAAATAATTAGTTATTATTTATTACCAGAAACATATTATTTTGAGAACTGAAGAAATATTTTCTTAGTGCAAAGTTTTACAGATTCTCATTTTTGCAGATAATATTCAACAACCTTTTACTTTCATTGACATTGATGTCACATTTGTGTTAACTGAAGCAAACTCCCGAATTGTATTCCTCGACAAAATTCATAATTCAAAAAGGACTGAGAGAACCATTTATATATAATCAGTATCAGTCTTTCCAGTTCTACTTTTACATTATCTCTTACATTTATCCTCTTCTCTTTTGTGTCATGAATACTCCAATTCAGGTTCTCTTTCCCTCATGCCTGGATTATTATTGTAGTCTTCAAATTGGTTTAATTGCCTTAATCTCCCCTTTCCAATCTTTTTTAAAAAAAATTTTTTTTAACTCATTTTAAAAACAAAATGTTCAGTTCCAAATTTTCTTTTTCCCTCTCACCCTTCTCCCTTGAGAAGTGTCAAACATGCTACCCATGAGCTACGGTGTGGTCTGAACCAGATTAAAATATAATTGGGGAATATTTAGCAAAATAAGTAAAAATACAATAAAACACAGATAATGTTAATATGTGTTTTTCTAAGTTAATATGTGGCTGTCAAAGAGCCTTATATGTGACTGGCTGCTATTTTTATTATGAAGGTGACTTTGTATTTTATCTTTCTTCTGTAATTCTAAAATCTGTATGTAATGGCTAAAGTGTTTTTCAATTAGTGTATTTCAAATTTCCTAAGAATTTTACCATGATTGTACTTGAATTCAGGAGAGATGAGCAATAGGTATGTTTCTGCATGTGGGTAGGAAGATTTTCTGGGGGCAGAGAGAGTAAATGCTTTCTTTCTGAGTTCATTTGAATGCCCCTCAGTATTAGCATCTGATAAGAAACTTAGCTATTTTGTTCATCTTCCACTAAGTCCCATTTTGAATTCCTAGCTAAGTTCAAATTGATAGATCACTAGTAAATTGGCTACTAGATGAAAAAAAAATTTTTTGGCCTGAATTAATTTATGAAGAATGTCTTCATGAATTAGAAAAGTAGGATAGCTATCTCCCTCTCTAGAAAGATTTTGATCATAAGTAGTTCTAAAATTATGAGCTATAGAAAAATTTGGTGTGAAATTGAGCATGGAGCCTAAGGTGTATTGGTAGTTTAAACTGTGGTCCTGCCCAGAAGTGGATATAATCCAATGTTCAGGAAGAGAATATTTTCAGAGAAAATAAATTGATTCCTCCCCCCTCTCCCCTCTGACTTACTCAAATGAAATATGTGTAGATAAAAGAAGCTAAACTTAGCATCTTAGGTTTTCTCAAATTGGGAAGATCAAACTTAGTCTTTTCTTCCATAGAGAGAAATCCTTTATGCAATTTTGTTCACTTTTTAAAAGATTTTAAGTTAGGTTTCTGCATTGAAAAATGAACTGTACTTTTAACTACAGTAATAGAACTTAGCTTAGCTCATTTCAGTCCTTTCTTTTGGCAGGATTAGTGGTATTTGGTAGATATACAGTACAATGCACTACACTTATGTTAATGATTTCTGGTCCCTAACACTATTAAAAATAATATTTTCCATATTTAGCATAAGAAACTAGCTTAGTGTAGTTAATAAATGGGAAGCTTATGGAAAAGATATTTCCATAGCTGAAGCAACATAAGGTAGCCTTTTTGACAATTTGGGAATAAGCAAGGATTATATTCAGCTGGTGCACTAAAAGCAGAAATAGAGTGGCTACTCTGAACCCAAATTGTACTTCATCACATAAATCCTATCTCCAATCTTTATTTACTTAAATCTATTTAGTTAACATTTCACTTAGAAATTGGCACATTTGATCATATGAAAATAAAAGTTCTGAAAATTTCAAGATAAAGTTCCTTCCCATTTATGTGTTACTTCCTTTTCAAGATATTGTTTTGAAAGCACAAATTAATTTATGAAAACATTACCTCCTACAGTCCTCCTTTAAACTAATTCTCAGTAGCAAAATGTCATTATTTAGACACAAGGTCAATTTAAGAACCTGTCTTAAACTTTTCTTAGAATTCAGATTTCCCTGGGGTAGTTTGTTGGTTTAGTGGATAGAACACCAACCCTGAAGTCAGGAGGACCTGAGTTCAAATGTGACCTCAAACATTCAACACTTCCTGGTTGTGTGACCCTGGGCAAGTCACTTAACCCCAAATTCCTCAGCAAAAAAAAAAAAAAAAAAAAAGAATTCAATCCTCCCTTTAAACACTCTATATTCTTTTGATACTCTGCAGTAACCTGTTTCACTAATCACTGCCCTTATCATTTTCTTCGTGGCATCTTTTCAATTATTTTTATTTACCTCATTAAATAATTTCCAATTAAATGTAATTTTTTTAAAAACTCAAAAATAAAATGTTCAGTTCCAAATTCTCTCTTTGCCTCTCACCCTTCTCTCTTCCTTGAGAAAGCAAGTAATTAGATAATTATTTGTACATGTAGAGTCATACAAAATAAATTTCTATATTAGCCATTTTATAAAAGATAATGCAAATGAAGGAAAAAAAATTTTAAGTTCATTTCAGCCTCCATTCAGAAAGTTCATCAATTGTTTTTCTGGTGGTGGATAGCATTTTTCATAATGTGACCTTTGGAATTGTTTTAGATCAGTGTATTTATCAGAGTAGCTAAATTTTCACAGTTGATCATCCTTACAATATTGCTATTAGGTGTACAATGTCCTTCTAATTCTAGTCACGTCAATTTGCACTAGCTAATTTAAATCTTCCCACATTTTCCTGAAACTGTCCTGTTTGTCATTTCTTATAGCACAATAGTATTCCTTCACAATCACATAGCACAATTTGTTCAGCCATTTTTCAATTTATAGACATCCCCTCAACTTTCAAATCTTTATCACCACAAAAAGAGCTGCTGTCAATCTTTTTGTGCAAGTAGGTCCTTTTCCTTTTCTTTTGATCTCTTTGGACTGCAAACCTAATAGTGGTATTTGGTATTACATAACAAAGGATACTCATACTTTTACAGGACTTTGACATACTTCTAAATTGTTCTCTAGAAAAGATTAGGCTAGCTCACAGCTCTGCCAACCGTGTTATTACTGTTTGAGTTTTTCCATATCTTCTCCAACATTTGTCATTTTCCTTTTTTGTCATGTTAGCTAATCTGACAGGTGGGAGGTAATATTTTAGGGGTGCTTTAATTTGCATTTCTCTATAATCAGTGTGATTTAAGACATTTTTTATGTGACTAAGAGCTTTGATTTCTTCTTCTGAAATCCACCTGTTCATGTTCTTTGACAATTTATCAACTGTGGAATAGCTCGTATTTTTATAAATTTAGCTCAGTTTCCTATATATTTGAGAAATGAGCCTTTTTCAGAGAACTTTTCTGTAAAAATTTCTTCTGTTTTCTGTTTTCTTTCCAATTTTGTTGCATTTTTTTCTTCAATGCCTATTTTAATTTCTCCAATTCCTTTTTCTTGTCATATTGCTATAGCTACCATTTTTAGTACAATACTGAGTAATAGTAATGATTATGGATGTCCTTACTTCACTCTCAGAAAGGCTCAAGTTTATTTTTGTTACAGAATAATGATTGCTTTTGGTTTTAGATATTTTGTTGTTCAGTTGTTTCAGTCATGTCTTAATCTTTGTGAACCAGGGGCACCTAGGTGGCGCAGTGGATAGAGCACCAGCCCTGAAGTCAGGAGGACCTGGGTTCAAATTTGATCTCAGACACTTCCGAGCTGTGTGACCCTGGGCAAGTCACTTAACCCCAATTGCCTTAGCAAAAAACAAACAAAAAAAAAATCTTTGTGAACCATTTCAGGGTTTTCTTTTCAAAGGTAGAGGAATTTTTTGCCATTTCATTCTCCAGTTCATTTCTACAGATGAGAAATGATGCAAACAGGGTTAAATGACATGCCCAGCATCACACAGCTCTTAAGTATTTGAGGCATTGATTTAAATTAATGAAGATAAATCTTCCTGATTCGAAGCTCAATCCACTACCTAATTACAGAAGTAGCTTTTTTTTTTTTTACACCAGCCTTTCATTTCTGGTATAAATTTTACCTGGTCGTAGTGTATAATCTTTGTGATATATTGTTTTCATTTCCTTGTTAATATTTTATTCAAATTTTGTGCATCAGTTAATTAATTAAGGAAATTGGTCTGTAATTTTCTTTCTCTACTTTTGTTCTCTCTGATTTAAGTATCAAAACCATATTTGTATCATAAAAGGAATTTGGTAATACTCCTTTGCCTATTTTTTCTTTTTTTTTCTTTTTCTTTTTTTCTTTTTTTTTAAATTTTATTTGCATAACATATGTGTGGGTAATTCTTCAACAATAACCCTTACATAGCTTTCCGTTACAAATTTTCCCCCCCAACTCCCCACCCCTCTCCTAGATGGCAGGACATCCACTACATGTTAATTATGTTAAAATATTGGCAAATCGAATATATGTATACATATTTCCAAACTTATCATTGTTGTGCAAGAAAAATCTTATCTACACAAACGATATATCAGATAAAGGAAACACAATGTAAGCAAACATCAATCAAGAAGTATGAGAATGTTATGTTGTGGTCCACATTTCACATCCCTCTCTCTGGGTGTATATGGCTTTCTTCAGTGAACAATTGGAAGTGGTTTGAAACATTTCATTGTTGAAGAGAGCCATGTCCATCAGAATTGATCGTCATATAGTACTGTTGTTGCCGTGTATAATGATCTCCTGGTTCTGCTCATTTCACTCAGCATCAGTTCATGTAAGTCTCTCCAGGCCTCTCTGAAATCATCTTGCTGGTCATTTCTTACAGAACAATAATATTCCATAATATTCATATACCATAATTTATTCAGCCATTCTCCAATTGAAGGGCATCTATTCAATTTCCAGTTTCTAGCCACTACAAAAAGGGCTGCCACAAACATTCTTGCACATGTGGGGCCTTTTCCTTCCTTTATGATTTCTTTGGGATATAAGCCCAATAGAAATGCTGCTGGGTCAAAGGGTATGCACAGTTTGATAACTTTTTGAGCATAGCTCCAAATTGTTCTCCAGAATGGCTGTATCCGTTCACAGCTCCACCAACAATGCATCAGTGTCCCAGCCCTCCCACAACCCCTCCAACATTCATCATTAACTTTTCCTGTCATTTTAGCCAATCTGACAGGTGTGAAGTGGTATCTCAGGGTTGTCTTGATTTGCATTTCTCTGATCAATAGTGATTTGGAGCACCTTTTCATATGACTATAAATAGTTTTAATTTCATCCTCTGAAAATTGTCTGTTCATATCCTTTGACCATTTATTGATTGGAGAATGGCTTGAATTTTTATAAATATGAGACAATTCTCTATATATTTTAGAGATGAGACCTTTATCAGAACCCTTAAATGTAAAGATGATTTCCCAATTTATTGCTTCCCTCCTAATCTTGTCTGCATTGATTTTGTTTGTACAAAAACTTTTTAACTTAATATAGTCAAAGTTATCTATCTGGTTTTCAATTAAAAGTTCCAGTTCTTCTTTGGACATAAATTTATTCCATCTCCACAGGTCTGAGAGGTAAACTATATTATGTTCCTCTAATTTGTTTACAAAATCACTCTTTATATCCAGATCATGAACCCATTTAGATCTTATCTTGATATGTGGTGTTAGATGTGGGTCAAGCCCTAATTTCTTCCACACTAGTTTCCAGTTTTCCCAGCAGTTTTTGTCAAATAGTGAATACTTATCCCAAAAGCTGGGGTCTTTGGGTTTATCAAAAACCAAATTGCTATAGTTATTGCCTAGTTTGTCTTGTGATTCTATCCTATTCCACTGATCGACTACTCTATTTCTTAGCCAGTACCAATCCTTTGCCTATTTTTTCAAATAGTTTATATAGCATTAGGATGAATGATTCCTTAAATGTTTGGTAGAATGCAATTGTGAATCCATCTTGACCTGGAGAATGTTTTTTAGAGAGCTCATTAATGGCCTGATCAATTTCGCTTTCTTTCTTTCTCTCTCTCTTTTGCCTTTCTTTTTCACACAGCTAGTAAGTAGTAAGTGTCTGAGGCCAGATTTGAACTTAGGTCCTCCTGAATTTAGGACCAGTGCTCTATTCACTGCACCTACTAGCTGCCCCTCAATTTCTTTTTCTAAATTAGGTTTATTTCCTTTTAATCTGGGCAGTTTATATTTTTATAAATATTTATCCATTTTACTTAGATTATAATTTTTATTGGCAAAAAATAACTTAATAATTGCTTTGAATTCATCTTGATTGGTTATCCATTCACCCTTTTCATTTTTGATACTAGTAATTGTTTTCTTTCTTTTTTAAAAATAAAATTAACCAATGGTTTATCTATTTTATTCCCTTTTTCATAAAACTGAGCCCCTAGTTTTACTTATTAGTTGAATTTTTTTTTTTCAATTTCAATTTCATTAAATTCTCCCTTTATTTTCAGGATTTCCAATTTGATGTTAAATAGGGGATTTTTAATTTGTCCTTTTATTTAAACTGAGTGCCCAGTTCATCTGTTCTTTCTGTCTTTTACTTTCATATGCATTTAGAGATATAAATTTTCCCTTAAGTACTGCTTTGTCTGCATTTTGAAATGTTAGTCATTGTTGTCATTCTGTTTAATGATTGTTTCTGTGATTTCTTTTTTGATCCATTCATTCTTTAAGTTTAGATTATTTAGTTTCTTTAAATGGAACTATCCTTCCATGGCCACTTATTAAATATAATTTTTATTGCATGTGGTCTTTAAAAGTATGTACTTATTATTTTGGCTTTTTTGCATTTGGTAGTAAGGGTTTTATACCCTATACATGATCAATTTTTGTGAAGGTATTATGCACAGTTGAAAAAAAAAAAGATATACTCCTTTCCATTCCCATTGATTTTTTCCCAGTAATCTATCATATCTAATTTTTCTAAGATTCTTTTTATTTCCTTGACCTCTCACCTGTTAAGGTTAGTTTAGTTCTAAGGGGAGGGAGTTGAGGTGCTCTACTGGTATAGTTTTCCTGTTTCCTCCTAACTTTTCCTTTAAGAATTTGGATGCTGTTCCATTGGTGGATATTTCTATTAATATTACTTCATTGTTTGTGATACCTTTTAGCAAGGAGTAATTTTACTAGTTATCATCTTTAATTAGTTCTATTTTAGCTACCTTTATCTTTTTTTAGTTCAGCTAAAGCATAGTAGATTATTCTTCAGACCTTTATTTTAACTCTGTGTGTTTTTCTCTGTTTCAAGTGTATTTCTTGTAAACAAAATACTGTTGAATCATAGTTTCTATTTCATTTTGGTTATTAATTTGGTTTTTAGGATTTCCTGAAAAGGGTTCATCTCATTCACATTCACACTTATAATTATTAACTTCATTTCCTTTTATCCTATTTTCTTTTGTGGCTTTCTCTCTCCCTCTCTCTCCTCTGTCTCTCTCTCTCTCTCTCTCTCTCTCTCTCTCTCTTTTCCCCTCATTCTTCCTCTAAAGTCTGTTTTGTTTCTGACTATTGTTTTCTTTTATTCACTCTCCCTTTTATGGCTTATCCCTTCCCTTTCCTTTATCCCTTTTCTCCTACTTCCCTATTGGGTAGAATAGCTTTTTATACCTAACTGAGAATATATATATTCTTCTCTTTTTGATCCAATACAAAGGAGAGTGTGGTTAAATTGCCCCTTTCCCTCATTTTTTCTCTTTATTGCAAAAATTATTCTTTGCATGCCTTTTTTATGGGTAATAACTTTCTTCATTCTTCCTTGCCTTTCCCCCTTTCTC
>JAJPUD010001046.1:170452-232800 GCA_023553655.1 Myrmecobius fasciatus | reverse complement strand
AAAGAAAGAAAGAAAGAAAGAAAGAAAGAAAGAAAGAAAAGTAATGTCTAGCCTCTTTCTTTGATATTGGCTTTTAGGTACTCCGATAATTTTTCTGTTATCTTTCCTTGATCTATTTTTGAGGTCAGATATTTGTCCAATGAGATGTTTCACATTTTCTTTTATTTTTTCATTCCTTTACATTTGTTCTGTTCTTTCTTGATGTCTTGAGCTACTGGCTTCCACTTGCCTAATACTAATTTTTAAGGAATTATATCTTCAGTTAGCTTTTGTATCTCTTTTTCCATTTGGCCAATTCTGCTTTTTAAGGAGTAATTCTTTTTTTTTTCTTTTTTGCTGAGGCAATTGGGATTAGTGACTTGCCCAGGGTCACACAGACAGGAAGTGTGAAGTGCCTGAGACAAAATTTGAACTCAGGTCCTCCTGACTTCAGGACTGGTACTCTATACACTGTACCACCTAGCTCCTGGGGCAGATGCTCAGGAGTAATTTTCATCAGTGAAATTTTGCATTTCTTTTTTCCATTTTACCAATTTTGTGTTTTAAGATGTTATTTTTCTACAGTATTTTTCTTTTTTGAGTGTGTGCCTCTTTTATCAGACTGTCAATTGTCTTTTCATAATTTTCTTAGTTTGCTTTCATTTATTTACTTAATTTTTTTCTCTTTCTTCTTTGATTTTAAAAATTATATTTTTTTGCTCTTCTAAGAATTCTTGTTGGGTTCACACTTAATTCCCATTTTTTTCTTTGAGGCTTTGCTTTTAGGTACTTTGACTTCATTGTCTTCTGTTGAATTAGTCTTGATTTTCCCAATCACCATAGTTGTTTTCTATGGTCAGATTTTTTTGTTTTTTGGTTATTTTTCTACCTTACTTCTTGTTCTGAAATTTTATATTCATTCTGGGCTGTAGTCCTGGCATGGTGGAATGGGAAGATGAACATTCTCAAGTTTCAGGCTTTTTGACACTGGTGTTTTCAGAGTTTGTTCTGGGGATTTGGAAGTTTTCAGTTTTTCCAAGATATTATGATCTGGGTAGAGGTGTGGTCACTGCTTTCTTGGCCTATACTCAGAAAGAATCCCTGATCCTTTGGGATCATGATAATTTTATTATTAATTAATTGTTGTATGATAATTACTATTAAATTTAAAATAAAAATGCAATTAATAATTAAGAATAATGGAATTTCAATTTAATCCTGCTTCTCAGGACCCCTTCCTCCCTTGGGATTGGAAACTATATTCTAATAACATGTTTGATAAACCATGGTTATAAAAGCAGGGAATTTGTTATAGTCTTCAATGTAGAATACTTAGTAGATTGGTCACTTGGGATAAAAACATTGTCATTCACTTTTTAGTAAATAAACAAAAGGTAATAACATGTGAAGGCTAAAAGGGAAAAGTCATGATTACTAAAAGTCAGAATGACTTTATTAATAACAGAATATACCAAACTAATCTCATTTATTTCTTTGATTATATGACTAGGTTAAGTAGATCAGGAAGATAATATAGACATTAATATACTTAGATTGCAGCAAAGTATTTAACAAAAGTGTTTCTTGCTGTACTTATGATTAAGAGAGAGAATAGTATTGTTAGATGGATTTGAATCTGATTAAATGATCAAAAATAAAGAAAAATCATTAAAGGGTCAAAATCAAATTGGAAGGAAAATCTTTAGAAGTTTCTGAGGGAGTTTTCTTTAGCCTTTGTTCATTTTTATTAATGACAGATAAAGGCACATATATCTCTCAAATTTTATATTTGATATTTATCATGAAATTATAACTAAAATACTGCATGACAGAATCTGGAGCTGAAAAGATCTTGATAGACTAAAATCATAGGCTGAATAAAGTAAGATAAAATCAATTAAGACTAAATTTAAAATTTTGTACTAGAGTTTTAAATATCACTATTACAAATACAGGATGATGTAGGCATGAACTATTAGTTCTGCTCTATTTTATCCTGAACCATGTACTGGACCCTTCAAAAAAAAATACAGACAAGTTAAAAAGCATGACAAGTACCACAAGATGATTTATGAGATAATGTGCACACAAAGATCCATTGAAAAAACTGGAGATATTTAGCTTAAAGAACAGAAGACTAAGAGGGACATAATGTTTTCAAGTAGTTGAAGATCTCTTATGAAGAAGTATCAAATGAACATTTTATTATCCCTATCCTGGCATTGAAAAAGAATAAAGTATATTTTTCTTTATGGTGTTTTCAGGTTCCACTAGTGCCATCTTCATTAGAAAGTGCTGATGTTCCACCACATATGATAGCAACAAACATTCCTGAATTGAAAGATCGTCTTATGGCTCAAGGTAACATTCTTGGGTATAGATTTAAATGGCTAATTTTTTAAAATTACAGATTAAACAAGACAAATATTTAAATGTTAATTTCAGGCAAGGAATGTAATAATAATAAAATGTCAGATAAGTCTTTTGAAAAATAAATAAGAATTAGAAATTCACCCTTAAGACTCTAATTCCCAAAATGTTCTTTAGTAACAGAAATGCTTTATTAACAGAAAATACTTAGTTTTTATATCAGTTTATATATAACCAGTATTTTAATCTCTTTATTCTTTTACCAGACTATATTAATTCACTAATGTATTATATCCATTTTGGAGGTCTTATGCCTTCTAGAATACTTTTGGTCAATTTGAGGAACAAAGTAGGCACATTTTTTCTTTTCTTATAAAAGAGGTATAAAATACCCTTTATACACAGTGTAGAATTTATTTTTCTTTATCAAAATATTTTAATTTCTACTGTTCAATCTTGCTTTTCTTCAAAAAATCTCCTTTTAGATCTCATCATTGCACATAGAACATTTAAATAGCATTTATTAAGTGCTTATTGTGTTAAACACTGGGAATACAAATAATGACTAGTAGAAGGTGAGTCCCCAGCCCTCAAGGAGTTTACATTCTAATGAAGTAGGTAAAGAAGGGGAAGAAACCTAGGCTTAAGGTCCAGGGCTTAGTGATGAATGAAGCTTAGCAGGCTGGGGGGGGGGGGTCTTTTTAAATGGATGTTCTGGGAAAGGCCATCTAATCAGAGGGAGGTGGTAAAGAAAAGGGAGGAGTAGGGGAACAAATGTTTTTTAAGCATCTACATGACACTGTGCTAAGTGCTTGACAAATACTATTTCATTTGATTCTTACTACAAGCCTGGGAGATGATTTGAAATAAACAAAACTTAAGTGACTTACCCAGGGTAACAAAGCCTGCAAGTATCTGAGGCTACATTTGAATTTTAGTCTTCTGGACTCCAAAGCCAGCACTCTATCCTTTATCCACATGACTAGCTCTAAGCACCTAGGAACTACCTACCTATATTTCCAATATTGTGAGTTCTGTGAACAGAGAGAAACTTCAGAAGGAAGAAATGAGTCATGGTGAAGCATCAAGATGATAGGAAGTCTTACCTTTCAGCTATTTGTTAAACACTCAGTTCATTTTGTTGCTGCTGAGTAGCACTATGTAGGGATAATTTTTGGTATTTTCTCTTTTCCTGAGGGATCAGCTCTTAAAGTTTCTACACAGTTTCAGAATAACTGACCTTGGTTTTTAGAGACTATTTCAGTGAATTACAACCTCTGGTAGTTCTTCCAAGATGAAAGGTTTTGATTATAGATCATTGGACCCTGTCCAATATCTGAGAACCAACTGAGCTAAATTCAGGGAGGATCTTAACTAAAATGTGATGAACATTTTTTGCCTTAACTCAGGAAACTGTTTACTTATTATATTGAAATTTTGTAAATGTGAGATTTTAATAAAATACTTGACACATCCTCTCACAGTTGTTCTTGGAAAAGATGAGTGATTTGACTGATTAGTTAAGTGCTTTCAAAACTGGTTGAATGACCAGATGCAAAAAAATGGTAGGATGTCATTTTAGAATCACATTTCTAGTAGAGGGATCTGTGATTTGCTTTTTGACATTTAATATATGTATATTTTTAATCACAGAATTGGATTGTTAGGTCTGTAGATGGCACAAACATGGTTAAGATAGCCTCCATGCTGAAGAATAGAGAAAAAAAGCAAAGAAGTCTTATGAGGATAAACCAGTGATGACCTTGAAAACCACAAATTAAACTTTTCTATGTTGTATTTTGTTTTTATTTATTTTGTTAAACATTTCCAAATTACATCTTAATATGGTTTGGGCTGTACTGTGAGAGCTATAATTTTGACATACCTCTGTTGTAGATCATTAGATTAAATTTAATAAGATGAATTTTAATACAGACGTAGTTTTACTCAGACTCAAAATTTTAATTTCAATAATACAAAATGAGAAAGGTAGGTCTATATCACAGTATATCCAGAAAAGACCTTAGGATTTTAGTGGATATCTACTTCTATGAAATATTATGCTCACCTAGGGCAATGCTTCTTAAACTTTTTCCACTTCTGACTCCTTTTCACCTAAAAAATTTTAATGTGACACTGGATATATAGGGATATAAAAGAGGTAAGCAAATCAAGCATTTACTGATAATAAATCATAACATTGCAACTGTATGACCCCATATGGGGTCACAAATCGAAGTTTAAAAAGATTTGTTTCAAGGTAAAAGTTGTCTTTTGCTTCTTAAATTAGTGATTGGCACATTAATAAGAACTTAATGAATGTTAATTGGCCTACTGATATGAATCAACAGTATGGTATGACAAGCAAAAATGGATTATTTTTTTGCTACATTAAAAGAGTTATAATTTCTAAGATCAAGCAGATGATAAAATGATACATGATAAGTACAAGGAATCTCTGCTGATAACCCAGCTGTGCTGCTGACATATGGCCCTGGGTGAGAAGGAACCAGCCCAGCCAGTGAGGGCACAGATAGTGGGACAGAGATACTGCTGGCTGTGGGTACTTGCAGGAGGTTCCAAAATCAGAGGGGAGAACCATTAAAGAAAAAACAAGATGATGAAAAGAAAATCAACTAGAAAAGGAAATACAGAGTTTTAAAGAAGAAAACAATTTTTTAAAAATTATAATGGAGCCAGCAGAGCCAACTTGGCAGAGTAAAGGGAGTAACTTGCCTGAGAACCCTGCAAATACTTTTAAATAATGACTCTACTTGACCCATACCTAACACCACTTGACCCATACCTAACACCACATACCAAGATAAGATCTAAATGGGTTCATGATCTAGATATAAAGAGGGACTTTGTAAGCAAGTTAGAGGAACGTAATATAGTTTATCTCTCAGACCTGTGGAGATGGAACAAATTTATGACCAAAGAAGACTTGGAACTCCTAATTGAACACCAGATGGATAATTTTGACTATATTAAGTTAAAAAGTTTCTGTACAAACAAAACAAATGCAGACAAGATTAGGAGGGAAGCATCTAATTGGGAAATCATCTTTACATTTAATGGTTCTGATAAAAGCCTCATTTCTAAAATATATAGAGAATTGTCTCATATAAGAATTCAAGCTACTCTTCAATAGATAAGTGGTCAAGGGATATGAACAGACAATTTTCAGATGATGAAATTAAAACCATCTCTAGTCATATGAAAAGTTTCTCCAAATCACTATTGATCAGAGAAATGCAAATTAAGACAACTCTGAGATACCACTACACACCTGTCAGATTGGCTAAAATGACAGGAAAAGATAACGATGAATGTTGGAGGGGATGTGGGAGGGCTGGGACACTAATACATTGTTGGTGGAACTGTGAACGGATCCAACCATTCTGGAGAGCAATTTGGAGCTGTGCTCAAAAAGTTGTCAAACTGTGCATACCCTTTGACCCAGCAGTGTTTCTACTGGGCCTATATCCCAAAGAGATCTTAGAGGAGAGAAAGGGACCCACATGTGCAAGAATGTTTGTGGCAGCCCTTTTTGTAGTGTCTAGAAACTGGAAACTGAAGGGATGCCCATCAATTGGAGAGTGGCTGAATAAATTATGGTATATGAATGTTATGGAATATTATTGCTCTGTAAGAAACGACCAGCAGGACGATTTCAGAGAGACCTGGAGGGACTTGCATGAACTGATGCTGAGTGAAACGAGCAGAACCAGGAGATCATCATGCACAGCAACAACAGTATTACATGATGATCAATTCTGATGGACATGGCTCTCTGCAATAAAGAATTGTCTCAAACCAGTTCCAGTTGTTCACTGAAGAAAACCATATACACCCAGAAAGAGGGACATGAAATATGGACCACAACATAACATTTTCATGATCTCTATTGACATTTGCTTGCATTGTGTTGCCTTTCTCTGATTCTTTTTTTTTTTCTTGTAGATAGGATTTTTCTTGCATAACTTCTCAAGCATTTCAACATTATTAACATGTAGTGGACTTCCTGCCATCTAGGGGAAGGGAGGGGACTGGGGGTAAAATTTGTATTGGAAAGTTTTGTAAAGATCAAGGTTGGGGAACTACCCATACATATGTTATACAAATAAAAAGCTTAAAAAAAATGACTCTAAACAAAGGTTAGAGCTTCAGAATCCACAAAAATTATTCCAGTCAAAGATGGTTTGGAAGTTCAGCAAGAGGGGATTATTGCATGGGGGAGGGTTGGGAGCACAATTGCAGGGCAGCACAGGCCAGGCCATCAGAGTCCTGGTCCAGGAAACTAGGAACAGGTGGTAGAACCTCTAATTTGGTGGCAGTAGCAGTGATCTCCAGACCTCTCAACCCACAAAGGCCAAGGTCAATTCAGCAGAAAATGTTTGATGCACTAGGTATGAGAGGTTAGGATTTGGGAGCCATTGAATGAACAACAGCAGTAGCTGCATAGAACATGGTAGTGACAGCTTAGGCCTCCAGAGATCTCAGCCCACAGGTAGGGGGAACTGAACAGCTGGTCTGAGGGAGATTAGAGAGTCCTCTTCCTTTGAACTGTCTCAGGATTCTGTTTGTTGCTTTGCCCATTCTCAGATCAGAGTAACAGTCCTGGCTCATAGTACAGATCCCTAGAAGGATCTCTGGAAACAGTTGCACAAAACCCCTGAAACTTGGGACATTACATTCTCCAACCTGGAAATAGAGCCCTACTTTAACAAAGAATTTAAAGTTAAGTTATAGGCTAGGAAAATGAGTAAACAACAGAAAAAGATTCTCACCACAGAAAGTTACTATGGTGCCAAGAAAGATCAAAATACACAGAAGATGATAGCAGAGTCAAAGCTTCTATGTCTAAAATGTCCAAGAAAAATATGTTCTAGAACAGAGAGTAAAATAGAAATTGAAAGAATCCTCCAATCATCATGAAAGAGTTCCCAAGATTAAAACTCCCAGGAACATTATAGCCAAATTCCAGAGGGAAAAGGAGGAAGATAAGGGAAAGTAAGTGAACCTTAGTCTCATCAGAACTGGCTCAAAGAGGAAATAATATAGATATTTATTATTGATATAGAAATCTACCTTACCCTGCAGAAAAATAGGAGGGAAAATGGAAAGAAGAAGCAAGGATAGTGAGAGAAGAGAGGGCATATTGGGGAGGGAATTGTCAGGAGCAAAACACTTTTGAAGAAGCTCAGGATGAACAGAGAGAGAGAATAAATGGGGGGGCAGTTAGTAATCGTAATTATGAAAGGAGTTTTGAAACAATTTCTCTGATGAAGGCCTTATTTTTCAAATATGTAGGGAACTGAGATAATTTTATATATTAAAAAAAAATGAGAGCCATTCCCCAATTGGTAAATGATTAAAAGATATGGACTATAATCAAGGGGCTATAAAATCATGCATTTCCTTTGGCCTAATTATATATTACTTGGCATGAATCCCAACAGAGATTTTTTTTAAAAGAAAATAAAAACATGTATAAAATATTTGTAGCAGCTATTCTCAGTGCAAAGAATTGGAAATTGAGGGAATACTTATCAATTGGAGAATGGCTGAGTAAATTGAGGTATAGGATTATGAAGGAATATTATTATTCTATAAGATATAATGAACAGGATGCTATCAGAAAAACTTGGAGAGTTCTCCATGAGCTCATGCAAAGTGAAATGTACTGTACATAGTAATATTAAAGTTGTAGGATGATTTGTGGCTGACTTTGCTATTCTCAGCAATACAATGATCTAAGACTACTCTGAAGGGCTTCTCTTAAAAAATATTACTCATACCTAGAGAAAGAACTGATTATGTTTGAATAAAAACTGAAGCATAATTTTTTTTAACTTTCCTTTTTTTCTTGAGGGTTTTTTTGGGGGGGAGGAGATTTGCAACATAACTTTCATGGAAGAGGTGTTAAGAGGAAAGGGGAACATCTGGAACTCAAATTTTAAAAACAAATGTAAAAAAAATTTGTTTTATATGTACCTGGGGGAAAATAAATAAATAAATGCCCCCAAAAAGCGAAAGAAAATTAGAATTGGGCAAAGAGAAGCCAGTGAATCTGTAAGATACCAAGAAACAACAAAAAATATATAATGAAAAAATAGGAGAGAATGTGAAATATAAAAAGAAACAAATCTGGAGAACAGATTAAAAAAGAAACCATAAGAATAATTGGACTACATGAAAGCTGTGATCAGAAAAGAATTTTGACAAAATAATGCAAGAAATAATCAAAGAAAATTGTCCTGGAGTGATAAAACATGAGGGAAAAGTAGAAATAGAAATAATTCACCCATCCCCACCTCAAAGAGATTCTTTATAGAAAACACATAGGAATAATATTGCTAAAATAGGAAACCCCTGTGTTAAAGAGGAAATTCTATAAGAAACAACAAAAGCACCTATGTTGGAGCTACAATTAGAATTGTACATGATTTGTCAGCAACTGCAATAAAAGAATAATATATACCAGCAATCTTAAAGGACTAGGCCTCTGGCCAAAAATATATCCAGCAAAACCAACCGCAATATTAAATGGGGAGGAAGGGGAAGGAAATTCAATGAATTATATAGATTTTTTAGGACAACCAAACCTGACCTCAATAGAAAATTTAACATATAAGAACCAGTATCAAAGATTTATTTCAAGGAACTCAACAAGGACAAACTATTTATGTTATATATAAATATATACCATACATTTAAGATTGACGTCAGTAATTGGATAGTTTAGAAGAAAACTTGGGGCAGAGCTGAATATGATGTGATTCTAAAAAGCTGTCTAGGAAAAGGTAAAAATAGTTATTCTTTATGAATGTGGTGCAGAGGCATTGGGGGGAGGAGGAGGCCTGGTAGTTTTGAAAACCTATTCACATTGGGGTTGGGTTAAATAGGGAACACTATATCTATATGTGTATATAAATGTTTATACATGCACCATAGGGAATACCCTCCAAAATCTATAAAGAAATAAGGGGGAAGAGAATAGGATAAGGTGGGGTATAGAAGAGTGTATAGATTCCTGACAGAGGAACAAAGTATGTAGATTAATGGGAAAGGTATCAAGAGAGAAATGGTGACATAGGATAAAGTGGGTACAGAAAGGTGCTGATTAATGGGAGTAGGATAGGATGTGTGGATTAATGAGTGGATAAAGAAGGAGAGAAAGGATGTGGAAGAAGATAAAGGAGGGATACAAGAGTGGAGAGAGATTAAGTAATAGCAAGGAAGTTAAGGAGCAGAATTAAAAAAGAATTAGCAGGGATAGAAATAAGACATAGACACAAATACTACAAGCAGGAATAGAATGTATTAGAAAAAAAAAGGACTAGTAATCATTGATCTCAGACAATGTAGAGAAATGTACCATATATGTCAGCAATATTAATATTGTTTCAGATGCATGTCCACCTATGTGTAAATGCATATGGGTATTTATAGACATGTATATGTGGGTGTGGATGTAAATGTATGTACGTATGTATAAATATACCCATGTTTAACTGTAGGAGGTATGAAAGGGGAAAAAAAGGATAAAGTAAAAAGTACACAGCAGCAGAGAACAAAAGAATAACCTACAAGGAAGCAAACTTTAAGGATTCTTTTTAATATATCAAGCTGCATAATCAGTATATATTTTAATTTTTCCATGGGAGTAAATTTTTCTGATTCATTAAATTTTTTAAATTGTATTTTTCTTTAAAAAATTCTCCCAGTTTATTAGATTGTTGTGGGAAAGAATCTTCTTCAAAATACAAGTAATTGATTATATATACCACATTTTTCATCTCCAACATGGCTTCATGTTGCTAACTTGGGTAAATCAATTCAGTTTCCATATTTTTTGGAAATGTGAATAGGTAGTTTGTTACTCTCCTACTTCATAAGTAAATTATACAGGTTAAGAAATACTATGAAACATTGTAATTAGCTACATGTTATAAAAATGATCAATACTGCTTCTAATAGTAAGTAGCATTACATAGCTCTTTAAGGTTTGCAAAGTGCTTTTCAAATATTAGCTCAGTGTATTATTACAACAACTCTGTAAGGTTGGTGTTCTAATTATCTTCATCTTATAGATGAGGAAAATGAAAATAGAGGTTAAGTGGCTTGCCTAGGATCATACACACACAGACATTCATGATATGATTTGAATTTGGGGGGCATTCTGACTTCAAATGCAGTATTCTATTCACTGTGCCACCTAGTAACCTCTAAAAATGAGATATATTTTAAATGATCAAAAATGAAATTAAACAATCTCATTTTTGTGTTTGTTTTTTCTTTTTTGTGATAGGTCAGAGTGACACCACAACATCACCTTCAAGTCATCAAGATTCTCCTTTTTCTGTTCCTTTGTCAAAACAGTACATCGTAACTCCTCCTCTTCTTTCAGCAATGTGCAACCTTTTGGAAAACCTACTGATAGTTGTTCCAAAGAACACTATAACTGCATTCAATAAAACCAACATCCTAAAGGCTTTCTGTGGGTATGAGATTAAAATTATAAGCTTAAAGAATACAATTTGCTGGTATAAAGGAACTAGATTAATTTTTGCCTTACTCATGCTTCTCTTCAGGATCCATTTGAAGTTGTTAGATAGCTTTCAGTTAGATAGATAATTCATCAGCTTTAATCATGTCAACAAGCCTACTTAAAGTAGGCAGCTAAGTACCAATTTATTGTTTGTCCTTCATTCTCGAGAAGACCCCACAACATCAGAGAGGGGATGCCATGACATTCAAGTGAATTGATTTTAAGTGAGAGGCTGTGCAGTTGCCTGCCTCACTTTCTCCTCCAGAGCAATCTAGGTTCAGTGGCAAGATATAGATCAAGATGACTAGATTTGGTCCTGGATGAAATGAAAGACCTTGGCCTTTTTAAGCTAAGGGGGAATGAGAAGCTGGGGGGAAAAAAAAGAACTACCTCCGCGTACTCCTCCGGCTTCTCCTTATTCCCTTATCTCTGCCTCTTGGAACTTCTTGTTGCCTTTGAAGCACAGCTTGTGTCACATCCTTTAAAAGGATCCTGAACACATCCTGATTTCTCCTATTTTCAGTGCCTTCTTACTATTGAGTATTTATTTTGTTTATAGCCTCTTTTACTTATTGTTGAATAAAAATTTCTTCTTTTCTAACCTCCTTCTCCCCAATTTATACTGTGTCACATTTCTTTTTGTGTTCTCAGCTTCTTTTATGGTGCCTGTCAGATAGTAGTAAATGCTGATTGATTGATTGATTTATCTGATGTATAATTCTTACTTTAGCAAGCACTAGATTATCTCTTTCTTTTCCATTTTACATGGGGACTAGACTTCTACCTGCCTTTAATGTTTTCTTAAGGGATATAGGACTCATTTGGGATACTTTGTCTTATATGTTAATCTCATGGTTTCTTTCAGGAGTATTTGTTTAATTCCTTCTGAAACTTTTGTAAGTTTTTGTTCTTTTTTGAGCTATTTAATATTATTTTTTGTTCTTTCCTTGTTTCTTTATACTTGTAAATTGTGAATTGTTGTTATTTTGCAAAAACTATCAAGTAAGTTGCTTTTTTTTTCCTATTACATTTAGTTCTTTGAATGTCACTTTGTTGGAGAAATGTCTTCAAGAGCTCAGCATCCCTTTGTCTTATTCAAATACAATTGAACATGCTAAAGCTCAGGTTAGTTGTTTTATGCTTACTTTATTTTTTGAAATTAAGTACCATAAATAAAAATTAAGTATCATTATTAAAAAATGCTAATGTTGTGGTTTGGAGAGTGACAATGCTTCTCATAGTAAATTTATCCCTTATGTAAAATTTTCTTGGAATTTTAGACTTCAAGTTTTAGCTTAACTGTGAAGCAAAAATGGTTATTATAATGAAAATGTGATAGAATAGTGTAGTGGGAGCAACATCTACTACTAATCTGGTTGGGATACTTAGTAGTAGTTTCTTTTGCATAGCTAGGAATTAAATATAAATGGCCTAAGAAGATTAGAAAGGCCCTGTTGCCTGGGATAATTTCTCTTTAAGAAGGTAAATGAAACAGTTGTTTAGGATACTAAGGATCAGACTATTGACCTTGCTTTCCAGTGTCCTAAAACATAAAAACTAAGACAGGACTTGATGGACTTTGCATTGTGGCATGAGTCAATATAATTTTGGGACAGAACCAATAGTAAATCTTTTCTGAGTACCCTTTATATGCCATTTTTGAGCAAACTTTATTTGGTTAAAAGTTATAGGTCTATAAAAAAATCTCATTTTGTTCTAACATTGATCCTGAACAACCAGGTTATCATGTCACACCTGATCAAGAAAACTAATAAAAAGACCTGGATTCTAGTCCAGCTGTACCTGCCTGTATATGATGTTAGGCAAAGTCCCCTAACCTCTTTAGAATTCTGTTTCTTGATTTAAAAATAAGTCATTTGGACTATGTCAGTTCTGTAGATTTTTTTTTAATATTTTCATGTAAATGGAGTACATTAAAATTTTGACTCATGGAATTTGGTACATTTTTTTGGTCATACTAAAATGATGGCAAAGTGGAATAAAATTCAGAAACCAATTACTATCATCTTTGTATTTGCTATTCTTCCTTAATACTTCAAAAGATTTTTTATATGTGTGTGCATATATATTATATATGCACATATATATATATATATATATATATATGCAGGTCACAAATTCTTCATACCATCGCAAATATTTTTTATGAATTGTGGCCATTATGAATTGTTCTGCTTGTTTCACTCAGCATCAGTTCATGTAAATTTTTCCAGGCTTTTCTAAAATCAACTTGCTCATCATTTTTTATAGAAAAATAATATTCCAGATAATGGAATTATCTGCTTGTACCACAATTTCTTCAGCCATTCCCCAATAGATAGGCAACTACTCATTTTCCAATTCTTTGCTACCAAAAAAGAGGTGCTACAAACATTTTTCATATAACTAGAGATGATTTTAATTTCTTCATTTGAAAATTATCTATTCATATCCCTTGACCATGACTTGTATTCTTACAAACTTGACAGAGTTCTTTAAATATTTTAGAAATGAGGCCTTTATCAGAAACATTGACTTTAAAGACTTTTCCCCAGCTTTCTGTTTACCTTTTAATCTTATCTCTGTTGGTTTTGTTTGTGCAAAAACTTTTTAGTTTAATGTAATCAAAGTTGTTAATTTTGCCATTCATAATGTTCTCTAGTTCTTTATTGGTCCTAAATTCCTCCCATCACCAAGATCTGATAGGTAAATTATCCCTTGCTCTCCTAATTTGCTTATGGTATTATTCTTTTTGCCCAAATCAAGTACCCATTTTGATCTTAGTTTGATGTGGTGTGCCAAGTTTCTGACATATCATTTTCCAGTTTTCCCAGAAAATTTTGTCAAATAATGAGCTCTTTTTCCAGAAGCTGGAGTTTGGGGGTTTATTAAATACTAAATTATTATAGGCCTGTATTTTTATGTCATGTGTATCTACTCTATTCCATTGATCCACCACTCTATTTCTTAGTCAGTAGTAAATGGTTTTGATGACTCTGCTTTATAATATAGTTTTAGGTTTGGTACTGTTAAGCCACCATCCTTTGTATTTTTTTTTCTCATTGATTCTCTTGATATTCTTGATCTTTTCTTGTTCCAGATGAATTTTGTTAATATTTTTATTCTCTAAAATAAATTTTTTTTAGCATTTTCATTTGTATGATTTAGGCAGAATTGTTATTTTTATTGTATTATCTCAGCCTACCAGTGAGCTATTGATATTTTTCTAATTGTTTAGATTTTTATTTATGTGAGAATTGTTATGTAATTGTGTTTGTATAGTTTTGGGGTTTGTCTTGGCAGGTATCTCAAATATTTTATTTTGTCTACAATTTTTTAAAATGGAATTTCTCTCTCTCTTGTTAATGAGCCTTGTCAGAATTATATAGAAAAAATGATTTGTATAGGTTTATTTCCTATTCTGCAACTTTGCTAAAGGTGTTAATTGTTTCCAGTCGGTTTTTGGATGGTTTGCTAGGATTCTCTTAAGTATATCATCAGGAATTTCACAGGACTCCTTTACCTATTTTTCAAAATAGTTTGCATAGTATTGGCATTAATTAACTTCATTAATGAGCTGTTCAATTTCTTTTTCTAAAATGGGACTATTTAAGTAATTTATTTCCTCTTCTGTTAATACTAGCAATTTATATTTTTGTAAATATTCATCTATTTCAGTTTGTTGGATTTGTTGCCATACATTTGGGCAAAATAGCTCCTTATTATTGCTTTAATTTGTTTTTCACTGGTGGTAAATTCAACCTTTTCATTTTTGATGCTGGTGATTTTTTTCTTTCTTTTTTCTAATTAAATTAAATTTCTAAATTAAATTAAATTTTCTAATTAAATTAATAAACCAAATGTTTAGCTATTTTGTTGTGGTTTTTCATAAAACCAACTCTTATTTTTATTTATTGGTTCAATAGTTTTTTTTTTAGTTTCAATTGTATTAATGTCCTTTGAGTTTCAGAATTTCTAATTTGGTATTTAATTGGGGGTTTTTAATTTGTTCTTCAACTTTTTAAATTGCATACCCGATTCATTGATCTCTTCTTTCTCTATTTTATTCATGTAGCTTTTTAGAGATAGGGAATTTCCCCTAAGAACTACTTTGGCTTCCTCCCATAAGTTTTAATATGTTATTTCACTTATTGTCATTCTTTTGGATGAAATTATGGATTGTTTCTGTGATTTGTTGTTTGACCCAAATCTATGTTTAGAATTAGAGTATTTAATTTCCAATTGGTTTTTAGTCTATCTTTCCCTGCCTCTTCATTGACTATAATTTTTATTGCATTGTTTTCTTGAAAGGAAGCATTTACGATTTCTGCCTATCTGCATTTGATTGTGAGGTTTTTATATCCTAATATATAGTCAGTTTTTGTGTAGATGCCATGTACTGCCGAGAAAAAGTTGTGTTCCTTTCTGACCCTATTCAGTTTTCTCCAGATGTCTGTTATATCTAGGTTTTCTAGGATTCTATTAAAACCTCTAGTCTTTCTTGTTTATGTTGTGGTTAGAGTTGTCTGATTCTGAGAGGGGAATGTTGAGTTTCCCCCCCCCCCCCCACAAACAAACAAACTATAGTTATGCTGTCTGTTTCCTCCTCTAACTTAAAATCTCTAGGAATTTGGCTGTTCTGTCACTTAGTGCATGTAAATTTAGTATTGTTACTACTTCATTGTTTATGAAGATGTACTTTCCTTCCTTATCTCTTAATAAGATCTATTTTTACTGTTGCTTCATCTGAGATCTGAATAGCTAGCCCTGCTTATTTTAACTTCAGCTGGAGCATAATAAATTCTTTTCCAGCCTTTTAGCTTTACTTTCTGTATCTCTCTGTGTCATATGTGTTTCTTGTAAACAATACATTGTAGGATTCGGTTTTTTAATCCATTCTGCTATTTGCTTTCATTTTATGGGAGAGTTCATCCCATTTACATTCACAGCCATGATTACCAGCTCTGTATTTCCCTCCATCCTATTTTCTCCCCTGTATATACTTCTGTTTACTCTTTACATTCTATCCTTAGTAGTATTTTTTTAATCCACCCCACCCACTACTTTATCTTCTATTACTCCTTTTCCCCTTCTCTTACCTTTTCCCCTAGTGTTTTTTTCCTCCCTTCTATTCTGCTACTACTCCCTTTTCTTTCCTCTTTCTCCTCCTACTTCTTTATAGGGTTGGATAAATTTCTATGCAGAACTGAATGATTAAGATAACTCTGACAGCCCCAAATTATGAGATCAAACTTCAGACAATGCTCATCCCCTTCCTTTTTTTTGCTCCTTTTCATGTGATTCAAATTTATCCCATTATATTTCCCATTCCTCTTTTTCCAGTACACATCTTTCCCACTCCTTCATGTCTTTTTCTTTGATGTCATCACATCACAGTCCATTCACAATCACACCCTCAGTCCTTGTGATACTGCCCTCTGTCTGTCTACCTCAGTGATATCATTTAAGAATGTAAATAGTTTAATGTTTAAGTAATATATATTTTTGCCCTGTTTACTTTTCAGTGCTTCTCTTGAATCTTTGTAGAGTAAATTTTCTGTTTAGTTCTGTTTTTTTCAGTAGAAATGATTGAAAGTCCTTTGCTTGAAGTTTCATCACCTTCCCTGAAAGTTGATGCTTAGTCTCTCTGAGTAGTTAATTCATGGTTGTAATCCCAGGTCCTTTGCCTTCTGGGAATATAGTATTCCAGGCCCTCTTATCCTTTATTGTAGAAGCTTCTAGATCCTGGGTAATCTTGATTGTTGCTCTTTGATATTTGAATTGTTTTTTTCTGGTAGCTTGAAATATTTTTTTTCCTTTGAGATTATAGTTCTGGAGTTTTGCAGCACTGTTCATGTGGATTTCTCTTTGGGATCTCTTTTTGAGGATGATGGCTTGGATATTTTCCCCTCTGTTTCTAGAATATTAGGGCAGTTTTCCTTAATGATCTCTTGAAGAATGCTCTCTAGGATCTTTTTTTTTGGACATGGCCTTCAAAGTAGGCCAATAATTATAAATTTTTCTTTTCTGCATCTATCTCTCAGGTTAGTTGTTTTTCCAATGAGGTTATTTCACAATTTCTTCCACCTTTTCATTCTTTTTAGTTTGTTTGACTGATTATTAATTTCCATTTGTTACTTCTTCAATTGTCTTTTGTATCTCTTTTTCCATTTGGTAATTCTATTTATAAAGGTGTTTTCTTTAGTGATTTTTTTTAAATTTAGACAATTGTATTTTTTAAGGAGTTATTTTCTTCAGTCAATTGTTTTCTTTCCTATTTCAAGCTATTGACTCTCTCTTGCATACTTCTCATTTCCTTTCTTATTTTTTCTTCTACCTCTCTCATTTGCCTGTTAAAGTCTTTTATGAGCAATTCCAAGAAGCCTCTTTAGACTTGAGACCAATTCATATCACTCTTTGACATTTCTTCTGTGCACATTCTGTTCTTGTCTGAGTTTGTATTTTGATCTTTCCATCACCATAGTAGGTTTCTATGGTCAAGGTTCTTTTCTGTTTCTTACTCATTTTCTTTTCTTTTCTTTTGGTATTTCTTCTTTTTTTTTACTGTTATGGTCAAACTCTGCTCTAATATAAAGGGGACCACTGAACCAAGCTTCCTGTGCAGCTCTAAGGCTTGGCTTTGAGCACATGGGCCCCTTGTGTTTGTGGGGGTAGCTTTGCCGGTTTTTTTTTTTTTTACCAGAAACAGCCTGGTTTCCCAGAGTTTACCTTCTGATTTGGGACTGGAGACTTCACTTTCCTGAGTCAAGACTGAGAGTCTTAGTTGCTGATTTGCCTTGGTTAAGACCTTCTTACTGGCTTTCTCAGAGTCTGTCTGAGCTGGGCTGAACACCCTTTTCACTCCAGTGAGACTGACCTTTCTTGAAGATTTTCCAGTCTGTCTTGAGGTGGAAAATGGTTTCATTCTGTCAGATTGTTCAGAGACTTGGTGTCATGTGGTTTTTGAAGGAAATTAGAAGTCAAACAGCTTTCTGGTTTTACTTCTCCATTTTGGCTCCATCCCTGGAGTTCCCTCTCCCAGACCAGTTCTCATTCAGACCCTATAAAATCCCAAACCAGCCCAACACTCAAAATCTTTTCTGCTTAGAAATATCTATCAGAGTTGTTCTGATTGATCTTTAGGAAACAGAAGATCCTTTCCACGCCTTTTTAGTCTAGGATTTGAATAAAAGGCCATTTACACTTATATTGAGTAAGGGTTTTGTTTTGAAGTAAATCAAAGACTTGGAAAATGGAAACTTAAGCACATTTTGAAAGTTATTTCCAGTTTCTACTGTATGTACTAATTATTTCAGATATTTTATGGAATATGCATTTTATGAAATCCTGATATTTTCCAGAGGTTCTTGTGCTGTTTCAAGTCTATAGATAACAATTGTTTCTTTTTTAAAATAAAATTTTAAACTTAAATACAAAGTAAGAACAGAAAAAAAATTCACATTGACATGTGCACAGCAGAACATGAGAGAATTCATGATATAAAGCAATCACTTTCTATTTCAGAATAGCATGTATAATAAATACTATACATTGTGCTCATAGCTGTCTATCTTTTCTTTGCTTCTTTGTAGGTTTTCTTTTGTCCTCTACTATTTACTTTTTAACTTTTTTTTTCTCCCTTTATTCACCTCCCCCTTTCCCCAAGTAGGCTACAATTAAGCATAGATATGTATGTGTTTATGTACATTTCTATAATATATACATACACACATACATAGACATACATAGACATTCATATACATATATTTAATATACCACATTATGCCTATTTCTAGTCCTGTGTTTCTTTGAAGGTGGATAGCACCTTCCTTAATAAGTCCAAGTCTTTCCATATTTTTCTAAATCCACCAACAATATTCTAACCTTATAAGGTCTAGTTATTTTAAATAATCTAAACAATATTGATTAATATCTGATATGTAGTATAATTTCCTAATTTTTCTCTTTTGATTAAATCTTTTTTAACTTTAAGTTTGCCTGAGATCATGATTATTACTCCTGCTTTTTTTAAAGTTTTAAAATTTATTTTAAAGTACAAAATAAGAAAAGAAAAAAAATTTATTTTGGTATGTAGCAGAATATAAGAGAGGATTCAATATAAAGCACTACATTTCTATTTCAAGAAAACCTATGTAATAAATACTATACATTGTTTTCAAAGCTGTCCAACTTTTCTTTGCTTCCTGGTAGATTTTCTGTTGTTTCCTGTGCTTTGTTATATATAAACACACACACACACACACAGACACATATTTATTTATCTATAAACATACATATATACTCATTAACTTACATAAGACTAGGGCAGGTAGATTGTTCAGTGAATAATATACCAACCCTGGAGTCAGGAGGACTTGAGTTCGATTCTAGGCTTAGACACCTAATACTTACCAGCTGTATGATCCTGTGCTAGTCATTCAACTGTACTATGCTTAGTTCCATTTATCATCTGATTCTCTGAAAATGGATAATATCTTTTTTGATAAGTTCAAATTTTTCCAAGTTTTTTAAATTAACTAGCTTATCATTTCCTGAACCATAGCAATATTGCAGCCCAGCCACATTCTATTTGAGAGATTTTCTATATAAGTTTTCCCCTGATTTTCTACCATTCCTTCTTTTAAGTTTGCTTGTATAGGGTTTATTAATTTTACTTAAAATAATCAAAATTATCCATTTTACACTTCCACAATGCTTTCACCTTATAATATGATTAAAGTCTGATAATTCTGAATCTGCTTTGCCCTGGTTTCTTTGACATTCCTGACCTCTTCTAAATGAACTTTGTTATTATTTTTTTCTAACTCAGTAAGGTAATTTTCTAGTAATGTGATTGGGATAGAGTTATATAAATAGATTAGTTAGGTAAAATTCTCATTTGCTTTATTACATTGGCTTTACCTACCCATGTACAATATTTATGACTTCAATTATTTAGATCTAAGATTATTTTTATAAAAATGTTTTATGTTTATATTCATATATTTTCTGTGTTTTGACAGTTATACTCTCAGGTATTTTATATTGTCTAGTTATTTTAAGTGTTCTCAGTATTGAATAGTATGGCTGACACATAGTATAGTTTCCCTATTTTCCTCTCTTGATTAAATCTATTTTAGCTTTAACTTTTCTGAAATTATGATTACAACCTCTGCTTTTTTTAATAGGATAAATTCTACTCTGAACTTTTTTTTATGTGTATATCTCCCATTTTTATAGCATTTCCTAAAAACAACATATTGTTGAATTCAGATTTTTAATCTGCTCTTAGTTTCCATTTTATGAATAAATTCATCCCACTCACATTCTAAGCTACCTGTTATATATTTTTCTCCTTGTTTTTTCCTCACTATCCTTCTCACTCCATTTACCCTATTCCTCTTCACTTTTCTGCTTTATTTTTACTCACTACTTTGTCTTCTTTTTTCTTAATATACTCACCCCTTCAAGAATCTCACCATTATCATCTCCCTGCCCCTATTTCCTTCCCAATTAATTTTTTTTGAATTTAGAAGAATTTTACACCCTTACCATTGCCTATGAGAGTAGTTTCAGCACAACCTGACCTCCTCTCTACTAACATCTTCTGTTTCAGTTTTTCCTTTGTTGCCTCATTTATATGAGATAATTACTCCTTTTTGTCTCTGTTTACACAGTTTTGTTTTGTTTTTTTAGAAACAGTTCATCATACTCAGGGCAGTTCATTATTTCTTTCAAACTACCCAAATAAAAATGATAGTCATAAAAGAACTGGGTACAATTTTCATGTATAAGAAATAAATGATTTGTCCTTATTGAGCCCCTTATAATTGGTTCTTCATGTATGCATTTCTCCTAAATATTATATGTTGAATTTTCCTTTAAGTTCTGCTGGCTTTATGACAAATAAATGTTTATGACAAATAAATACCTTTCAGTTTCTTAAATGTCCATTTTTTTCCCATTCAGTATTATTCTTGACTTTGATGGGTAAGTTATCCACCTTATGTCTAACCCCAGTTCTTTTACTCTAAGAAATACAGTATTATTTTCTTTGACATAGTAGCTGCTAGGTCTTGTATAATCCTTATTGTAGTTCTGCAATATTTAAATTTTTTTTTTCCTTTTCTTTCCAATATTTTCTGCTCAATGTGGGAGCTTTAAAACTTGACTGTGTTCTTCCTGTAAATTCTCTTCCTGGGATCTCTTTCAAGTGGTGATCAGTGAATACTTTCTATTTCTGCTTTGCCTTCTTCTAGATCTTAAGGGTAATTTTTCTGAGTAATTTCTTATAATACTTTATCACAATTCTTTTTTTTTCTATAATTTTCAGGCAGTCTGACTATTCTTATATTATTTCTCGTTGATCTGTTCTTCAGATAAGTTGTTTTTCTAATGAGAGGTTTTACATTCTTTTCTGTTATTTCATTCTTTTGATTTTGTTTCATTATTTCTTTGTGTATTAGAATTTCATTAGCTTCTTTTTACCCAATTATAGTTTTCTTAAGTTTTTAGTTCTCTATTTCAAGTTGATTGATTTTCTTTTCATTATTATCTTAATTTTCTGGAATTGCCCATGTTTTGTTTTTTTTGTTTTTCCTAATTTTTCCTCAGTCTCTCATTTAATTTTTAAAGTCTTTTTAAAAGTTCTTCTAAGACATCTTTTTGTGCCTGAGATCATTTGATGTTTTTCATTGAAAAATTAGTGGCTTTTTTAGCTCCATTATCTTCCTTTTAATATGAGCCCTGTTCTTCTCTATTCCTGTCTATGATTGGATTCTTTCACCTTTCCTTGCTCATTTTTATTATTCATTTATTTTTTTTTGTTTGTTTTACTTTTTAGCAACTATTAGTATGATCAAGTTCTAATCTCAAGGTATGGGGAATAATAACCCAAATCTTAGGTCCTTCTGTGGAGAAAATTTGGAGAGCCCAAAGTTTTCTGATCTACCCTCCCAGTCTTCTCAGAATTTTTAATCTGTGTTTATTTTCAAAAGTTAATAGATACGAGCTTTTAAATATGTTTTTAAAAAAATTGTTATTGTACCTTATCTAATTGTTTTCCCTCTCTGTGTGTATTCTTTAAATATATCTCCAAGTAAGTTAACACTGGAAGTTTGGTCTTGAGGACTCACTACTCCCTTATATGATCCACTATTTCAGTCAGTTACCAGTCATGCTTTATTTTGCTTCTTATTCACTGGATGTTTCAACAATACCTTCAAATATTCTGGTTCCTCCCACTTTCCCAGCTACCCCTTAACTAGGGAAAGGTTTGTCTTTTGCATTTTTATCTACAATCCTCAGCCTCACATTGATAGGTGCTTAATAAATTTTTTTTTATTTAAACATTCAATTATTCTTTAATAAGTATTTATTTCACAAATAGTCCGACAAGAAAAGCCATAAAAATAAGTTTTTACTCTTTTACAACTTAAGTATATAAGTTTAGTACAGTTTAATAGTTTGTCTCTTTTTCCACTGACCTACTGAATATTAGGTGTGTCATATCCAGGCTATTTGGAAGTTATTATGAACATAATATACTCCAGATTAAAAAAAAATCTACTGTTTCTTAAAGTTTTAATCACAGTTGACCTAATACTTCCTGACATCGTCCAAAATGAACATCCCTTAATGGGCTTACCAGTATTGGAAGTGCTGGTAAATATGTAAGTAGCTGATAAATTGTTCAAAGTTGTACTAAAGCTGCTTTAATTATATACAAAGAAGTGTGGAACTTCAAAAGAACAATAATTATGATATGGGAAATAGTTGTAAATGTCTAATTCCATTTTATAATTTCACTGTAAAGGATTGTAAAAATTAAGCAACTGCTTTGGTTCTCAAACTTTAATACTTAGTGGACAAAAATAATATTTTGGAATATTATTAGAATGATCTTAATGGCAACATTAATACTCTTTACATTTTATTTGGGATAACATCAAGTACAGTGGTCTGTTTTTGGTGTCAAACTTCATTATCATTTTAATGAAGTAGTTTTAAGTGGTTCATAAGTATGGAATCAATATCCTGATGTAAGAGGCATTCATAAGACATAACATCTATGAACAGTTGCAATTTGTTGGTGGAAAAACTTGGTTAAGGTGGGGATAGGAAACAAAATATTCCTCAAAAGTGGACAGATAAAATTAAACCACTCTAAATTAATGATTCAGCTATTGCTACTAATTTGATATGTTTTTATATATGTCTGTATCTGTTCCATCACCATGCCATTTGTTCTTGTTTAAAGTAGCCAGTATGTGCATATATGATGTTACTTTGTGCTTATTAGAATCAATAAATACTAATTGGGAAAGGAAAGTAATTAAAAATTATCTCTTTAATGTTTCTTTGAACAAAAAATAACAATGTAATGATTCTTCATTTGTAGATAATTAATAAGAAATTGGATAATCTATACAAATGTTGAGGTATCAGTTATGTGTTGTGGTTTTGTCTCTGAAAGGATTCAAGCTCACATAGTCTCCAACCCAAGCAAAGGCATTTTAATGAAATTTAAGCACTCAGTGGTCCAGCCAAGTTCCCTGAAGGAGTAAGCAGCTCAGCAAAGGAAGACAAGGATTTTTATAGAGTAAATGATCCTGCTTAGATCACAAGATGTGTAAATATTGAGGTTAAAGAAGAGTTTGCTAACATAGGGAGGTTCTAAAGCCTTGGTGAAACTGCACATGTGGTTACCCAGAATGCATACAAAAATGCCCATGTAGGGGAACATTAATGTATGGTAATGATATTATAGTGATATAATAAGAACCATGTCTCCCTGATCTTTGGGAGAGAGGGGTGGACCTGGGTTGGAAAAACCCTGCATCTCAACCCCTGTCCACCTTTGGGAACATCCCCACCCTCCAACTTGATTTCCAGGGGAAACTCCCACAATAATCCCCATCTACAATTCATTTGGAGATCTTGGCCTGGGGCATAATTACCACCCATTATTGACCTGGAAATTAGTCCTTCAGTTCATCAGGAGATTGCTCTCTAGCCCTGGCCCATAGAAGGCTAAATAAAAATCAAGGCTCTATATCTCAATTTTTGCTAATTCCTAATCATAAATTAGCCCGCTGAGAGACTTCTCAGTGATAATTTCCACCAAAGACCTTGCTTGGAGATTGGGACTGCGAATTTGCAAAACTTGTGCACCTGCCTGGGGACTCCCACTGCTATTAGGGTATCCTCACCCCTCACCAATATCTAGTATAGATTCACCTAAGGACAACAAAGAAAAGTAACTATTCAGGCACCGTGTCGAAGGAAATATTTTATTGAGGTTTACAGTCTAATGTCCTGTTCTGCATCTTGTTGGTATATTGCCTGATTTCTGTGTTTTTTTTTTTTTTGTGGTAACTGTCACGTATAACGACATTTGTTGTTGTTACATAATATGCTGGCCTGCTCATTGTTCTAGTGAGACCCATGATTAATGATTTCTGTGGGGCTTGGGACAGGTTTGGACTGGATTGGGCTGGGAGCAACAATCAAAATCTCATTTTGAGTACATTTTCCATGCTTCTACATTCAGTCCCAAAGCTTTTTTTTTTTTCCCCAATTTAACCTTTTTTTAATGGAAATCTTGCAAAAAATATGTTTACAAATCATAGAAGTATTAATAGAATATTTTGAACATAATGTATTCTTGGTAATTAAAGATCATCATTATGAATATCAGTTATTGTAGCATCAAACACATTAACAAGAATGTAACCTCTTGACATACATCTCAAGAGTGTCATGAATTGCTATAGCCAGAGTGAACCCTTTGGTGGCCAACCTGCTGACCACCCAAACTTAGCTAGACCAGTCCTCAAATGAGGCTCAAAGCCAAAATTTTATTTTTAGATAGAAGGATACTTGTACTCCTTTATTACAGCTTGTAGGAATGGAAAGACAGAGTGATGGAAAGGATGTTGGAGTTGGAGTCAAAGGACCTGCGTTAAAATCTCTTATTATTGTGTAGATTCTGGTGAGTCATTTAACTACTTTTGGTCTCAGATTCCATATCTGCAAAATGAGGAAGCTGGGATAGATGACCATTGAATCCTTTCTAGCTCTAAGTTTGTGGTCTCTAGCAGAGCAGAATTTTGCAGAAGGACACTATGCTACATATAAAGTGAGATTCTCATAGCTTATTGATGTTTATGCGTATATGAGACTGGTTTTTCCCATAGGAAGTTATTCAGAATCTTGTCCTATAATTTGTGATGGTTTTAGAATCTTAGTTGTGGAAGGGATATTTATCAGGTGACTCTCTTTATTCAGTTTTTTATAATTTATCTGTTCCCTTACCACAGTTGTCTGAGTATTCTTTCTAAGAAATAAAAGTTCTGAATTTGATAAAAAACAATTTTTCTTGAAATACTTTTTTCACTTCCATATCTGTGTTGTAGTTAGTTGAGGTTATCAAAAATCTGACTTTTGAATAAGTATTACTTTATGTCAACATTTCAGGGATCTTTTATTTTATCTTCATGGATTCTTCTTTACCAATACAGATCACAAGGCTTTCTCTCGACAATTTGGTAGTAATCTTCATGAGTTTGACCAATTTTTTAAAAGTTCAACATCTGATGGGCAATTCTGTAGTGATGAGTCTGTACAACCTTAACTAGACTCATTTGAAGACATTATATATCTTGTCCACTGCTAAGTCTGTACCCAAAGTCTTTCTAGCTTACTAGGACACATCATAACTTGTGTTCCATATATAACTATGAACCTAATACCAATTTCAGAGTAATAGCTTGTATAGCACAGTGAGACTTCAAAATATGAATCTTATGAAATATAAATGGAAGATGTGAATGTTACTGTAAATAAATTCATTAGGAAGGAAAAGCAAAATATAAAGTTTATGAATTGCAATACCAAATAGTAGGCCAAATTGTGACATTGTCATAATATATGTCATTCATGTAATTTATAATATTGGAAGAATGTGAACTCATTAATTAATAATATTAGTTGATTTGAATTTAACCCTATAATTTAGAGTTCCTTTTTTGTTCAAGTACTGATATCTCAGAAAGGTCTATATACACATACACATATGTTTTCATTAAATGATAGCATTGAAAACAGACTTGAGCACTTGCTGTCACAAATAAATTAACCATTATATTAATATTGCTGTTGATGTCATTCTAGCAATATATCAAGTCTGTAGTGTTTCTGCTTTTCATGTACTCAAGGATAATGATTGCCTGGGTTCCTTTATTTTTACAATTTCGGATTCCATTTATCTTACTTTACTAAGAGATGATATGGTCTTATCTGGTGGGAGGGAAACACAATACTTTTCATTTAGATCTGTTTTAAAATGTACTACTTTGGGGATAAATTTAGTAGTAAGTCACTTAGCTAATCTTAGTCTCAGTTTCCTCAACTATAAAAAAGAAAGAGTGGAGGTAAAAACTCTGATGTCCTTTCCAATTAAATTCTATGATTGATTTTGCTTCTTGCTTATTTCATTCAACAGGTTTCATTCCTACTGGAGTATTTCTGTTCTCTCTCTAGACTTCTCATGTCATGTTTACTGATAGACCCCAGTCCCATAAACCAAGATGAGCTTCTAAAACCTCTGTTGGAAAAGATCTTCACAGTCCTTACCATGTGCCCTAAAGATGACTTTGGTAATTATCATATTTTTGTTTTTTAGTCTAGAAAGAGAGATTGTCTTGAGAGAAAATTAACTCGTGTGTTTTGTGCTTTATTTAATTTGTACCTTGCTAATATTTAAAAAGTTATTTAACTTGCTTAGTCATCTTGATGAATTTAAGTAGATCTAGGAAAGTGAGAATTCAAGGGAAGTCAATATTATTTTATAGTTGAAGAAAAACATAGTGTCAGTAGGAATAAGGAGGTATTATTAACTTTTAGAGAATATCGTGATTTCTACACTTATAGGGTTATGTTTTCTTAAGGCCTGGGGCAATCATCAGCTAAAGGAACTTTTGATATACTGGAGACAAGTAATCTAATTGAAATTGCTCATAACTCTTTATCAACACATCCATGTTATTTGAGATTAGAGAAACCATAATTTAAAAAATTTAAGCATTATGTTCAATAACAGAAATATATTTATTTGGTGAAGATAGTTGATTGTAATGGGATACAAATAAAACCTTTGTGTTGATTCCATCTTTGTTTCTTTGGAATTTATACGATGTTCAATTTTTTAAAAAAGTCTTTTGGGAAGAGAGGCAGAGTGTCTGAGAAGATACAAAAAAGCTTCTTAGTCCGAAAGACCTAGGACCCACGTTGGCTTTGTGATCTTGAGCAAATCACATAATCTCTCAGTACCTCCAGAAAACTCTGAAAAATCATAAATTATAGAAGAGTAGCTCTCATTGTTGGGAAGAAGTTTTCTCACCTGGAATTGCCTATATCAGTGAAATCCCAGGTCTGGATGGGATCAAAAGTAAATTTAAAAATAAACACTTAGATAAAGACAGGGAGAGAACATAATTTTCTCCTTTGCTTGCCCGGGGTATAATTGTTGCTACTTAGCCAGACTCTGCGTATTTTAATACTTAATAAAGGCTCTTCTCTGTTTGCTGATTGCTGATGGGAAGTAAAGATTACTGCCACCACACTCTAGAATTAGCATTTAGAAGGACCTGAGGGGGGTAAGGAAGGAAACTGGTCTCTTCAGAGTAACCCTTGTTGTTTTTCATCTTCAGCCTACTTGATCTGTCTTCATATTTTTCATAATTTTTTTTAGCACTTTTTTAGAAGCACAATACATAACTAAGGTAGATCTTTGTAATATATTGTACAGAGGAAATTCTGAATTGCAACTTTTTTTATCCCATTATAGCTAAGGCATATTTGTCTTATATGTATATTTCCATGCTGATCCTTATTTTCACTGATTTATGTGTAGCAACAATGTATTTCAAAAGTGGTTTCAAAATTCTTGAAAAAAAGTATTCTTTTGCTTTTCTTTTTCAAAGCAGAAATACAAAGGAAAAGCTAGTTGAAATATATTTGAAACTGAACTAATATACATTTTTCTCCAGTTGACAAGTGCATAACCTTTTATTTAAAGTTTAATGAAGTTTTTATGATCATGTGGCATATTCAGAATACTACTTGTTTGAAATTTCTGAATTTGATTTTACAGATACTGAATTAAGACTTGCATTTTATCAGTCATGGACTAATATATTTAACTTCTTGGCTACATTACTGAAGAAAACCAGTCAGTCCTCCCTTCCATCTGTAACAGAAGCTCTGACAAAGGATTGGCCGGTTATCATTGGTAATTCCAACTTTTAAATGATTTAGGACTTTTCTAACAATAGATAATGATACTTTTTTATTGAATATTTGAGAAGAAGTAATCTACTGTCAAACAGTAGACACAAACACATATTGAGTTCACAATATGTATTTGAAACTTCTATTATGGGTATGAAAATATAGCTGAGAAAGAATGCCTTTCTAGACGCAGTCTAATTTAAGAACACAAACATAAATATGAACTTGTAAGACATCAACAAAGGCAAATTTAAGCATTCCTGTTCCATGTTGTTGGAATTTTATTAGAATTCTCTTATAATAATACCTGAGTGCAAAAGTACTTAGATGACAAAGTAAAATGAATGCTGAATTTGACTCTTTTCATAATTTTTGTCTTTAATATTATTTGCTTTTAACTTTTGAGTAGATTTCAATACAATAAGTATGTTAATGTAAATTGTTAAAATAGAATGATATTTCAAGGCAAAATATATTGAATCATTTAAAAAGTAATTGCTTTTTTATTTCTGTGATAACTAGTGATCCTTTTGACTAATTATTTGTTTTAACATTTCAGTCAGTATTTTGTTCTCAAGACATAGCTTTTGCACATCTACTAGTGATAATGTAGTGTTACTTAGAGCCAGAATTAAGGGAAAGGACAAGAAATAAAACTATTGACATTCTTGTTATTGGTATATTTATAGTTGAACCTCCATATGGGATTCCTATTGTTCAATAGTTATGCCTGAGAAAATCTTTTAACTTTCTTGTACATATTAGAAAAGTCTAGTATGCTTCCTGTAACAACAGTGATATTAAATTGGGTCTCTAATGTAGACCAGTTATTACACCTATTCATATGAGACAAACAAACTTCTCTTTCTTTTTTTTTTTTTTTTCTGCTGAGGCAATTGGGGTTAAGTGACTTGCCCAGGGTCACACAGCTGTTATGTGTCTGAGACCAGATTTGAACTCAGGTCCTCCTGACTTCAGGGCTGGTGCTCTATCCACTGCGCCACCTAGCTGCCCCAAACTTCTCTTTCTTCAATCATTTCAGGTAGATGATAATAGGAGATGCTAAATTGCCTATTAGTCTATTAAAAGGTATCTTACCCTGTTACTTTTGTTAGAAAATTGCATATTTCCAAAAAGTTATCAAACTGTGCATATCCTTTGACCCAGCAGCGTTTCTATTGGGCTTATATCCCAAAGAAATCATAAAGGAAGGAAAGGACCCCACATGTGCAAGAATGTTTGTGGCAGCCCTTTTTTTGGTGGCTAGAAACTGGAAACTGAATGGATGCCCATCAATTGGAGAATGGCTGAATAAATTATGGTATATGAATGTTATGGAATATTATTTTTCTGTGAGAAATGACCAGCAGGATGATTTCGGGGAGGCCTGGAGAGACTTGCATGAACTGATGTTGAGTGAAATGAGCAGAACCAGGAGATCATTATACACGGCAACAACAAGACTATATGATGATCAATTCTGATGGACATGGCTCTCTTCAACAATGAAATGTTTCAAACCACTTCCAATTGTTTAGTGAAGAAAGCCATATTCACCTAGAGAGAGGGATGTAAAATGTGGACCACAACATAACATTTTCATGCTCTCTATTGATGTTTGCTTGCATTGTGTTTCCTTTCTCTGATTTTTCTTTCTTGTAGATACGATTTTTCTTGCACAAAAATGATGTGTGGAAATACATATACATATATTCGATTTATCAAGTATTTTAACATAATTAACATGTAGTGGATATCCTGCCATCTAGGGGAGGGGTGGGGAGTAGGGGGGAAAAATTTGTAACAGAAAGCTTTGTAAGGGTTAATGTTGAAGAATTACCCATACATATGTTTTGCAAATAAACAGTTTTAATAAAAAAAAAAAGAAAGAAAATTGCATATTTTGAAGCTTTATAAATTATTTTAGTACAGAATCAATTTTAATAATTAAAACTAATCTGTACAACTGGCCTATTTTCCCCTAGTTTCAAAATGCCAGTTTATTTTTGCTTGAGTTTAATTTACTTACACATAAAAGCACAATTAGAGAATTAAAGTATTGGAAAAAACTCATAGATTATCTGACCCAACCTCTATCCAAAAATGTGATCCTCATCTACAACTTCTTGGATAGATAGTCATTTAGTTTTTGTTTGAACACTTTCATTGATAGTGGGAGGAAAGAGATTTACTTACTTCTAACATGGGTTTCTAACCTTTTATAATTCCATTTCAGGAAGTTAATTTCCTTTATGATTTTATTTATTATGCATTTAAAAACATTAATTTGAGAAAGGCTTCCAAATCATTTGCCAGAATGCCAAATGAATACATGATACAAAAAAATGTTAAAAACTCTTGTTTTAAGATAATACAGTTTAGTTTTGGACAGTTCCAATTCTTAGGAAGTTTCATTATTTTTTAATTGAAATCTGGCTTCTGTAATGCCTGGTCATTATTCTTAATTCTGTTCTATGGGACAAGTCAAATCTTATCATATATCAAGTATTGTGTTAAGTTCTGGAATTCAAAGAAAGGCAAAAATAGGCCCTGATTTCAAGGAACTTACCATTGAAAGAGGGATAGAAAGGTTTAACTCATCTTCTATATGATAATCCTTGAAATATTTAAAAATAGTTATAATTTACTGATGATGGCATGTGATCCCATTACTTCTTGACAAATAGAGAGGGAAAAATGGAAGTAGTGTCAAGTTTTATATTGTGGGGCTCAAAGATTACTGCAGAGAGCAGTTGCAGCCATGAAATTAAAAGATGCTCTTTGGAAGGATAGCTATGGCAAATTTGGACAACATACTAAAAAACAAACAAGACTGGATTTGGAGCAACAATAACAGGATTTGGTGATCCTAGGCTAGTCAGTTTGCCTTTTTTTTTTGCCTTTTTCTCAAAGGGGGATAAATAATTTTTACACTATCTACCCCATGAGATTCTGTTGAAAATCAATTAAGATAATGTCTGTAAAGTGTTTCATGAACCATAAAGCACCCCACAAATGTCAGTGCTTGTTGTTATGGCATAATTTCAAAGACTTACTTACCATCAAGGCTGTGACATGATGGATGTACTCTACTTTGTCAATGCTCCTGTTAAAATGTAGAACCCTGAATTCCTGTGGATCCCTGAATTCCTATGTGGCATCTGACCAGATCACAATAATTTCTTTAATATATTTTATTATTTATTGTGATTGATACAGACTTTGAGTTTTTTAAAATTATATTTAGGTATTTGTCTAAATAGTCTGTATTTAAAACAGTCAGCAGATTCATTAATTAGGATTTTGTTTATAATAATTCTGTTGTAGAATGTGATCTAAAGAAACCTCTGTACCATAATGAAAAATATTACTATGTAAAAATATTGATCAGTCAATCATTTATGAAATATTTACTATTTGCTACAGACTTTAGATGTTATTATACCCATTTTACAGATGAAGAAACTGAGATTAAAGGGAAATGCTCTGGAAATCCTAAGAAAAACCCGCGCCCTCAAGGAGCTTGTATTCTAACGGGGGAGATAACATGTGTGTTTGTGTGTGTGTGTGTGTGTTTATCAGTACATAGAAAATAAATTCAGAATAGATGGAAATTAGCTTTGAAAGGGGGAAGTAATAGCACCTGGATGACGGAGAAAGTCCTCCTATAGAAAGTAAGATTTGAACTGAGTCTTGAAGTTAGGAGATTAGCAGGAAAAGCATTACAGGTATGGAGAGCAACTGATACAAAGGCACAAAGGTGAGAGATGGAGCTTTGTATGTGATGAGTAAATGAGAAGTTACTTCTACAGATGACTAGAATGGACAATAAAAGTATAAGCAGGCATTGTTTCATTTATGTCTCTATCTCCTATGTTTAAGCACACTGTCTAGGACATAGTAATTCATAAATGCTTATAGTTTGAATAGTTTGAGTTATTTTAAAATGAGACTAATAATACTAAGTTCTTTTTTGAACTAGGTAGAGCATAAAACATACTTGAATTTGAAATGCTCAAAAATAATGAAATATGAAAAATAAATGATTGAATAATAACCTGTACTTTTTTTTTAGAATGAATTGATTTGCTTAAGGTTTTATGTATGACTTTATTAGCAATGTTATAAAAATATTGGCTGAGGTGGTTGCCTATAGTCATATGCAAACTGTATGAAATTTACAATATATTTGTGAAACCCAAACTTTTCTTTGTTATTGGTGGTAATGTGGCAGAACTTCTTAAATAAGTAAGTACTTTGGATAATATACTTGTAAATAAAAACAGAATCATGTATATATATATTATTATTCCTTAATATAGCTTTAATATAGTACTGTAAAGTTTACAAAGTGCTTTACAAATGTCACTTCATTTGGTTGTCACAACAACTCTATGGAGTAGGCGCTATTATTATACCATTTAAAAATGAAGACTCTAAGGCATACAATGATAGACTGACTTGCCCAGGGTCATACAGTTAATAAATATCTGAGATCAAATGCTTTGCATATGTTATATCATTTGGTTCTCAGACCAGCCCTGTAAGAGATTATGATTGTACCCATTAAATATACAAGGAAACTGAGGTTAAGGAAGATTAATGACTGACTCAGAATTACACAGCTAGTGTCTGAAACAAAATTTGAACTCGGTCTTCTAGACCTCAACCTCATCATATTGTCTACTCTGCCACCTTTCTGCCTCTCTAAATCATATTATGTATACATATGGATGATATAGCTTGCAGATATTTAAGTCACATCAGGTAGCTTTTATTAGGCACCTTTTATGTGCTAGTTACTATACTAAGCACTAGGAATACAAAGAAAGGCAAAAAACTTTCTCTACTCTTAAGGAGCTCACAGTCTAATGGGAAAGACAATGTGTAAACAACCATATATAAACAAGATATATACAGGGTGAACTGAAAAGAAGTCTGTTGATCATTGAAGATTGAGTTCACATAGATTTTTTTTTCTTTTAAATTGTTTAATATTATTATATTTTTTCCAGTTACATGTAGATAATTTTCAGCATTCATTTTTGTAAAATTTTAAGTTCTGAATATTTTCCCCTCCTTTCCTTCCCAAGACAGCAAGAATCCTGATATAGGTCATATGTAGATATATAGATATGTAAATAATCATTTTAAACATATTTCCAAATTAGTCATGTGAAAGAAAAATCAGAACAAAAGGGAAATATCATGTGGAAGAAAAGTGAAAATAGTATGCTTTGACCTGCATTCTTCATAATTCTTTCTCTGAATGTAGCATTTTTTATCACAAATCTATTGGAATTGTCTTGGGTTACTGTATTGCTGAGAAAAGTTAAGTATCATAGTTGATCATCATATAATGTTGCTATTACTATATACAATGTTCTCCTGGTCCTGCTTACTTCACTCAGCATCAATTCATGTAAGTCTTTCCATTTTTTTTTCTGAAATCTATCTGCTCATCATTTCTTATAAAGAATAGTATTCCATTATATTCATATACCACAACTTGTTCAGCCATTCTCCAATGGATGGGCATGCCTCCAATTTCCAATTCTTAGCCACCACACAAACAATTGCTATAAACATTTTTGCATGTGTGGGTCCTTTTCCATATAGAGTTTCATTGCGCACAGAGGTTTTTTCATTTATGGGTGTTTGTCCTATGGTGTCAGGCAACTGTATCTAAAAAGTGGGAGAGATAGGAGATGGAGGGTTACACCACGTCCATGTTCTGGATGTGACTAGAGAGAGTTCTTTGAGCAGTTTATAATAGGGAAGGGACAGTTAGGCTTTGTAGAGTCTGTAGGTAGTGTCTGGAGGGTGATGGAATTGGGCAAGCTGGGCAAGTCTTGTGGATTAATGCAAATATCAAACCATTTTCTGAAATACTAATTTTAAAAGCAATGTAATATACTTGAGAAAGCACAATACACAGAATCAGATGACCTTTGATTTCTAACTTTAACACTTAACTGTGTGAATTTAGACAAGTTGCTTAACCTCTTAAATAGATAGTAATAAATAGTAGGCATAATTCTTCACTGCTACTTAACAGGATTTTTATGCAAAAGCTACTTTATAAATCTTTAAATAGAATTTGTAAGCTATCATTAATATTAGTATGATTAATTTTTATTTGTTCTAATTCTTCACTATAAATAACAAGATAGATATAATAACATTTATTTGTGCAAATTTTTAAAAAAAATTGAATACCCACTATAACTATGTGTTTATTAATCTGCCAGGCACTGTTTAATACAAATACATATATAGGCACCTAAAGAGAATTCTATAGGTTTTAAAGATTTGATTTACTTTAATAAACTTGATTTAATAATGAACATTTTTTTCCTATCACTAAAAGTTAAATATGTAACATATGGACCACAAGATTTTTTCTCTCCTTTCTCTCCTTAGAAATAATACATTTAACTATTTTTAATTCCCTAATCAATTTGCTCATTTACTGTTTCAATTTGGGGAGAATCTAAAAATTTACAACTGAACTTCTTTATCTTTTAGATACAGTTTGCAAATGTGTGGGTTTTTCTACTACAAATCCTAACCTCTATACTGCCTGCATGCAATTCCTTTCCATTCTTCTGACTGAAGAAGGGAAGAGATGTCTATCAGAGAAACAAAATTCAAGCTATAGTCCAACACTGGCTTCACTTCTTGATGCAGATGATGGAAATAATGAATCTGTAGAAGGACTTTTTAAAGATATTCTTGAGGTATCTATTTTAATTGTTTTTAATTATTCTATGAAACAGTAATCGTCACTGTATTTATGTTTTAAGAGTGTTGTTACTATCAGAAAAATACAGAAATATAACTTTTTTATCTGTGAACTTGGCATGTAATTCACAAATGTATGTTTATATATGCATAGAGTCATGGACTTGGTACTTCTTTGTATAAATGGGCCTAAGGCTAGCTTGCCCTTTTGATTTTACCCGTGTACTTTGCACCCTTAAACCAATAAGGTCAAATTTTATTCAGCATATATAATTTTTGAAGTGCATTCAGTATCACTGAAATGTATGACAGGCATAATCATTGTTTTTATTAAAAATAAACAGTGTTATAAGACAATACACACATATAGGAGATTTCAGCTATAAGTCAGATGGCAAAGACTAGTGTTCTTTGGGGATATAACAACAAGACAGATGGTAATGCCCTTTTTCTTAAACACAGCTATTTTGCAGTACCAAGGACTTTAGTAACAAGAAGTTTCTTTTTTGGGTTGTTGCTGTGGCTACTGAGGAGGTGGGAGAGGCAATACAGAGGTAATTGCCTGGTCACATTTATTGCAACATTGCTTCCCTGGACTGTAGTTGTACCATTAGACTAAAAGCAGGGCCAGCTGTGGTGGTAGTTGTGGTAGAGTGCTGTTCCTGGATCTTTTGAATTTACCTGCCTATTCTTGATTGTCATGGTGATGCAATTTCATTCTCTGCCAAAGTTGATACCTTTGGATGATTACTGTGGGGGCCAGGAAGCAGAGCAGATAATCTGGGGAACACTGCCTCTCTAGCGGCTTTTGGATAGTCTTGAGCCGCTTCCAGTGGATTCTGAAGGGAGGTGGTTGAGTTGGTGTTTAAATTATTTGACTAATTATCTTTGCGTATACTATCTCCTGTTTCTTGTCTTCAAAATAAAGGGAAGCTTGTGTATTATGAAATAGAAATTGCAGAGAGGATAGTGGAAGAGGTAGACAAGATTAGAGTAATACATAGGTGGAGTTAGGTTGAAGATGAGAATGAAAGAAGGAATGTTGGAGATTGTTTATGCCTAAGTCATCAGAGTTTATATAATACAGGTGTGGAGAAAATAACAGATGGTAGGAGTTTGCTCCCCTAAGATAAAATTGGGTAGCAGGTGATATGTAATGCTAATAGTCTCTATGGGATGGTGTTGTGGTACAAAAAGCTTAAGGGAACTGGGTTATAGTAGTTCAGTCTACTCATGCAATTCTTTTCTATGCGGCTTTCAACTTCATCATTTCACTGAAACTATATTCTAAAGTTACCAACAATCATAATTGCCCAATCTAATGGCTTTTTCTCAGTCTTCATCTTTCTTGATTTTTTTTTTGCAGCTTTTGACACCTCTGATCATCCCTTTTTCCTGCTTATTGTCTCTTCCATGGGTTTCCATGACAGCTTTCTTGTAGGTCTCTTTCTCCCTCTCAATTTATTTTGAATAATATTTGTGCATGTCTTGCCCCATTGGTCTATTCTAGGCTCTTTTCTCTCTTTACTCAATTATTTTTGATGATCTCATTAGCTCTCATGGGTTTAATTAATTATTAGTTATACTAGATATATAAGAAACAAAAACAGTAAGAAGGGTAATTCAGTATTTGATAACATAAGAACATAAATTAGAGGGGAAAGCACTTTCTTTTAGAAAAACCTGCCAGGAAAATTTTTGGTAGGAAATAGATTTAGATCAACATCTTATACAGTATACTACAATAAAATTAATGTGGCTATACAACCTAAATCTAAAAAGTCATATATTAAAAAAAAGTAGAATTGAATGAGATCAGATATCTTTCTTGACTATGCATCGAGGGAGGAAATTCTTAATCACATAAGTGATAAGAAAAAGTGCAAAAAAAAAAAAAAACCAAGGTGATTTCTGCTACAAAATTTGAATGAATTTGCATGAATAAAATCAATGGATATATAAGAGGAATTGTAGAGTGGCAAATAATAATTTTTTAAAAAGCTTTTTATTTTCAAAACATAGGCATAGATTTCAACATTCACCCTTGTGTTCCAATTTTTTTCCTCCCTCCCTTCTCCCCAACCCCTCCCTAGATGACAAGTCATCCAATATATGTTAAATATGTGCAGTTAATTCTTCTATACATATTTCCAAAATTATCATGTTGTACAAGAAAGATCAAAAAGGGGAAAAATGAGAAAACAAAATGCGAACAAACAACAAAAAAAAATGAAAATATTTTGTTGTGTTCCACACTCAATCTCTACAGTCCTCTCTCTGGGTGCAGATGGTTCTCTCTCTCACAAGACCATTGGCATTGGCTTAAATCGCCTCACTATTGGAAAAAAACAACAACAAAAAAAAACACATGCATCAGAATAGATTATCTTATAATCTTGTTGTTGCCATGTACTATATGTACTATATTTTCTTGGTTCTACTCATTCACTTAGCATCAGTTCATATAAGTCTCTTTAGGCCTTTCTGAAATCATTCTGCTGATCATTTCTTATAGAACAATAATATTCCATAACATTAATATGCCATATCTTATTCAGCCATTCTACAAATGATGGACATCTAATAATCAGTTGTCCAGTTCCTATGACCAATAATCTTTGCATCATATGATTAATAAACAAATATATGTGAACAACTGGTGCAGATATAAGCCATTGTCCAATAAAGAAGTTGCCAGAGGATATGACATAATTCTTGTCACAAGCAGAATAATCCAGTATAAATGATCATATGAAAACATGTTCCAAGTAACTAATAGCATATCCACCAAGACATATTCAGGAGCCGTATGAATCCAAATATAAAATGCTTTTTGTAGAAATAGAGACAGGCCTAAATAATTGGAGAAATATTAATGCTTAATGGAAGGTTGAGTCAATGTAATAAAAATTAAAATACTGCCTATATTATTTACTTTGTAAGTACCTTACCTATCAAACTATCAACATATAATTTTAGAGAAGTTCAAAATATAATGAATATATATGTAATGGAATACTATTGTGGCATAAAGAATGTATGTATAATTTCAGAGGAAACTGAAAAGACTACTAAGAACTAATACAGAGTGAATGAACAGAACTAGGAGAATGATCTATGTAGTGATAATTTTATGAAGAAAAATTAGCCTTCCTTTCATCTATCTCCTGGCATGTACTATCTGTAGCCGCTTATACTTCTCCAGGATTTACCTTGGCTCTGCTCAAACTCCTTCCACACAAAGCTCTCCCCCAACCAAAAAAAAAAAGCCTTAGGGACCTCCCTATTGGAGGATGAATCCCTCTGCACATTGATAACTTTCCCAGATTTATTACTCAGTGATTAACACGTTCCTACTGTGAAACACATCTCAACTGAGAAATTTAAATACCCAATTACTATTGTTCAAATCTTATTCAACGCCTCCCCCCCACTGACCACTTCCTTATTTCTATCTCCCCTTAACCCAAACCCACCAACCTTCTAAAGTTATCCAAACCTTTCATTCTCACTGAAATGCCTTCAAAAAGGGAAACAGACTGAATTTCATCTTAAAACTTTTTCTTTTCTGGCACTCATTGAGTCCCTTCCTGATGAAACAATTTTTCTAAGTGCCGTTTCCAATATTGATTGTGCTTTTAACTCATCCACCCAGATTTTCTAGTCATGGTAGGGAAACCAAATTACTCCTTGCTTCCCACTGCCATTTTCAGAAGGCTCTCTCTCTACCATCATTGTTCAGTATCTTCTTCTTCTCTGAGTTTCATTCAGGCCATATTTAGCACCCACTTAAGATTCTGGTAATTGATCTGGAGATTGTGTCTATGGACCTCCAAGATATTCTCCTTAGTTCCTCAATGAGTTTAGTGCCTGACTCACAATCTTTCTTTCTTCCCCAACTCTTACATTCGCACTAGGAGATTTTAATATTTGCACACACAAACACAGTGATATACACATAGATAGACAAAAAAACTTTTCAAATAACCTCCCAATACCTTAACTTACTCATTTTCCATAATCTACTCTTTTACTCTACAATTAAAAGTCATGCCTTTAATCTTGCCATCACCCATAGATGTTCTATATTGATGTTTTCAAACTTTGAAATTCCTTTATCTGATCATAATCTGTTATTTTTCCAATTCTCCCTCTGCCTTGTAACTCCAAACTTGTTCTTTATTCTTACTGTGAACCCCACCCCATTCCCACTTCCCAGTTCCAACACCTTTCAGTTCCTTCTCAGGCCCTCACCACTGCACTGGCAACATTCTCTTTCTTGTCTCCTTGGTGAACTAGTTCATCTTTACACTGTACTCTTTTTATCTCATTCTCATTAAGCTATATACTTTATCCCACTCCCATTAATCTGAGCACCCTTTTGTACCTCAGCATATCCTATGTCACCCTTTCCTCTTCTCTTTATCCTTTTCCCATTAATCTTCACACTATGTTGTGTTGCCATAAATCTCCACACCCTTCTATATCTCCTTTCCTATTCTTTCCCCATTTATTTCTTTGATTTTGGAGGTTGCTTCTACTCTTTGTAGTCTATATGTATAGTGTTCCCTATTTAACCCATTCCCATGAGAGTAGGTTTTCAGAACTACCAGGCCTTTTTCCCCTTCTAATGCCTCTGTTGGTTCTTCCTCTTCACCTCATTCGTATAGCATAATTGTTATTTTTACCTTTTCTTAGACAGTTTTGCTTTTTAGCATCAGATCATCTTAGCTGTGCCCCAGTCTTTCTTTTGAACTACACAATTACTAATGTCAAACTTAAACATGTAAGAAATATAAATTTCCATGAAAAAACCATCAACAGTTTGTTCTTGTTGAGTCCTTTGAAATAAATCTTTGATGTTGGTTCTTATATGTTAAATTTTCTATTAAGTTCAAGTTTGGTTGAGACAAAGTCCTGAAAATCTGCATGTTTATTCAATGTATCTTTTTTTCATTCAATATTATGGTTAGTTTTGCTGGATATGATACTTTTTGGCTGCAGGCATGCTTCTTTAGATTGTTGATATGTATTATTTCAGGACCTGAAGTCTTCTGTTGTAGCTGTGGAGAAATCCTGTACAATTCTAATTGTAGCTCCAGCATATTTGAATTGTTTTGTTCTTTGTTTTTGTTCTTGTTTGTTATAAGATTTTCTCTTTAATCTGGGAGTTTCAAAATCTGGCAATAATATTTCGTGTTTTTTCCATGCAGGATCTTTTTGAAGTGGTGATTAGTAGATTGTTTCTATTTCTACTTTTTCCTCTTGTTCTATCACTACAGGACAGGTTTTTTTTTTTGTTTGTTTGTTTGTTTGTTTTAATTATTTTTTGCATTATTGTCTCAAAGTTTTGTTTTATTTTTTTGGTCACAGCTTTCATGTAGTCATCTTATTCTTATATTTTCTCTTATTTATCTTTTCTCCAGATTTATTTTTTTTTCTTATGTTTCATATTCTCTTCTATTTTTTCATTCTTTATATTTTGTTTTGTTATTTTCTGTCTCTTTTAGCTTCACTGGCTTCCCTTTGCCCAAATCTAATTTTCAAAGAATTCTTTTCTTCTTTAAGGATCTGTATCTCTATAATTGATTAACTATTTTTTCTTCATCTTCTTGTTTGTCTTCAATAGTTCTTATCTTTATTTTTCCTCAATCATTCTCATTTAATTTTTTTCAGGTTTGTTTTGAATTTTTCTATAAATTCTTTTTAGGCAAGGAGCCATTTAACATTACTCTTTGGGATAGAAGAGGCTATTTTTTTTTAAACTTCATTGTCCCCTGAAGATGAACCCTGGTCTTCCCTATTTCTTGAAGAGTAAGAAACTAGTAAGTTTCTGTGATTGGATTCTTTCTTCTTTGTCTGTTCATTAAAAAAAAAAGAGAGAGAGAACTATTAGTGTAAGCACCTTTGATCCTGGGGTTGGGGGAGGATGGTGCCTCTAGCTTCACCTTAGCTCTCCCTTCTGATCTGGAACCCCACCCTCCTGCAAGTGCCTACAACCAGCTATGCCCCTGTCTCATTGTTTCTCCACTCAGAAGAAGTTTGCTGGTTCCTTCTCTCCCAGGGCCAGTGTCAGCAGCACAGCTGGGCTTGATATTCCCAGTCAGATGAGGTTTCTTCAATCTTCTGGGACTCAGACCCTTGTTCCTCTTGCTGTTTGGAAGGTGAAAGTTTCTGTGGTTGTGGCTCAGGCTACCTCAGAACCCAGCTAGCCCCAGGACTCCCCCCTCCCCCCCATCCTCTTACTGTTTCTCAGGAATAGCCTGGAGAAGTTTGTATTTCATATCCCATATCCCTTAAACCCTGGTCCTGGGATCTTTCTTTGGGTCTTCTTGGTTTGTTCCTGTAGGACCCGTGTTCTGCCCCAACTCTTATGTATTTTTCACTGATCTATGTTCTGTGGAGCAATTTTGTTCTGTTTGTGGGGGAAATCTGGAGACCTTGAAATGATCTGACCTACTTCACTATCTTCTCAGAATCCTCCTCCCAGTTCAGATGTCTTCTACTACTATTTCCTCCTTCCTCCCAGCATAGAATGAAAGAATTTCTTTTCCTTCTTAAGGAAAAATTCTCTACATGTATAAATCATCCTTTTCTATACCTATTCCTACACTGAATTGTTTTCTTTTTCATCCCTAGTCTAATGTGAAGATTAAAATTATCCTACCTATAATAAGAGAGACTGAGGCAGAAATCAGAGCCAATGGCATGTTATTAAAGATCCATGTGAACTTGAGATTTTCATCATGATCTGAGATGTCTCCTCCTTCAAGGTCCTATTTTTATAGGGCTAGATTCTAGAACAGCTATATAGAAAAATCCACTGGTTGATATATGATAGAGAAGCTAAAATAAGCAATTTGTCAGCAAGGTCACAAGTTAGGTAAAGGAATCTATCCATATAAGATGGATAGGCTTCTCCTTAATTTGGGCAGGAGAAAATGATACAAGCTAGCACAGTCAGTGACCTAAGTGGTCATAAGTTTATGTGCTCCTATTGGACAAATGATTAGTCTGGAGGGACTATTTTGTGGGATTTTTTTTTTTTTTTTGTACTTTCTATCTTTGCCCTGCTGAGCTTGGTCACCATCACAAGGCAAAACAAGGGTGGAGGGCCTCTAGTTAACTTCCTTCAGTTACACAAATTACACAAGTGAATTTAGAATCTGCAACTCATAGCTCTGGGGTCTTATGTACAGAACTTTGATATGATTCTATCCTATCATCAGTTTTATCAAATTGATTATCTCTATCTTCCCCATCCTCAAAAAATTCAATCTATCCATTCCTTCTATAAGTCCAAATCTCTTCTCCAAGTTATAACTAAATTCCTTGAGAAGGTTATTTACAACCAATTCCTATAAGGGAATTAATATAAAGGAGCCCAAAGTCTATAAGGGCAGCTAGGTGGTACAGTGCATAGAGCACTGGCCCTGTAATCAGGAGGACCTGAGTTCAGGTTTGGCCTCAGTCACTTAACACTTGTGAGACTCTGGGCAAATCACTTAATCCCATTGCCTCACAAAAAACCCCCAAAATCCCACCACCATCAATGCCTATACTTCCTTTTTAACTTCTTGTGTTCTGGTTTATGACCTCATCCCTCAACTGAAACTGCACTTTCTAAAATTACTAACAACCTCTTAATAATTGCCATATCTAATGAATGGCCTTTTCTCAGTTCTCATCCTTCTTGATCTTTCCACAACCTTTGATATTGTTGATGATCCTCTTCTCAATTGATGTTATCTTCTCTACATTTTTGTAACAATATTCTATCCTGTTTTCTTCCTTTCTCATCACACCTCTCTTTCGTTTGTTGGATCCTCCTTACTCTTCTTTGAATATAATCCTTTACCTCTTTCTGTACTTAGAATGCTCTTCTTCATTTCTACCTTCTACTGTCTTCTTTCAGGTCTCAGCTAAAGTTCTAACTTCCTCATGAAGCCTTTCCTTGTCCTCCTTCATATTAATGCTTTCCCCCAACATAATCCCAGTTTCTCTTATACATATCTTGTTTATATATAGTTGCTTGCTTATTTTCTCCCCCATTAGAGTATGAACTCCTTAAGAGTAGGGAATATTTGGTTTTTCACCTTTTCTTGTACCCACTTTGGAGACAAATAGAAGATAGATTGGAAGGGGAAGAGACTTGAGGCAGACAGATTCACCAGTTGGTAATAGCAATAGTAAGGCTTTAGTAAAAGGTCAGAAGCTAGATTATGATGACTTAAGAAGAGAATGAGAAGAGAAGAAATGGAGGCAATTATTGGAGGTAGACTTTTCAAAGAGTTTAGCTACAAAAGGCGGAAGAGATATAGGATGATTTGCAGGGACAAAAGGATCAAAGAATAGGTTTTTGAAGATGGGGAATGTTTATAGGCAAAAGGGATCAAGCCAGTAGATAGGGAGGTTAAAAATGGAGTAGGGATGACGGAAGGGTTAGTCTCTCGGGAAAAGCAGGATGGAATTGTATCACTTAAACGTATAAGGGTTAGCCTTTATAAGGAATAAGGATATTTCATCATCTAAGCCACAAGAAAAGGTGGAGATAATGGCAGAAGATTCCTGAGTATAGGAAATGAGGAAAAGGGGAGAAGAGGGAACTCATGGCAAATAGCCTCATTTTTTTTTCTGTAAAATATGAGGCCAGGTTCTCAGGAGAGTGGGGGTGGGGTAGGGAAGAATCCTGGAAGGTCTGAGGAAAGATGGCATGGCTTAGAAGAGCTGCCATGGAGAGTGGTATAGTGATTGATAAAGATGTAATGATGAGAGGTCATTTGAAATTGTGTAAGATAAATTTGTAGTGGACCCAGTAAGAACATGCATGATTTTCTCTACTATGTCTAGAAATCTTGGTAGTGATACATCATGTGTAAGAAAAAAAGGACAGCAAATGATAGGGAATGATCCAAGGATGAGATGCAATCGGTTATAATGTTAAAGAGGCTAGGAACTCAAGAGAGGTCAGTGTAAAGTTAAATTGGTTCATCAAGGGATCAAGATGAGAGGGGAAAAAGTGGTTAGTATAGGGGTGGGGTGGCCCAGGACAGAGTTGAGGGGTCAAGAGATCAGAAGTGGATTATAAGGAAATGAAGAGGGAGAGGTGAAAACTTAATAGATTATGGTGAGAGAAGATTTCAGAGTTTTTGAACATGAAAATGGTACATTGGTGGGTGATGGCAAATTTAAGGCGTATGACTAGCTTTCTGTGCAGTTGAGGCAGACTGGAGGAATATCCAGTGAAGTAGGTGCTATTTTTATTATACCATTTTTGAGAAAGTGAGACAGAAAGATTGTGTCAAGATCACAGAGTTAATACATTTGATGTAAAATTTAAACTCAAATCTTTTCAAATCCAAGTCCCCATATCCAATCTGTTGTCAACACTATTGATTTTGCCTTTGCAATATCTCTCAAATATATCTACTTCTCTCATCTGATATTGCCACCGTCCTAATCTAACACCTTATCAATTCACAGATGGATTATTTACAACACCCTGCTGTTGGTCTGCCTGTTTCAAGTCTCTCTAAGCTCCAATCCATTCTTCATTCAACCATCCAACCCATATTATCTCCCTCCTCCACTATACCCCATTGTGCCAAGAGGCAAACCCAGGAATTAAGTACAGATTCTCAGGTCTTTAATTCTTTCCTTGTACCATATTTGGGAAAATTAAGTCAGTGGCATATATAATCTTGCATTTTCTTTGTTTTCTACTTATTATCTTCAAAAAAGTGACTCAAGTTTATAATTCCCACTGTTGAAGCATTTATTTAGACTCCATTCTTTGAGACAACAAAAGCCATCTTTGTCAGTTATTACTTAGGTTGTTTTTTTTCCATCCTCAAATCAATAAAATGCTCATTGAGCATGTACTATATTCCAAGGCACTGTCATAGGTAATATGGGGAAGATATGCCCCTATCCTTGAGAAAGTTTCTTTTAGAAAATATTATTTAAGTTTTTTCTTTATATCTCTAACACAAGTATATTACCTTGCATGTAATAGTTATTTTTGAAAGAGTCCTTGAAGTGAAGACCTAAAATTAGTGACTTCAGTCTCTATTCTATCTAAATCATACTCCTGGAGTTTTAAGGCTACTGTTAATTGATCCATCCTACCCTGCTGTTCCCCCTTATGCAATCTTTGTTCTAGTTGGGTTCTTAACTAATTTTTATTTAAAATTTTTCCTTTCCTATTTCTAACACTTTTTTTCTTATTCCTTTAAAGTTTCATTTTAGGTGTTATCTTCATTAAGTTTTTTTTTTCTTCCAACTAGACATTTAAAGAAGTACATCCTTCCATAGTCGTAATTTATATATTTCATTATGTCTTATTAATTTTACTGATTTTAAAGCATTTTCACAAATATTATCTCCTTTTATTGTGCATATGGAGAAAGTAGAAATATATGTAATATGATTTGACAAATCCAAAATATCCCCCTTATAAAATAACTCCCTAATTGGTTCTGCCTGGCTTAGAAAGCCTTCATTACCATTTCCTCTGAGTTAATATATTGAATCAATTATTTACCATTAATACCTAAGCAAGAATTAATTCATTAAATTAACTAGCCAGTCACTTACCAAAGTTGTGAGGGAATTTCATACAGATTTTGTAAGTTTTGATCCCAAGAAGGAAAGAGAAAGCTCTACGACATAAATTATAGCCAAGGAGGAATGCAACATTATTTATTAATTCTAAATATTTATCTTGTCTCCTTTACATGAAGAACTTCTTGAATATAGGTACTTTTTTTCCCAAACTTTCTAAATTCTTTATGTAATGCCATCCAGAGAGACTACTTATATATTCATTCAGTATGATGCTGTTTGATTTCAATAATTAATTGGTATCTTACTGCCATGTTAAAACTTCAAGTGCTATAAGTCTATTGCAAAAATCATTTTTCTTAAGAATTAGTAGTCTTCTGAGATAGGTAATTGTGTGTATGTGGTGTATTATATATTGTGTTAGTGTGTATCTATTTTTATTTTTTGTAGAGCTATGAAAAACAATCATCCAATGATGTATTGAAAAGGTTTTCCATAAGTGCTTTGATGTCACTTCTTGCTGTCAGTAAAAGAGCTCAGAAATATGCCTGGAATGGTAAGCTTAAAATACATGAACATTGCAAATCAAAGTGTTATGGAAATTATTTTGATTTCTACTTCAGCGAATATATATCTTAGTGTAATTGGAAGACTAAAAGTAATACATATAATTTGAATTTGTAATTCAGCTAAATTCTGAAGTGTTTATTGTGAGTATCTATACTTTCTTAAATATTTATCAGAACATAATGCCTAACTGAAATAAACAAGCTTTGTCCCAAGTAATTAGTGACATTAAGTTATACTATACAGTACTTAGAGAATTCTCCTTATACTGTTTGTTTGATATTTAAATATCATTCATTGTATAGAATTTTATGGAAGGTGATATATTGGTATCATATTGTCTATCTTATCCCTTGAAGTAGAATTGCTTGTTAAGCTTTCAAGATTGTTTTCTATCCTTCATTTAAAAATCTCTGAAAAGCAAAATTTTAGTATTTAATTATTTTAGTGGATTTACAGCAACTCCCTCTGATGCGTTTGGAAGCCTTCCTTGCTTCCCATCTTGTGTGCTTCTTTTCCATAGCTTGCTACAGATCCTGAAGAGAAGACCAGTTCAGTGTGCTCAAGAACTTATTTTTAATATTGTAATATTTCATTGTGAACAATATACTGAAGCTGTCCATATGTAGTCTTTCATTCTCACTGAAAGACATTTTAGAAAAATACTCAATTTTGAGGCCACTGGGTATGGATTTATGATATACCTCTGTCTGGATCTCATTTGTAAAATGAAGAGGTTCAACTAGATAAGCTTTAAGCTTATCCTAATCAAATCTGTTTTCTTTAGTTTTTTTTTCTTTAAAGAAAAATTAGAAAACAGCACATCAGTACTAGTTTAGAATACTAATTTTTGGGGGCATACAAGGCAAGGTATTTGGGGCTACATGATTTGCCCAGAGTCACACAGTTTAGTGTGTAGTGTATGAGTTCAGATTTGAATTCATTTATTCAGTCTGATGCTCTATTCACTGTGCCATCTAGCTGCCCTAATAGTAACCGTTTATACACTAGCAGAGAGTTATTATTTCTGTGTCCTTTCTTTTTTTAGGATAAATAAACCCAAATCATTTGACTTTCTGCCAAAAATTCTGTGGCTCTCTCTCAATTCAATTCAACAAATATTTATTAAATACAAAAATTCTGCTCTCTAACAATGTATGTGGAGATAAATGGAAATTATTTACTGGAATAATTCTTGGCTATAAATTATTGATTAGTGATTCTCTGACAAACTTTATTTACTTTGACATGACCTAGCATGTCAGTATTTAATGTTCCATTTAATATCTGCTGTATGATAACCCAGTCCCATGTATTGTTTAATGATTTAAATGATTTAAATTAAAGAAATGAGGAGAAACAACTTTACAAAGTCATTAGGTTCATCTCTTCACTAGTTAAATAATTTCCCTTTGGTATATTTTCATACATTTATTCCTGCTGCTAATGAGCTTTCAAGCTTATGTCTATAATTCTTTTTCATCATTCTTTTAACATAGCATATAGTCTAAGGGAGAAATATATGAAAATGGAGGAAAATGAATAAACATTTTATAGTATCTTTAACTTCCTTTAAAAAAAAAAAAAAGAAGGATCTTAACAGGCAATATGTGTATACCAAATCTAAAAATGATACATTAAAAAGAGTAACTTTAGTCAGTAAACATGGTATTTTCAGTAAGCAGGCCTTATTCATGTCTCTTCAGTCTTCAGAGCATTATGTTACTGCTAAAAACCAAAGCTGACTACTGTTACAGAAAGAATGTTGCAAAGAAAAGCAGCACATATTTCCTTCTGAAAATTAATTTGGGTCCCAATTTTGAGGTGAAATATATACAATAAAGAAAAGTAAATACTAGCTTCAGATTTGATTCCCATAAGCAAATGGCAAAAACTATGAAGAGAACCCATTTAAGGAGAGATGATGAACATAATATCCATTAATTAACCAGACTCTGTTTTTTACTTTTGGCTGACCTCTGCAGGTTCATTTTAAATGTCTTAACAGTGTGCCTCTTTTGCTTTGGTTTACAAATACCAGATAGGATTTATCATTCAAGAGCTTTTTCCTAAAGTTAAACTTCTAAGTATCTTTTGCCCACTTTATGGCAAACAACATTTTTTATGCCTAAATTTCATTCATTTCTGATGTTTACACATGACACAATTGTTCTCTTTTTTAAATTCCCCTAAGTAAACTATGAGAAAAACCATAATGTAGTAAATAAAAGGCTTGTTTTGGAAGTCAAGAACTTCTGAATTCAGATCCCACCTCTGAGATTCATCAAATGTGTGATTGATTGTAGACAAATTACTTAACCACTTTGAACTTGTTTCCTTTTCCTTAAAGTGAAGATAATACATATAGTATATACTCATGATCGAAGTTTAAATGAAATAATTCAGCTAATTTAGCCACTTAATGCTAAATATCAGATATTATTGTGAACATATGGGTTTTATGACCCTTTTTTCTTTTTTTTTTTCTTTCTTTTTTTTTTTTTGTTGCTTTTTGCTGAGGCAATTGAGGTTAAGTGACTTGCCCAGGGTCACACAGCTAGGGAATGTTAAGTGTCTGAGACCAGATTTGAACTCAAGTCCTCCTGACTTCAGGGCTGGTGCTCTATCCACCGCGCCACCTAGCTGCCCCTATGACCCTTTTTTCTAATTTAATCTATTTTCATAAATATTTCACTTGTTTGACTAAATTTTCAATTCTCATGTTATCATCAGTAATGAAAATATTGGATTCATATCCCCACTCTACACCTGAACTAACTTTAGCTATAATCAGATACACAAACACATTGTTGTAAAACAATAGAGACAGAATGGTGTAATATACACAGTGCTGCATTTGAAATAAGAGGACCTGGGTTTAAATCTTAGCCCTGTCATTTTTAAAGTGTTGTGATCTTATATTTATACAACCTCTGTGGTCCTGCCACCCAGGGTTATGGTGTCTATAAAGTCAGATATTTCTCAAACCTGGAAGTATTATACAGGTGCAATAGTTATTATTTCTTTTCTGCAAAATTTATCATGGGATTAGACTATATGACATTTAAAGTTCCTTTCAGCTTTTAATTTGTGATCTAGAAACACATAATACTTATATTTTTGAGGTATTTAATTAAGTATCTTAGAAACAAGTGGATTTTTCATATACGTTCTCTCCCATTTCTCATCTTCAGAATTATAAACCCTATGGGTGAAAAAGCTAAACATTCTTTTCTGTGGTCTTAGTTTCAAATGAAAGTTCTAACTATTGTCAAGGAAATTTAGTTCTAAAATCTTAGAGATTTTGTCTTTCAGCTGGCCTCATAGACAGCTGCATAGAACAGATGAAACACATTCATGCACAACTGAACTTAGATTCCCTGAAGCCTAGGAAAAAGGGGCCAAAAAAAAAGGTAACTATAAAATCTACAAGTTTCTTATAATAAAGAGTGAGTTTAGGTAGAGTCCATTTTTCAATATAGTGATTAGTTTCTTTTGCTAGGAAATGATACAATGCAAGTTTATTTTAAAATGATTATTAATTTGCTCGTTATATGTAATAAGCAATCAGATGAGAGAAGAATGTATTAATAGGTATGCATTATTATTTGTAAGTGATATTATCAAAGCCTTAAGAATTTGGGATAATATTTTAATATAATAATTTTAGAATCTTTAGCTAGAATTTATATTGTCTGTTGTTTAAAGACATTTATGTTTCCTCTTGTGAGTGGTAGTATGCAAACTACCAATCTAATCAGTCAAAAAAATTAGGTGTGAATCTGAGTTTTTAATCCAAAGCAAATACATAAAATTCACACATATACATATCAGCATTCTATTATCTTTAAGTGTGCACATTAGTTATTAAATATGTCTAGTTTCTTATTTGTTATTCAACATGGATTCTGCATTTCTGTCAGTACTTCTTCCAGTGATTGCAATCCATCTGAACCATATGATCTGGTGAATAATAACTGTTGTCTGTATCATACTATAAATCCTCTATGGCTATAAGTAAGAGGAGACTTTTATTGTTCTGGAAACCATTCCCTATATTACTTAAAATTACACAGTCACTAATAGAAGCGTCAATCAGTACAAATAATTCCTTGCTTTTCCCATCTGATTGAACCATCTTCTTTCCCAGTCTCATAGCTGATATCACTCTTACACCATATTTCATTGTTTTCAGTCTATATATATCAAACAAGAACCTCTTTTTTGCTGTTTGATTGAGCCATGGACTCTTTAAAAATAGAGGATTCTATGATTTATAGCCAAACAGGATCACTAGAATAACACCTTTTCCATATTGCCCCTTCTCTACCATGTCTCTGTTAGACTAGTCATATTCCTGATGCAGTAAGCCTGACAAATGATAAGTTCATTAATCACATAGACGTATTCTCCTAGAATAAATCTTATTCCCAAATAGTTGGGAAACTAAACTAATTCTGTTTCATCAAACTTTTAGTCTACAAAGCCGGTATATTTTGCGAGAGATTATTAATCCTGTGATATAGTAGATAGTGCATAGCTACATTCAAACTAAGCCCAGTTATAGTTTATTTTTTTTTATAAATTGAGATTAAAACTAGTTTAAAAAGTAATTTTTAACATTAAACATGTTTATCTGAGTCCTTCTTGCTCTCTTTTCTTGTGCCTCTTTGAAGTAAGACTCCTTACTTCATCATGGAGAATGTCAGGCAATACCTGATGTGATTGAAAACCATACAGTACCTGTATCACTTTATTGAAATGAAACATGGATCCTATTATATGTCTCAATTCCTCTGTGCTTGATGGAACAGAAATAGCTTTTTTGTGTTGAATGAATTTGCTGAGATCTGGTCATTTTTCAAAGATAGTTAGCTTGTTAGCATCTTCAAAGTTATGGTGGTCAGGCATGACTGAAGTTCTGCTATACCAAAAATGGGTTCTCTATATAAAAATATGTGTGTTCTGTTCTTATGGTATTTTTCATTTGTTTTTATTTAAACAGGAAAATGGTTTTAGGAAGGAACTAAACATTGCCATGCAGATACTAAGAAACTGCCTTTATCAAAATAATGAATATAAAGTAAGTAAAGCTATCATCAGATTTCTGATAGTAGGAATGATCCTAAGCAATTTAATTATTATAAAGGACATAAGTAAAAAAAAGTTCCTTGAACTTTATTGGTTTTAGATGGCACAATTGAATAATTCTTAAACCTAGTACTAATAAATGAAACCACCTCATCAGAAATATCCTCATCCGTCAAAACTATATAGTTTTCTTGCCTGTATCATTTCTTTAAGTTTGTCATTTAAGCATTGGTATCATACAGCTAAATCAGACTTCACTTCTTATTCGTGTACAACCTGACATTTTTTTCTGGAAATTTAAATTTTACAGGTAATAAGATAGAATGAAAGGTTAAATATGAACAAGTTATGAGATTTTTAATCAGAACATCTTTTAATTGCATTTTTGTTTGTCAGTAGAGAAAGTGAATTTGTTCAAAAACACTTGTTTCAGTTGTGTCTGGTTTTTGGGGATCCCTTTTGGAATTTTCTTGGCAAAAATACTGGAGTGGTTTTTCCTTCTCCAGCTCATTTTGTGGATGAAGAAACCAAGACAAAAAGGGTTAATTGACTTGCCCAGAGTCAGAGGCAGTAAGTATCTGAGGCTAGATTTTACCTCAGGTCTTCCTAACTCCAAGCCTACTTATATCACCTAGCACCACATAGCTGTCCCTCAGATACTATGCAAGAGCATATATAAAGCCTGTTGAGAAGTATTATTTTCTTAAATTTAACTAGAAGTCAAGAGTTTTTGAATTTTAATTCTGACGCCTTAGCTACTTGATTCAGTTTCTCTGTTTTCAATATCTGTAAAATAAAGTAAGATAGAGTAATAATACCTTAAGGGTTTTATTTTGATCAGAAAATAATTATGAAATTGATTTAGCATTTTGGGCCATTGATGTCTATTTGGTTAGCAATTTTATATGGAGTATTAAAAAACACCCAATTTGAATATTAAAAACAGTAATTTGAGTCATAATTTCACAAACATTTCTTGCATACATCACCTTCTAACTTTGTCATAGAAATATGATAATACCATTGGAATTGTAGTGCAGAACTCAACTTTAAAAAATAAACAAAAAGCCAAAAGGATCCCTAACTATTGAAAGTTATTATGGTGATAACAAACTCCGAAGAAAACAGCAATGTCAGGGCAGCTAGGTGAGCAGTGAATAGAACACCAACTCTGGGGTCAGGAGATTAATTTTTTTTCAATGTAACTGTCATTTTTCGATTATACCAACCATGATATAATTTAGGCATATGTGGAATCACTCATCAATCAGATTTTGAAACATTTTCTGAGTTTCTTGATGTAAGAACAAATCAGAAATGAGTTAATACATTAAATAAAACTAATTTTTAAAATGTTTTTCAAAAATTTCATGATTAGGAGAGATAAGCATATGCTAAAGAACAACTGAATAATGAAGAATCAAGCAAAATCTTGCAATATTTGTACTTAATTGGGGTTTCTTTTTCTTTTTTTTCTTTTGGATTTCAGCCATATGATTTCCATTAAAAGAAACTTTCCTTGTGTTGATCTTTTAAAAAAATGGATACATTATTTAATATCAGAAAATAGTTTATTTTAGTACAACTAACAAAATTTTAGAATAAAATACATGTATTCCCTCATTGAGAAATAAGTATTATGCACTGAACAATAATTAATTTTCATGATAATAAGTCTGAATACTGAAAGATCCTAAAATGGTTTCCAAATCAATAAGGAAAAATGATGTGAAGTATAATTTGTGTTTAATAGATTTTTGAATAATTAGAATGTAATAAAAATCCATATTTGGTACATAAGGAAATTTGATGTTAATTGGAATTCATGATTATTTATACTAGTATACTTCTTGACCATTTTATGCTAAGTAACAGTTGACTATATATATCATTATTCCAACATTCTAGACCATAGCTTATTTCCTTTAAATGTCTTTGAAACTTCCCTCTAGCCATTCTTATCCAAAGAGCACACAATCACAAGTGCTTTCAAAAATGAGTTTTTGACAAAGACGTATTCTATGTTAGGATAGTTGAGTGTGGTACCTATTGTTGCTGAAGAGAAATATTGAATCCCTTTGAAATATATGTATTAATTCCTGTATCTTATTGCTAATTTTCACCAGAGAAGGGATACTTTTAAAAAGTTGACAATGTTATTTTACTGTCTAGTTTTCATGTATTCTATTTCATTTTCTAATTTCTTTCTGAGTCATTTTATACTTCTGTACATTTCTGTTCTAAGTGTGGTGAATGAAAAATTTGTGAAGACAGTTTCCAGGTAATTACTAATTAATTTATGAATTAGGCTACCCAGTAATCAGTAAATTGTTGATCAATAGTTTCTTTCAGTAATCAGACACAAAGAAAACTCTGCTTTACTTCTGATAAGGAATTCCTCTGACATGTGAAAAATGATCCTGATTGGTGGATAATTAATGAGGAGGCAATCTAAAAATTTTCAAGTCTTCATGCTGAGAATGTGGTTTGATCATGAATCTCACCAGCCTCTAGCAATTGGGTAGGGGAAGCCATTTCTATCTAGACCTCTCTAGCTAAGTTTTCTCATTGACTGGCTAGGTTTCCCTGAACCCTAAAGGAGGGGATCTAGGACCAGGACATAATGTTCCTGGGCTAAAACTGGCTTTTGTTTTGAGTAAACAAAAAATTAAGGTCCCTCCCTTGTTTTTGCACAGGTAGATGCCTTAGGACTGGGAGATTACCTTACTCATTTACACACATCGGAGCCTGATTGATCTTTTCAGAAGTGGGATCTTAACAAAAATCAAAGGAAAAGGATGGATCACAAATTAATAATTAGTTATCAACATAATAACATAATATTAATTTATCTTACAAATCATTCTTTATTTTCTTCAAAAGGCAACAGCACTTCAAGCACATCTTGTTCCTCTAATACATTCTTTTTGGCCTTGGTTTTTGTTGGATGATTCACTGATGAAGGTGGCCCTGCAGTTGCTTTGCGTCTATACTGCAAATTATCCAGCTGGTAAATTTATTCTTTAAACAATTATTAAACTCTTACTATATGCCAGTCACTCTGTTTAGTGTTGGAGATACAAAGAATCCCTACCTACAAGAGTCTTACAATTGGATGGGGGAAGATAACACATTAAAAAAAGGGTAAAAGGCAAAGTGGGAAGAGAGGAAAACACCCAATTCAGGGTGTTGTGGGGAACATGGTGGGGAAAATGCAAACTAGTGAAGCCAGGTAAGAACTGAGAAGATGTATAAGTTTAGCTCCCTCCTTAAATGAAAGTTTTGCAGTTCATGGTTCTACCTTCTAATCAAAGGGAGAAAGGGTAGAATATATGCACACATACATAGACATATGAGACATAAGATAGTACCTCACAGTTGCTTTAATTAGCATTTATATAATCAGTGATTTAGAGAATTTTTTTCATGTGATTGTTGATAGCTTTGATTTCTGTTTTTGAAAATTACTTGTTCATGTTCTTTAACCATTTAGCAATAGGAGAATGAATGACTCCAATTTTAAGAAAGAAGGGGTTGAATGTTCCCCAAAGTATCATGAATCTTTTCTAATTTGTTCCCAAATGCTTTCACCCTGCTTCTTATGTTGGTACCTACAGATATGCTTTTTTTTTTTTTGAGGTACAATGGTAAAAGTTGTAAATTAGTAATCATGTTTTCCTCCACCTATCAAATCAGAAGGCATTTACTGTGTGTTTTGTGTGGGTTCAAGACTATGCTGAGTAATGTGAGGGATACATAGGAGAAAGATGCATGGTTCCTTCTCATCATGCCATCTCTTTAGGATAGAAAGTTAACACACAAAGTAGTTGGAGAAAAATCAAGTCCTGAAATGTGAGAGTGACCATAGGTGTGATAGAAGTTCAAGAAGGGAGGAATCACAGCAAACTAGATTAGTAAAAGAAGCTGTCTTGGAAGAGTTGGGACTTTAACTAGGCATTAAAGGAAGAATGGTTAAGATGGAAGGAAGGGAAGGGATTAATTCCAGGAATAGAAATAAGCATGAGTAAAGCCAGGGAATTAGAATGTATATTAGTATGTATATGAGTAGATATCATCTCATAAGAGAAGAGGATCTGTGTTTGACAGCAGTAGGAATAAGAATCATAAATAGACCCCAGAATGATTAAGTGTCTTGCCAAGAACACACTAGGAGTAAATGGCAGAACAGATAATTTAACCCAAATTCAGCATTTTAAATATTGAAGTACTTTCTCTGAATTGTTATAACAGTATATTAAATTGAAATTCTCATCCCCAAATTGCCATTTACTTTAACTTCTCTATTTCTATTGATGGTATTATCATCTTCTTAGTCATACCAGTTTATTACCATGGAGTCATTTTAATCTTTTGTCTTCTCTTATCCTGACATCCAAACAAGTAAATCCCATCAATTCTATCTCAGCTACATATCTTATTTCTATCCTTTCTTTGTTATTCTCTCTGCAATCCCCTTAGTTCAAGCTTTAATTGCCCAATCACCTAGAATATTGTAGTAATCTGTTAACTGTTATACTTGCCTCTTGATGTCTATCCTTTTAACTGTTCTTTATATCTTTTCTTAAATACTCTTGCAAATGCGCTACTCTTATCACAAAATATAATTCCTTTATTTAAACTAGTTCTCTATTCTTTATTTTATTGAAAATAAATCCTTGATCTTGGCATACTGCTTTTGTATATTCTAAATTCCAGTCTAATTTGATCCTTATTTTTTTTCAGTATCTTCTCCTGTATCTATGCTATTGGTCAGTCATACTGCCTCTGTGTCTGAAATTGACTATCCCACATTTCCTTCTCTTGAATTTCCATCATTTGAGGGCAGGAGCCATTTTTTTCATGAACTTTTTCTTAATCTCTGCCCAGCTGAATTCCTTCCTATAGTTTTGGGTAGCAAAAGAACTATTCAACTTTATCCTTTCAATTTTGCATAGTTTCATGTAAGTTATTAATTTTAATACTTTTTCTTCCCATTATACTATAACTCCTTTTAAAAAAAATCTATAACATATCAATTTTTCACAAAAAAAAGTTAAAAAAAATACCAGAAGCCATCCAATTTAATACATTTCTGAAGAATCATGTCCCACGGGGGCAGCTAGGTGGCACAGTGGTTAGAGCACCAGCCCTGAAGTCAAGAGGATCTGAGTTCAAATATGGTCTCAGACACTTCCTAGCTGTGTGACCCTGGGCAAGTCACTTAACCCCAAATGCCTCAGCAAAAAGCAAAAAAAAAAAAGAATCATGTCCCATTCAAGAATCCTATTAAATATCTTCTTTAAAAAAAAGTTCAAATTTTTTAAGACAATCCTGAATCCTGACTATCAACTATTAGTCCTCTTCCCAAATTAAATCAGCATCTATATTTTCTTCTAAGTCAGCGACAAAAATGTTAACTAGTAGTAAACTTGTCATTAAATCAGTAATGACTATGCTAACAGGCTGGCCAATCAACAGATTCTGAAGTTGTCTAGCTCATGTCTTCCCATTTTTTTTTTCCTGTAAGAATTATATAACTGATTCGGACATTTTGCTGAGTCTACATGGATTATATCTGGCATTTTCTTGGTGAGGTTGACTTTTCATATTGCAGTGCTCAAGATAAGAATTAGCAAAAAGATGATTGTAAAAATAATTGTATTTCATGTGCAAACATGTTACAGAGGATGGAGAATTAGAGAAATTCTACAAAGAACTTGATAAGACCCTCCAATTTAAGTTAGTATTTACTTTAATACTTGATGACTTTATTGCACAGGTGAAAATAGGTAAAAGTTACAAGGAATGTATTTGAAAATATGGATCAAAAATAAGAAATAAGAGGTCAAAGACTACACAAAAGGCTCATGCCTTATATATTTTCTTTGACAAATGAATCAGAAGACATTGTACGTAGTACCAAATGACACCACAAAATGATATAGATTCTATTTTGATAATAACAGTTCACATTTATATAACACTTTAAGAATGGAGAAATTCTTTACAAATATTATCTCACTTTATCCTCACTATAATTCTGGGAGATATGGGTACACCACTGACTTATTGGAGAAAAATCAATATTAGTGCAAAATTAGGAGGAAGAATATAAAAAAGAAAATGGTATGGTATGTAATTAAAATGATTCCCTACTGATATATTTAAACAAGTTTTAATAAAAATAAATGGTATGTAGATAGAAAAAAAGGGAAATAGATACACACTGATGATTCCCTTAGGCAATTTGGCTGGTGTAAATCAATTGACATAACAAGGAGGCAAAAAAGAGCCCCCAAAGTCCCTTAGTCAGCAGATATTTTATTTACTTGTGAAATGCAGAGATATGATAGTTAAGAGCAATAATGATTTGGAATATGAACTCATTTGATAGATGTTTTACAGAGAAAGTTGATAGATTCTGGGCAATATTTTCCTGTTAAAGAGAGAAGAGGTGGAAGATAAAATCAGTTTCAAGAAAACTTAGTAAGAGACTTTTATAAAAGAAAAAAAAAAAGTTACCCTAACAGCTTTTAGTGATAAAATTGGAAGAGGAAGGAGAAGGAAATAAGCATTTATATAACACCTACTGTGTGTCACTACTGTGCTAAATACTTTAAAAAAAATTATCTCATTTCATCCTCACAGAAGCAATGTGAAGAACATGATTTTTTTTTATTATCCCCATTTTATAATTAAGGAAACTGAGGCAAATATAGGTTAAGTAAATTGCCCAATGGAAATGTTTTACATGATTGTGCATTTATACCCTGCATCTGATTTCTTACCATCTTAGGGAGAGGGGAGCGGAGGGGAGGGAAAGAAGGATAAAATTTGGAACTCAAAAACTTAAAGAAAAAGCATATTAAAAATTGTTTTAACATGTAATTATGAGAAAAATATTATATATGCACAATATATAATATTCTATTACAGTTTTATTAATGTGTCACATATCTCATTATATATAACATGATTTTATATAATATAATTATATCTTTCTATATTATTTTATATGTAAACATACAGACACAGAAATGCAGATACAAGATCACATAGCTAATAAATATCTGGAGTCAGATTTGAACACAGGTTTTCTTGATTCTAGGTCTGCCACTCTATCTACTCTCCCATCTAGTCTTACAAAATAGGAAAAATTGAAAAGATCACACAAAAAATTATAACTTTTTTTCCCTTAGTTGTTGAGAACATTAAAGTCCATACCTGGACTTTAGTCCCAGATTTGCTTACAGAGAAGATAAAACTGTCACTAAAAAGAGTAAAATAGGGAAAGCAAATAAAATTAAGAATATATATAAATATATATGTGTGTATATAAGAAGGGAGTTCTATGTTAGAGAAAACAAAGTTATGAAGATAGTGATGTATTGTTTCACAAGATATTCAAAGAAGATACTAAAAGCAAGGGGGAAATCTTCATATTTATTAAATACTGAATTAAAAGTGACTGAGAGAATATCAGTATCTAATGACCGACCTATTGATTCAACAACTCATATATATTCAATTTTCATCTCTATTCAGATGATTCCCAGATCTCCACATATAATCTTAGTCAGTTACTGAGTTCTGATTCCACATAGCCAAATAACTTTTGAAACTTGATTATCTTAGAGGCATCTTATGCCCAATATGTCTAAAACAGAATTCGTTGTCTTCCTCTGATCCACCATGTCCTCCACTTTTCAAATGAATGAGCCTTGTACTCATCTGGATTTGCAGCATTGCTGTTGTTATTACTCCTCTTCACCCCACAATCCAATCTCTTTCTAAATAGTGTGTTCCTATTTGCACAATATCTCTTTTCTCAAGAGTTCCCACCTAGTTCAAATTTCATCATCTTTCACCAGGGCTAATTCATAGTCTTCTGATTTGACTTCCTTCCTCAAGTCTCTGCATTCTAAGTCAACTTCTGTTCAGCTGTTAAGAGGTATTTTCCTAAAAATCAAGTTTGACCATGTCACTTTTGTCCCTTTTACTCAGCAAATTCTAGGGTCACACAGCTAATATATCTCTGAGGCGGATTTGAACTCAGGTCTCCTAACTATAGACCCAGCATTCCATTCACTGTCATCTAGCTGCCCTTAAATATATATATGATATGAACCTACAAAGGGAAACCTCTTCCTTCTAGTGTATTAGGGCGAGTATAAAGGGAATAGTCTTCACTGAAAATTTCATAAGGAAGGCATATTATGGATTAAGTCAAGTTTTAGTTAAGAGAAGAAACTATAAGAAGAACTTAGTGGAAAAAAAGAGGCAAAGTCTAGTTAGGTTTCCTCATTATGGATCAGGTTCTACTGGAATCAATGAATAATGTTTGATACAGGGATAGTAAGGGGAAAGTTAACCTGGAGAAGAATAAAGCTAAATTGGATAAAAGAGAGAGAGGAAGCAGGAGAAGGGAATTTCTACTTAAGTATAGATTAGAATATGGTAGAACCACTAGTGAAGGCAATTTAATAAACCATTAGACCCAGAACAGAGAAATGAACACATAGTGGTAATCTGCTGCTTATTATTTTTGGCTGATGGGTAGTAGTTTATAACTAGATTGTAAAACTATGAATAAATTGTAATAAACTGTCATTCTTTAAGGTTGCAGTTCTCTTTGTGGGGCAAGTTGTGCACAGTATCCTGGTCAGCCTGCATTTAGAGGAACACCAAGTAACTCTTTGTTGCTTTGTATCTTAAAATGGGTTTCCCATATGACTTCTGAGAATCCCACAATTCAGCAGTTGGCTTTTACACTCCTTGCAAATGTTGCCTTATCTCATGATTGTAAAGGAGTTATTCAGAAGGTAAGCATTTAAACTCTACTGTACTTCATCAACAAAAATATCCAATGATTGAGTGTATGGCACAAAATTTAGTTTATAAGTTGATAACTGAACAAATTTAATATTGCACAATGCATGAAAATATAAATGTTTCACTTTTCAGGCTGTAGATCCTGCTTATATTCAAATAATTGACCACTTGCACTGAATATTTAGAACAATACAATTTCAGGTTGTGTTAGAGTCCTGATTTTGAAAATTGATTCTTGGGTAGTCTATAATGTCTTTTCTATTAGTAAATTGTATCAGGCCCTTTTTGTTAACTTTTCTTTCATTTATATACTAAGAAGCTCCATAGTATTAAGTTTACCTTGTTATTATCATGAATGGAAAAGCAAAGAAGAGGATTGCTATCTATTTTTCCTTCTCAGATAAAGAAGATTGAATAGAGATAATTTAAGTAGTCTAAGAATAATAGAAAAAAAATTATATTCAGCTATAAATTATATGTGATCCATCCCCCTCTCTAATCCATCTTCCACACAATGCCAAATTGATATTCTCAAAGCATATATATTACTCTTGTTCCTCTGCTCAAATGATTTCAATGATTTCTCATTCCCCTTAAGATAAAATAAAAATTCTTCTTTTGCATTTAAAGCTCTTTTTTTGTATTTAAAGCTCTTTACAACACATGAATATGTTCCCCAGTCCCACAAGATTGCAAACTACTTGAGTGATTATTTCACTTTTGATTGGCATCCTTAGTGCCTTGCACCTAGTAGTTTTGTAACAAATGCTTATTTGTTTGATTTCATATTGGAAATAGAATAGATATATATTTGCACATTACCTTTGCAATACATTTGTAGATAAATTCATTAGATTGCTCCCAGACCAAACCAGGACAGCTAACCAATAATCAAGATACTTGGTAAGAATTTTATTTCCTTTTCCTATCCTTTCCATGGTGTAATTATTAGTGAGCAGCCAAATATGCAAAAAATAGATAAAGACAAAGGACCTAAAACCACACGTCACAAATGAAAAAAACAGCCTTAAATAATTGAGATTTTAAATAAGTTCATCTCATCCCTCATTATAAAAAGAATTAGTAAAAAGTAAGATCTTAACAGTTTTTTTCACTTTCTTTTGTAGTTTTTACTAGGAATTATTGCAGATTTGTATCTTGGAGAATATTAGTGGGAAGGGAAAAATAATATTGGAGAATAGAATATAAGAAGACTAGCTAATTAACCATCAAGGGACTAGTGAGATAATCAAGAAAATGTTAAGTCTCAAGAAGAAAATAATGTTCTTTTTATCTCCCCCCAGAGTAATTTCTTACAGAACTTTTTATCTCTGACATTGCCAAAAGGAGAAAATAAACGTCTTCCTGATCTTGCCATTCTTTGGTTGAAGTTTCTTTTAAATATTTCCTTGGATGAAGATGGGCAACAAATGATCCTGAAACTCAGTGGCTGTTCAGATTTACTTGTTGAGATGAGCAAATATAAACACAAAAGCAGTCCCCATTTACCTCTTCTTATTCTTCATAATATCTGCTTTAGTCCTACAAATAAACCCAAGATCCTAGCTCATGGTAGGTATTCAAGTAAGTATGTATATGTCACATGGGTATTCTTAAATATTGTTATCTGGATATCAGTTAAAATAATCTACGTATTGACCAAATATTTGTAAAGAATTTTGTAACTTATTTTTCAAAACAAGTAGGGAAATGTGCCATCCTTGGCAAGTGTGAAATATGGGAAAATGAGAGAAGTATATCTCACAATATTTTTTCCCACTTTTTAAAAAATTAAATTAAATGTTTTAAAATTAAATTTAAATTAAATTTTTAAAATTAAATTTAAGTCAAACATTATAAAAGATTGATGTCTGCATTAATTATTAATGTAGACTGGTATTACTGTATTAATGACTAGTGATACAAATATGAAATATAATACAATTCCTGTCCTCATAATTATGCAATCTAGTCAAGGAAAATAAGAGAATTAAAATACAAGTTAGCATGTAACATGCATAAAGATCATTGAGATTCTGTTTCATGTTTTGTAATATGCTTAGTCATACTTCAATAAAAAAATTTGATTCTACCAGTTTGAGTACTTCTGTTAATGCAGTTTCTGATCATCCCTTATGAAGAGTTTTATGAGTTGTGTCAAAATAATAAAAGAAAAACAAAAATACCATCTAGACATGATGGTCAACTTTCTGGTGATGAACTTATTCAAACTTAAGCTGGTTCTCATATGATAGTCTGTTATGTTGGTGAGACTTGTTCTCTTGCACCTATTTTCCTGAATAGAGGCAGTTTTGTTGGGGACAGAAAAGCTAGTATTTCAAAAATATAATTT
>JAJPUD010001046.1:141133-170442 GCA_023553655.1 Myrmecobius fasciatus | reverse complement strand
AAAATTTGATTTCAGCATTGAAAATAGAACCAGAAAAAAATCAGGTCAGTTATAACTGTCATATTGTAAGTGAACTGTTTTGGAAATATATACTAGGGAGAATTTTTAAAACTACAAAAATTTTAAAAATTCAAGAATATAATAATAGTTTCAGAGGAGGTTTGTAGAAAGAGAATTGAGCAAACTAATAATTAAACTTTTCTGTTTTTATTATCTTATTTTTAAATATTTACAGATTTATTTTATTAGTATATGAATAGTTTCCAATAATATCCTTCCCTACAACATTGTAGAAATGCTTTAATGAAATTACCTTTTGGGGATCACATTTATGCCATACTTTTTCTCAGTCTATTATGTATAAAACTTGAATTTTTTTACTAATTTCAATTCATATAAAATACCAAACACTTTGTCGACATTTTCTTAATCTTTCAAGTGGGTATCCATTATAGTACCAGTATACAAGTACATTTCACTTTACAGAATTAATTTTTTTTTTAAATAACATGACTAATTCCAGTTTCTCTAAATAGGACTTTATTTTCTCACTGACTTTAAAAGAATATAAACTTAAAAGTGACTCACAGTGGGAAAAAAAAATGTTTTCCCCAATAGTTAAGAAAAAATTGCACATCAGAATTCATGAATACTTCCCTGAATGTTTACATAAAGTGAAATGTAAAATACATTGGGAGTATTAGTTAGAGTACCCACTTTACACTGATCAAATCAGATTTATCAAAGGATATTTTAAAATCACATAGAGTCAGGAAGATTTACCTTTATAAATTCAAATCTGACCTCAGATATTAGCTATGCAACCCTGGAAAAGTCAGTTAATTTTGTTTGCCTCAGTTTCCTTATCTGTAAAATGAGTTGGAAAAGGAACTGACAAATCATTCCAGTATTTTTTCCATGAAAAGCACAAATTGTGTCATGAAAAGCTGGACATAAGTAAAATGACTAAAATCCAAAAACCCTACAAAAATGAAATAAAATACTCAGTAAAACTAATGACAATGAAGAAAAGCTAATCACAAAGTAGAACCATTATAATAAATGTAAAATAGTATTTTGGTTGATTTTTTTTTTCCTGGAAAAAGGATTTGGAATATTGTAAAGTAACATAATGCCCTTTATGTTGCTCAATTCTTTAAACTTAGTTTTTATCTCTGTCACAAGATCAATATTGCTTTTTTCAACCCCCTAACTTTATAAAAATCTTTATCCTGAGGCTGCTAGGTGGCGCAGTGGATAGAGCACCAGCCCTGAAGTCAGGAAGACCTGAGTTCAAATGTGGTCTCAGACACTTAACATTCCCTAGCTATGTGACTCTGGGCAAATCACTTAACTTCAATTGCCTCAGCAAAAAGCAAAAAAAAAAAAAAAAAAAATCTTTATCCTGTGTGAGCTCTCTTAATTGTCATCTCTCTTAATAGTTCTGGCTAGTCATTTATTTGTGCGTGTTTAATAATCTTTAATAATGTTGAAAATTTATTTTTTGTGCATAGCAGGCTTGAAGGATAGTCAAAAAGGATCATTATCATAATTTATCATCTCTGCTCATTTCTGTATAACACGTCTTCTTTAAACCAATTATGCCTATATTGAGCAAATTACTATCAAATAGGAAAATATATGTAAAGCATTTTATAAACCTTATAGCTATTATTATGGTTGTAGTATTAATAAACAGAAGAAACTTAGTGAAGATGGAGATGCTAAAATGTAAAAAAAAAAGTCAATTTAATGTGAAAGTTAATTTTTTTCATAAATAGTATTTTATTTTTCCAAATATAAACAGAGTTTTTTAGCATTGACTTTTGCAAAATTTTGTGTTCCAAAAGTTTTCTCCCTCACCCCAAGCAATCCAATATAAGTTAAACATGTGCAACTCTTCTTAACAGATTGACATATTTGTCATGCCGTACAAAAAAACTCAAATCAGATCAAAAAGGAAAAAACACAAGAAGGATAAAAATGAAAATATTATGCTTTGATCCACATTCAGTCTCCATAATCTCTCTCTGGATGGTAGATAGCACTTTCCATCAAAAGTCTGTTGGAATTGCCTTGAATCATTTCATTGTTTAAAAGATCCAAATCCATCACAATTGATCATCACATAATTTTCTTGTTACTGTGTACATTGTTGGTTCTGCTCACTTCACTTAGCGTCAGTTCCTGTCTTTCCAGGCTTGAAACAAGAGGCTTTTACTCTTTAATGATCTTGTTTTCTTGAAGTTTCTTTCAATAGACCATGTAAAGATTATCATATGTTTTAATACTTTTATTTTTGTGTTAACCATAATATAACCCCAAAGCACAGAAAAGACAAAATGAGATGTATATGAAGTGTTTTTAGTAACAAAATCTTATTTCTTCTTTAGATAAAGTTATTTCACTGCTATCTAGTTGTCTGGAAAGTGACAATCGAAATGTTCAGAGAATTGGAGCAGCTGCACTCTGGGCTCTTATTTACAATAATCACAAGGTCAGTATTTGATTACTTTAAACCTTTTAATCAGGTTACAAAAAAAAAGGAAGTCAAGGCTCCTACAAGTGCATACAGAATTACTAAAGACCTGGAAATAAGTTAGTCATATCATTTGTGTATGATCATAAAGTTAATATACTGCAGACACATCAAATGAAATCAGCAAAAATTGATCACTAAATATGTGTTTTATTCTAGAAAAATGCTTTTTTAAGTTTGTTTACCTAATTGGTGTAAGTTATAGGCAATATTGTTATAATACTATTCAATTCAACAAACATTTAAATAACATCTATTTGCAAATATTTGCACATTAGTGTTTTTCCTAAAAGTTTTTTGAGACTATGAAACAAAGCATAGTAGTAGAAATTGATCCAGTTAGGGAAATATTAAGTTTCATATCCAAATTTAATAATAAATCCTATTTTCCATTTTTATGGCATTGGGTACTGAAAGTAAGTTGTTTCCTTTATATTTTGTCTTTCATTATAGTAAATCAGTGAACATTTATGAATCACTTACTATGTGCCAGGCACTGTGTTAAGCTCTAGGAATACAAAAAGAGGCAAAAAAGATAATCCCTGCCTTCAAGTAGTCTATAATTTAATGGGAGAGACAACATGAAAACAAATATAATCAAAGGAAGCGATATACTGGTTAACTACAAAGTTATTATTAGAAGGTACTTTCTTAGAGAAGGTGAGATTTTAGCTGATTCTTGAATGAAAAATAAAAGTAGAGAATCTAGAAGGTGGAGATGAGAAAAGGATTTCATGCATTGAAGGATAGCCAGTTAAAATGCCTGACATTGGGAAATAAAATGTATTTATGTAGGCCATGTAAGATAATAATGGAATCATATGGATGGTAATGACTTAGGAGTTACTAAAGAAAGTTAAAGATTCTATTTTAAGGAATTAGGCAAATAAAATAAATAGTCATTCTGTATTTTTGTAGAATTATTAAATCTTATATTTGGAAGGGACCTCAGAGATCAATGAGTCAACAAACATTTATTTAGGTTGCTATATTATTACCTATAAGATTCTGTTATTATCTCACATGGGCTATATATTTCATCTTCCAATTCCGAGCTTTTTTAATGTCTAATATGTGGACCATGCTGAGTTCTAGGGATACAAAGAAAGGTAAGGAGTTCACAAACAAATAAAAACAACTATATACAAACAAGCTATAGCTAGAAAATAACTAGCAGAGGCAAAACCCTAGATTTAAGGGGAATTGGGAAAGGCTTCCTATAGAAGGGGAGATTTTAGCCAGTACTTGAGTGAAGCCAAGTGATGGATCACAATATCTTTTGAATGCATTATCACATCCTTAATTTGTTGAACTTTCACTCTACTGAAGTAGCCATGTCTCTTTCTGATCATTTATTAAGTAATAAGCATTTATATAGCTGTCATTATGTGCCAACCTCTTTTGCAAATGTCATCTCACTGGATCCTCACAATGCTGTGAGACAGATACTATAATTATCCTCAAATTGCAGTTAAAACTGAGTCAAACAGGTTAAGTGACTTGCTTAGGTTCACATAGCTAATGTCTGAGGTCAAATTTGAACGCAGATCTTCCCGACTATAGTCCTGGAACTCTGTGTGCCAGCTAAGCAATATCACTTATTGGCTAGTCCTTTCTTCTCTTTCATGTACCAGTGTAATTGATTTTAAAAATCAAATATAGGACTTTCCATTTATTCCTTTTAAATGCTACTTTATTACATTTAGCTCATTATGCTAACTATATTTTTTATTTTCTTGGATACTAATTCCATTATCCATCTTGTTAGTTGTTCCTCCAAGTTTCATGTAACTCAATTTTTAAAATTTAAAAATTTTAAATTTTAAAATAAAATTTTTATTTTCATGTAAATAAATTTTTAACATTCATTTTAAAAAATTTTAATTCCAAACTCTTTCCCTCCTTGCCTTTCCCAACCTCAATTGAGTGAGAAGGCAAGCAATTTGATATAAATTATATATGTGAAGTTATGCAAAACTTATGCTTGTGTAACATAACATGTGAAGTTGTACAAAAAATTAGTCATATTATAAAAGAAAACAGACCAAAAAAAATTTTTTTTAAACCAAGAAAAATAAAGTTTAAAAAGTGTGCTTCAATCTGCATTCAGAGTCCATCAGTTCTTTTTATGTGGATAGCATTTTTCATCATAAGTCCTTTGGAATTATCTTGGTTCATATTATATTGGTCAGAAAAGCTAAGCCATTTACAGTTGAGCATCCTTACCATATTGCTGCTGCTATGCACAATATTTTCTTAGCTCTGCTCACTTTACTATGAGTCAGTTCAAATAAGTCTTCCCAGGTTTTTCTGAAACCATCATGCTTGTCATTTCTTTTGGCAAAATAGTATTCCATCAAAATCATTTATCACAACTTGTTCAGCCATTCCCTGATTGCTTGGTATCCCTCAATTTGCAATTCTTTGTCACCACAAAAAGAGCTGCTGTAAGTATTTTTGTACATATAGGTCCTTTTATTTCTTCTTTGATTTCTTTGGGCTACAGACCTAGTAGTGATTTTCCTGGGACAAAGAGGTATGTACAGTTTAAAACCTTTTGGTTATAGTTCTAAATTACTCTCCAAACTGGTTGAATCAGTTCACAACTCTGCCAACAATGTATTAATATCACAATTTTCCCAAAATTCCTCCACCATGTTATTTTTTTTTAACCCTTTGATTTGATAAATATGCAATGCATGACTTCATACAAAGGAGTCATAAGATACTGAAGAAAACATAGTTAGGGGCATATATCTCTTTAAGGCATTCTAGTATAGTTCTTCACCTGGGTTATAATCAGTGACTACTCTTTAAGGCTAGTTCATGCCCACATTTCTTCAATATCTCCAAAAAAAATATCTAGGCTTTGCCAAATGCTTCAGTGAAATTTATGTTTTCTCTGTCTTTGTCATTCCCTTGATTTATCAGTCTATGTTAATCTATGTAATCAGAAATAAAAATAAAATTAGTTGACAAGATTTTTTTTTAATGAATGCATTTTGGTTCTTCACAATCACTGTTTTTCTTTTTAAATGTTTTATAATTATTCTTTCATAATACACTGTTATGTTTTTTTTCTTTTTGCCAGAATTCAAAATAGAACTCACTACTTGATAATTTGAAGAAATTATCTCCTTTAATTTTCATAAATTGGGACACATTGCTCTTCTTTAGTACTTTGGCTCATTTCACATTTCATATATATCTGCCAGTATCTTATCATCTTATCTTATCCACTAGTTCTGCCTAGAATATAGTCTTTTTCTCTTTTTGGTCTTTATCTTTCCTCAAGCATAGCTTTAAATAAACTAAACAAAAGTCACCACTTTTTGTCTTTCTGCCTTCATAGAAAAGCATTAGATCATTCTGTTTTTCAGCTTTTCTGACAATTCTTATGGTAATGAATCCCTCTTTGTATTCTTCCTCAGTCACCTTCCTTCATGTCCATCTCCTACATGTTTTATTGGTTACTTAATTACCTGTAGAGGCACATCATTCTCTTGAATAATTCTTCCTTATCAGAATAATTTTTATCATAAGCAATTGAAAGCATCTTATCCTTCTTGAGGCAATTTGCCCTATAAATTTTAACCTATAGGAATTTGAGTTCTTTGGATTCTACTCTAAAAATCTGTTTCTAGACCCTCTCTCCTCTCCTTTTATTTCACAAATTCTAAAATGATATGATTACAGATCTTTCAAGTCTGTGAATCACTTAAAACTCTCTTTTTCTCTTATAAATGAATAGTCGTGGTCCACCTTTATACTGATAGATTTAGCCAAGGGCTGTCCAAGATCTAATGTCATTTTGCACTAATTTTATCTTTTGTCTTATTTCACTGTGGCAGAAGGTAGATTTATAGATTGGTTTTGCTTTCAGCCCTGTATCTCTATAGACTTGACCCATATTTTTGGGCCATATTTTTAAACCATAGATACAACCCCTTTAGGCCCTGTGCTTTAAATTTTCATCTTGCTTAATTTTATTTGCAGATTTTCATATATTCTCCTTAGTCTACTATAAGGTGCTTCTGAAGTATGCAGTGTTGGGATAATTTTGCACTCTGTGGTATGTGTGTATGTGTGTGTGTGTATATATGTGTGTGTGTGTGTATATGAGTGAGACAGACAGACAGACAGACATATCTCTTAACAAACCAGTTTTTAAAGGGATTGATTATGAAGCAGAATGATTATAATATAACTTCCCAGTGATTTTTGCTACAAGAATTCTGAAATGATTATCAACTTATTTTTGTCATGTTTTATAAAACAGTATTGAAGCTTTGCATTTCATTGTCTTCATTCTAATTTCTGCATGTAGAAATTCCTATATTTCTACATGCATTTCTGTGTAGTCCTACTGTGGCTTAAATTACATATCTAGACAGCTGGCTGAAAAGCTTCTTAAGATCTTTTAATGAAATAATAATGAGGATGTTAGGTTGGAAACTTCTGAAATCAATGCAGAATAGCAGAGGAGGAAGAGAGAGGGTAATAAGTATTTATTAAATGACTTATTATGAAATGTAGGAAATGAGATAATGTAAAGAGATGAAGTGAAGCGTGGATAAGAGAATATGACACTATAGTATATAATGGCATATAAATCTCTAATTGCATTATTATAATCTGTTTCTTATTTGATAACATGTCATTATTGACAGAAGGTATCCCTTGATACCCTGAACCTTATAATGTGGGAATAAATGTAGTTATTGGAGAACTCTGTATTTTTTACAGGCAAAAGCAACTTTGAAAATTCCATCAATAATAAGAAAAGTAGATAAAGCCTATGCTTCAGCAAAAAAAAGTAAGTTTCTCTTTTAAAAAATTTCTATCTGTAGTTTGAAAGATGGTAACCATTGATGCTGACATCTGAGTAAATACGCCTTTGTGCAGGGCACAGCAAAATGTCAGTTTGCTAAAATGATGTTTTGCAAATGTATAGATATTTATTGGTTGTCCATCCTTTTAAACATTAAGCCTGTAGCAATAAAATCTGCTGGCAAATGTTTACAATGTCATCATTTCTTAAAATTTGGCTATGATTCTTTGTCAATTTTTCCTTACTCTCTTTCTTTTGCAAATGTGCTAAGGAAATATATTTGTGTGATAAGAACTAGTGCCCAATTAAGATTGACCTTGAATAGCAAACTCTGATTTGACATCAGTTTATTAAATTATAGTATGACAAGAAGAGACCATTACTCCTGTATCTATTATGTCATTGTCAGTGTGATCATGCTATGAGATATATAGGCTTACCATGACTTTGCCTTTTAAAACTTTTTTCTAGAATTGTAATTTTTCTGAGATCCTTAGTTCAACTTTCTATGCTAAGTTACAGACCCTGAAGTTAGCTTTTCCAGAGCCCTAAGAAGTCTGCTGACCATTTATTTGCTTCTTTATGGTTGGACTCAAAAGCATCATTCAAACAAACAGTCTAGAGCTGGTTAAAAATATACAATACTGTAATGTTGAAGAGAGTGTTTTTGGAGGAAGTGTATGAATTTGAGGTTAATTCCATTTTCCTAAGTATGGTAAGGTGTATCAAAACCTTCATAGGTCTTCCTTTACGAGAGATAAAATTAAAGAATATATGTACAAATCTATATTACAGTATTTATAGACAAAACATTTGTTTCCTTTATTGCTATTTTATTTTAAATTCAAAGTAGATGTTAAGGTATACTTTTAAAGTTTCATGTATATTATTAATTTCAACAGATTTTTTTTTTCCTCATTTGTCTCTTACAGCTGTTTTAGACCCGGATGCAAACTCATTGAATGTCTATTATTTAAAATGTCTGGAAAATCTGATGCAACTCCTTCTCTGCACGTGAATGTTCTGAACTGTTCCATTTTGATTTGGATACTTAAGATGATTAGAAAAGCTTGGTTCAAAGAAATACTGTGCACTTTCAGGTTCCTATACACATTTTATCCAAAACAAACAAAGCCTTTTGGAAGGTACTAAAGTCAACCAAGAAGCAGAATTGATGATTGTCAGAACTCTATTATAATAAGATGGGACCACAAATAGCACCTGACAAGATGATAGAAAATAAAAGTGTAAAAAAAAAAACAAAAAAAACAAAAAAACCCAAACAACAACAAAAAAAAAACCTGGAATATTTTTTTTTATTTTTTTATGTAAAATTGCTGTATTAAAAATCATATTTATTACCTATTTATCAAAATAAAATATTTGGGAAATTCTAAACTGATTGAAGTAATAATATATTTGTCTCAAACTTTTGTTAGACTTTTTACTTGTAAATGATAAGAAATGAAATATTTTTGTGATCTAATTTCCTTGACTTAGCATTAGTCATAAAACTTAAAACTTATCTGTCAATCCACTGTAATTAAATGTTTTATATATATATATATTTTTTTTATTTATGGCATTTTAGATCCTCTGTCTGGCCTTAAGCTAGGTACTGAGAATGTAGTTGCCCCTACCCATTAGGAACTGTAATCTAGTGGTAGAAGAAATTAGATATATGTGGATACATGTTTATGCAGTTTATTTTTATGACAATAAAACAAGATAGAGTGATACTATGAACACACATGTATACTTAATTTGAGAAATAAAAACCAAAATATATGAGAGTTCAGGAAGGCACAGATTTTCTGATTGGGTAGTTTAAAGTAAGCTTTATGAAGAAATTAGCATTTGAGTTGAACTCTGAAGGATGGTTAGAAATTCAGAAGGAAAAGCTCATGGTGTGAGTGCAGGTTGTGAAAGATACAGCAAACTCTGTTGAGAAAGGCTTGAAAATAGAAAATCATAGAAAGTGTTTCTGGTAGTTTGATCTAACTAATGAATAATCTATAAGGATGATGATGAGGGTCTGAATTAGAATTATAATAGCAACAATTAAAAGGAGTAGTGGCCTGAGGTTTCATCCTAGAGTGAATGACTTCTAGAATGAAAATGCTACTGATAGAGAAGTAGCTAACTAATTTGTGGAGAGAAGGCAATTTGGAGTTGTCCAAGGCAATATTCCACAAATAGTCCAAACAGTTTTAGTATAGTTATAGGAACAGAATCTAGTGTTCAAGGAGTTAAAGAGCATAGGGTTTATGAGCACAGGAGGTGTGTGTGTGTGTGTGTGTGTGTAAAAACTATTTCCTCTTTCTAGAAATTTGGTAGTGAAATGGAGAAAAGGAATTAGCTAAAGGGAGTATTAAGAATGTGGGAAGGTTATTATAGAACAGGATATCTGTTCCTATTTATATGTGATAGGGATGAAAAGGGTAGAGAGGAAGAGATTTGAAGATGCCATAAAGAGAGCATTATCACTGAGGATAAGCAAAGAATAGGGCCAATGACACAAATAGGGTAATGCGGCAAGAAGGTTAACGATTTGTTTCTCTAATACCAGAGAGAAGAAAGTAAAAATGTGGAAATACAGGAAAGTGGCTCGTTCTTGAGGACAAGAGTTGAAGGAAGTTATGTTGGTTGACCGCTGTCTTTTAAGTTAGAAGTAAAGTTATTTGCTGAGTCATGGGATTGGGGGCCTGAAAATTCTGGAGGTTTGGAATATTCCTCTTGGAAAGTGCAGTAAGATATATTCGAGATGAATAATGATAAGAGATTAATAAAACTATTGCCAAACAAATTAAGTCATTAAGCATTGATTCATTGCCTTCTGTTTGCCTGGCATTATGTGAAGCACTTGCATTAAACAACAGTGAAGGACTAGTTTAAATCTAAAATCATGAGTTTAGTAGTGGTGCTCTTTAGAGGGAGTTTAAAGACACAATCTAGTTTGCAAATAGTTGAAGAGATCAGAACTTATAATAAAGTGGAGGCCATATATCTAAACTACTCATTCTAGAAATTTACATAGAATCTAGGTTAATCCTGGAAAGAAAACTGGAGTGATCTTTTTGAATTCAAAATTTATTTGCCAAAGGAGAGCAAACTAGATTGGGGAGGAAATAATTAAAATAATTAAAAGGGAATTGAAATCCCTCATACCCCTAAGTGCTCTCAAATTCAAACCACCAGAATCACATTCCAGGACATGAAACTACATTCCAGAGTACTAAGAGATTGAATCAATGAATCACACTTATTAAATACTTCATATGTTTCAGGAACTCTAAGCACAAGAAATATAAACACAAAAATACAATAATCTTTAGTTTAAAAGGGTTTTCTAACAGGAGTGACAATACACACACACGCATCTACACATATAATAATGTACACATGTATAAAAAAAATACAATGTAGTTCGGCAGACGTAGATTTAGGAGGGAGAGCAAGATCTCTGAGTAGCAATTAGGGGTACTAGAAACTAGAGAATTAAGAAAGTTTTGATTTAGGAAATGGTGTTTGAGATGAGCTTAGAAGAAAACTAGGAATTCTAAGGTGTGGCAGGGAGTGCATTCCAGGAACTGTGCAAAGACATCCTTATGGGAGATAAAATGTGTCATGTATAAGGAGCAAAGAGAATTGACTACTGAACCAGTGATAATGGTCTCTGAAAGATTTTGGAGAGTATATCCAGAGAAGGTGATAAGAGCAACCTCTGGCACAACTTTTCTATGTTCTGCCCTTCAAATCAACAACAAAGGTACCTGACAGTTCAATTAAAAAAAAAAAAAAAAGATGGCAGTTAGTGAAGAAATAAAAAGTCGCTACAAAGTAATTCTTGAAAAAACAACAATCCATCTGACCACTTCCATAAATAATTAAACCCCTTGCACTCAATTGCATTGCCTCAGGGTGAGTGCTGTCCCTCATGACAGTGGTAGTTTTTGGTATCAGCTTTTGGAGTGCCCCTCTCCTAGGAGAGCCTCATCCTGAAGCAGACTGAATGATGTCACCTCCCAAGGCTCAAGAGGAATGAAATATGATTATGGAGGTGACTAGCATTTGAGAGAAGTCAAGCTACAAAGTATTCTCACATACCCAGCCCTCAATGGGTTAGGCCCAGTCAACCTGACCAGTTCCAGGGAACAGCTGGGAAAACAATAACTAAATAAATAAATAAATTGGTTGCTGTGAAGTTGAAGGAAGCCAAAAGATGTGTGCTGGGGAAAAATAGGTAATAAATCTGAACACACTGTCTTCTCAAAGTCTCCCTATGACAGTACCTGGCTGATCCCATCCACCCTTTGAGGATCAAAAATCTTGCTCATCCCAGGTGACTTAGCCTAATGAAGCCTAAATGAAGAAAATAATAGGATTAGGTCTACCTCAAAGCTATCTAGTATACAAATGAAAGGAATTATGCTAAGAATGCTAATTATAGCAAAATATTATAGAAAAAAATCATAGTACTGATCAAGACAAACACAAGCTCACAAAGATTTAGTATAGGATTGTGTTTGGAGGAAAAAATTCCTTTCCCCTTAAGCCCCTTTCCATTTTAATTTCTTTTAAGTTCCAGATTCTCCCTTACCCACCCTCTTACTCCATACATGGGGAAGGAAAGAAATATGTTACAAACACAAAGTCATACAAAAATTACATTTTCATATTAGTCATGTTCCAAGAAAAAGAAAGAAAGAAAATATGCTTCAATCTACACTTTATTCATCAGATCTTTATCTGGAGACAGCATTTTTCATCATTCCATTGGAACTTTGTGGGGTAATTACTGTTGACTATCTTTACAATAATGCTGTTACTGTGTATTATTCTTCTGATTTTGTTCATTTTGCATCAACTCATATAAATCTAAGGTTTTTCTGTAATCATCCTACTGATCATTTCTTATAGCACAATAGTATCCCATCACATTCATATACTATTACTTGTTCATTTATGGGAATCCCCGTAGTTTTCATTTCTTTGCCACCACACACACACACACACACACACACACACACACACACAGCTACTATAAATATTTTGTATTAAAAAATATTTTTTCTTTTATCACTTTGAGATATAGACCTAGTGGCCGTATAGTCAAAGGAAATGCAGTTCCATAGCTTTTTAAGAGTAATTCCAAATTGCTTTTTAGAATGGTTGGACTTGAATGACCAACCATGTCTTACCATTTTGTCCACAAACTCTCCAGCATTTGTCATTTTTCTTTTCTGTCATCTTAGTCAGTCTGATGGTTGTGAAGTGGTACATCAGTTGTTTTCATTTGTATTTCTGTATTAGGGATGTTGAGCAATTTTTTAATATGATTATTGATAGTTTGCATGTTATCTGAAAATGAACTGTTCATATTGTTTAACAATTGGGAATGGCTCATTTTTACAAATTAGGCTAAGTTCTCTACATGTTTAAGAAATGAGTTTTATTAGAGACACTTGCTGCAAAGATTTTTGCTCTTATTTTAGATGCATGGCTTTGTGTAAAATCTTTTAAATTTCATATGATCAAAATTATCCATTTTTATTTCCTGTAAACCTCTCTATCTCTTGTTTGCTCATGAACTCTTCTATTATAGATCTGACAGGCAATTTCTTCCATGTTTTCTTAATTATATCAATTTTTATGTATATGTCATGTGCTCATTTTGAGCTAATCTTGGAATATGGTGTGGGATATTGGCCTGTACTCAGTTTTTGCCATGTTCCTCTCCAGTTCTCAGCAATTTTTATCAAACACTGACTTCTTGATTCAAGAGATAGAGTTTTATCAAACAATGTGTTATTGTGCTCATTTCTTTATATTATGTTCTTAAATCTGTTCTACTGATCACTCTATTTTTTTATACAGTATCAAAATTTTTCATGATTACGGCTTTGTAGGATAGTTGGAGATTTGGAACTACTAGGCTCAATTCCAAACTCATTTTTAAAAATTGATTCCACATTTCCAAGTGATGAAATCCTATGTCACACTTCATTGCAATGTTTTAATTTAAGACAAACTTGATTTATTCCTTAGCCACTGTCCTCAACTCATGTCTGGGAGACAGTTGGATAGCTACCTTGTTGGGCTAACTATTGGTGGATACCATATTTCTGAAAGCCCCTGATGGCTTGGTGTCCACAAATAAGTACCTTTTCTATTGCTGTTTCAGTGATCTGGGGTCTTTCCTGAAATGGAGGTTTGGAGTTCATGGACCTAGAGATGCAGAGAATAATGATGAAATAAGAGTATCAAGACTGATGAGATCTTTCAGGGTGAAGAAGTTATCCAATGATGAACTTCCTGGATCATGGTGGAGAAATCAACCAGAGAAGTTCCAAAGAAATGCAACTAGCTGAGAGATGAAACACAGTTGATATACACTGATAGAGAGTTTCCTCACTTGCAGATTTCTATACTCATTAAATCACAGACCTAGTTAAAAAAACAAACAAAATAATATGACTCCAAGCTACTTTTCAAGGCTCATTATATACTAATTCCATTTGCACGTTCTTCATCAGTCAACTAACACTAAAGAGCCTATACTATGCCAGGCACTGTCCTAAGTACTGGAGAATCAAAAGTAAAAATACTTGTCCTGAAGTTGCTCCCAATCTAAGGGTCTAACCAAATTGGACTACTTGAAATCCCTCACAATAATATTTGATAATGTTTGCACTGGACATCCTCATGTTTGGAATTAATTCTCTCTCATCACTTCTATTTTGTAGAATCCCTAGTTTCCTTCAAAGCTCAGTTAGCATGTCACATCTTACTTGGGGCCTTTTCTGGTCTTCCCAGTGTCCCCAGATTCTCCCCTCAAAACAACTTTCTATTGATTTTATATATTAGTGTTGCATGTGTACATCTATCCTTTTTTAAGGGAGCATGTCTTTGTATACCCAGTTCCTAGTATTCATGATAGGACTTAACAAATACTTTTTGATTAAATGATTGATAGGAAGTTACTATATACTGGATCTCCAATAACAAAATCTCACAATATGGAGGAAGTTGCTAGAATGATCATTGACCTATTACATCCTCCATTCCTAACCACATTCAAATCTCTAATACATAACAAATGAGAGTTCTGCAAAATAGATGCTGATCACATCAGCCTTCTGTAAGACCCTGAACATTGCATGCTAGTTTCCTGTCTAGATTAAAATTTTTACCTACTGGGTAGTAAACAAACATTCCCCGCTTCTTATTTTCAACCATAATGAGAAATGGACATGAAATATTAAAAATGATACAATTAAGACTCAATTCCCCATAGTTTGCTATTTGTTTGCAATGGTTCCAGTAGAATCAGCATTTCTACTATCTCTCATTAAACCAGTCTATTAAAGAGTTATCTTTCAGCTCTTTCCTCTCCCTCCCCACTCTACCTGACCTGGGGTTCTCCTCCCATTTATTTCTGCTGAAGCCTCATTCTTGGAATGGCATGTCTCCTTCTGCCAAAGAGCTTTTGATCAAGAGCTAAGAGGAAGGAAAGAAGTTTGATAGGTTATATGTTGAGTCTCAGCTTTCACACAGCATGGGTGATACAAAGATGCTTCTGTTATTTCCACACTGCTGGAGGTGCAGCCTGTGTAATTTGCAGAATATGCTCTTCTATTTTTAAAAAGCTGATAGCCCCCAAAAAGTAACATCCCAGGCGAGAACCTAAGACTAGATCCTAAGAGCCTAGATTCATTCTCCTGTTTATTGTCAGTGCTAATTACATTCTAATATAGATAAGAGAGTAAGGCTTTTTCTCCCCCTCTCCTAATTTAAGATAAATTAAAACATTAAAATCTAGGGATTGGAAGCTTTTTGTGGGGCAAAGCAGGACTTTAGGGGCTATAACTAAATAACTGTAATTTATCATTTCCAGAATTTAAGAAAATTATCCTAGAAAAATAGTACTTGACAGATTAAGATATTTCAACATGATCATATTAACAATCTTTTGAGACAGATTTAAAAATCTTTGCTATCGTTTATACTAGGATGATAGTATTATGGATGATCACTATCTAGGTTTGTAACAGTGATTTTAAAAATTATACAATTAATACTATGCTTCATATACACACACAAGTAGAATATTCACCAATATCTGGCCCTTATTTGTGGCAGTCTTTTAAACTCAAGAACTTTCCAGTTTCTCAACTCAGAAAGGTGTACTCCAACTTTTGTTACCTCCTAACAGGCCACTTTATGCATTTGTTGATTTCTCAGCAATTCAGATTGTTAACACTATTTAAAATTGTGCTTCAAGATTTTTGACAGTTTTTTGCCTGTTCTCGCCTACTGTGCTCACATTTGTCTATTTGTCACAATAATCACAGCTCCTTGAATACTGTGAATACTCAGCTGAAAATACTTTGGGGAGTGGGAAAGGTAGAAGTGGGAGATGGGGTTGGACTGTATGTAACTTTTCCTTGAAAATGGTCTTGCCCTCAGGCTCTTCCCAGTGAGATATATGCTCTGGTTCTTTATTAAAGAACATTTGTGTGTGTGTGTGTGCAAAAAATGTTTGCTGCAGCCCTTTTTGTAATGGCAAGAAACTGGAAACTGAGTCCATCCATTAGTGAATGGCTGAATAAGTTATGGTATATTAATGTTATAGAATATTTTTGTTCTTAGAAAATGATCAGCAGAATGGTTTTAGAAAGGGCTGGAGAGACTTGCATGAAATGATGCTAAGTGAAATGAGCAGAACCAGGAGATCATTATACATGGCAACAACAAGATTATATGATGATCAATTCTGATGGACATGACTCTTCCTGACAATGAGATAATTGAAGCCAGTTCCAATGATCTTGTGATGAAAAAAGCCATCTATACCCAGAGAGAGGACTATGGGAACTGAGAGTGGATCACAACATAGCATTTTCACTCTTTTTGTTGTTTGCTTGAATTTTGTTTTTTCCCATTTTTTTCCTCCTTTTTGAGCTGATTTTTCATGTACACATGATATTTGTGGAAATATGTATAAAGGAATTGTACATGTTTAACATATATTTGATCATTTGCTGACTGGAGGAGGAGGTAGGAGAAAGGGAGGGGAAAAAATTAGAACACAGGGTTTTAGGGGTAAATGTCAAAAATTATCCATTTATATATTTTAAAAATCAAAAGCTTTAATAAAAATATAAAAAAACGTGTGACCAGTGGATATTGATTGGTCACTAAACCTTTTCAACTGTCTGCCCCTTCTCTATCCCAGGAGCCAAGTAATCAGCCAGAAGCCTCAAGTCACATGTTCCTTAGCAAGTGGCCAGAACACATATCTCACCAGAAGAGGCCTAGGTACATATTTAGCTCCATGTAGGGTGTCTTTGTATCTCAGGAACTTGGTATAGTGTCATAAATGTGGGAAATAACTCCACTAGATTTGGAAGGAATGAAGTTAAAAGTCTTTAATTTCACAATTGCAGATGTGGATACCCTATTGAATAGGAATACTTAGAACCAATACTTGTTCTTTTTTATACCTGAAAGTAAATTTTCTCCCTTGATGCCCCCTTGGCTAAATACCAAAAGTCTCAACCTATCATGAGTACATAAACTATGCCCCCTTTCTTCCTCCCCCTATACTCCTATGAATGTGAATATTGACCTATATTACATTGTTACTTCTTCCTTGGCTGTCATCTTATTTGGAAATAGTTCAATCCTTCTCCTGATTCCCTATTGGTTGAGTACTATACTAATTGAAGGGTCTAATTTCAAGTGAATCTAAGTCTTCTCTGGTCATGTCATAATATCTGTACCTCTCCCTTCTCAAGTCTTTCTCTACCTCTAATTATATCTTTCTTTCATTTGCAAATCTAAATCCAGATCCAATCCAATCCAGATTTCATTGTTTTATTTCCTTGCATTCTAAACTCTATTTCTTGGATTTCAATTTTATTTTTCTAATTGAAATTTTATTTCTTTGTATTTCTTTAATTTTTATAACTCTGTGGAATCTAAGCCCCTATCCAATTCTCACAATAAAAAAATAAATAAGCTCACAAAATAAATAAATATTAATGAATATTTACCAGATTGAATGTTATTATTGTGGATAGTACTGTATTGTATAATTTTGGTGCTCTGGTTTACCTAGGGCTTAGTCTTAAGTTTATTGGATCACAGATTTAGACTCAGACCTAGAAGGGTCTTTAAATATTAATTAGCCCCAAGCCTCCTCATTTGAGGAAACTGAGCCTAGAGAGTTATGAGTAACTTCTTCAATATCCAGTTGTCTTTTCAATCTTTGTTTATTGTACTGCTGTTTCTTTTACCCTTCAGCAAACCTTCATAAAAGATTTAGCAGTAAGAGTTCTACTTTCCACCATTAACAATGGAAACTACATCATCTCTTTCATGTAATTATAAGGTAGATTAGCCTCAGAAACCTGGTGAACTTTATGGATCACTCAAATTTGCTTAGGAGTTGAGATTAGATTACAACAAATGTAATTGTGTTTGATAAATGCAGAGTAGAGATACTGATTGGAAAAAATACAGAGAGATCTTGATTACATTCCCAGCAATTATCCTCTACCTACCAGCTATCTTTATTTTATTTTGTTTGTAGCCTCTAGTTATGATAAAAATACAATTTTTCAATATCTTGTAGTACTTAATCTAGCATGATTGGCTAGGATCTTGTCAGCTATGAGATGTATGTAATTGACCAATAGGGATTTATTAAATGGCTATTGTTTTTCAAATACTAATTGGCTTCATGGAAAATAACCAATAAAGTAGGAGACTTGATTTCTTCCCTCTGGCATCTGCAAATTGAGTTGGGAAGACCAGCTAAGTTTGGAAACAAAAAGAAAAAAATTCTAGGCAAAGGAGATAATGTGAAGTAATATCTTAGTACTAGAGAAATTCATGAACAGCAAAGATTGGTAAGATATATAGTTAAAAAGAATTTATGGAGGGGCAGCTAGGTGGCGCAGTGGATAGAGCACCAGCCCTGGTCAGGAGGACCTGAGTTCAAATCTAGTCTCAGATACTTAATAATTTCCCAGTTGTGTGACCCTGGGCAAGTCATTTAACCACACTTGCCTTAATTTAAAAAAAAAAAAAGAATTCATGGAAAATTGACTTTTGACCTCAATTTTAAAGGAAGGGTAGTATTTGATTTGGAGGATTGGATTTAAGTTTTTCAGAGGCAGGAGGAAATAAAGGAATAAAAAAAATTAGAATTGCATGAAGAATTGACTGACTAGAATAAGGAATGAATGAATGAACAATAAAACACTTGTTAAATGCTTATTATATTAAGGAGACTACAAATACTAGAAAGTGAGGCAATACCTGCCATCAAAGAGCTTATATGTTAAGGAGCAAAGACAGCATGTAATGGGAAGCTAGAATAGAAGAAGGCATATATATATATATATATATATATATATATATATATATATATACACATATATATATACACATATATGTCACAAAAAATTTCTCAAACACGGGCTGCACAGACAGCATTATAAAGACAATAGAATAGAAATGTAATTATATCTGAGGAGACTGGTTTCAGAGGTATCTAGAAAGAATGGAAGTGCTCAATGATCTTGAGTCAGACAAGACAGTTTGTTCCTCATACACATGTGGTTCCTAAGTCATATATTCCCATACATGGCTCTGGCATACATTGAGATCTGTTTGCTAATCAAAAGCTCTGATCTTTGGGTCTCAGCCTTTATATTTGATTTTTGTTGTCTGGCACATGTCACCAGGAATAAGTGGAAAGAACTTAAGGTTCAATCAGCAGATGGCTCCTCCTAATCAATGACAAAAGCATTGTGATTGGAAAAGTTTGCTAACCTTGTACACTTGGATTGGATGAAATTTGCTAAAATCAGTTGAGCTTTGCATTCCTTTGCTAAATTAAGTTGGTTAAATTGACATTGGATACATAGAAATTTCCCAGTACATGGTGAGTCAATCAGTGACTAGACATGGAATCATTGCTATCAGCTAGGATCAATCAATGGACCAATCTTCACGCTGTCATAGAAAAAAAAGTTTACAAAAATGATAAGAAAGAAATACAACATCTTAGAACATTGCAAGGCTGGAAAGATGCTTGTTATGTAAAGCCAGAGAAATTGAGACAAGACAGAGATTAGTTTTTAATTTTTTAATTGTGGAGAGTTTAGGCTAGCTGACCAGGATGGGACCAGAATGTCCAAAAATCATTCCAGTCTCGAGCAACTGAAGCAAGGAACAATTATTAGCTAACTAGACTTTGCAAACGGCTTATAGGGGAAACAAAGGCAGATAAGGGAAGTGAGGACGTTGGGTGAGCAGACAAGGCATAATTCCAGGAAAGGATCATAATGTAGCCCTGACAGGATAAGGGTCAACATACAAGGTCTAAGACAGGAAACAACCAGGCAAGAGGCAAAACTCAAATGGAGGGGGAATTATCCTAGCAAGGATTGAGATAATGCACCTGGCTTTTATGATACAATGGAATGTAAAGTGGCCAGAACTTCAAGGTTTTTTTCTGACTCAATTCTCTCAGACATAATGGCAAGGAAAAAGGTGGTGGTGGGGGACTATAATAATTTTATTCAGGGCATAGCAATTCAGGGCATAAAAGTTACACAGTCTGATGTTTGCTTCTGTGACCAAATCTGATCAACATTTGTGCATGTAATTCCTTTTTGGACAGTTTTCTAAGTGATCTCAGGCTTAATGAAGTGTTCAAACATTGAGGAGTTACACAAGTAATTGCAAAGGGGGAGGGAAAGGAAGGAAAAATAAGAACCTTTCAGCTTTTTAGGACCTTCGTTTTCATATAAACTGTAGCCATCAGGATCAAGTAAGTACATGCCTCTGTGAGTAAACTAGGTAGGCATGGGGAGCCTCCACCATCTGTGATCATGTATCCTTAATTTCTAATGTTCCTATATCATTTGATGATCTCTTAATTAAAGCATGATTAGAATGGATTTTTAAATCCACTTTTAAAATTGTGAGAGTTAAGTTTATATTTTATTCTACTTATCTTTATATTGGTTTTCTTTCAAATATGGATCCCACTCCTCCTTTCCTCTGTAAAAGCAGTCATTTTTCTCCTTATTTTACTTTCACCCACTTTAAGGCATATCTATTCTCACTAAAAATGTTCCATTTTCCCTTAAGGCATTCTTTTATTTGTTATCCCTTTCCCTAGTTTTGAAGTTTTACCTAACAAATCCTTTTTATCTTTTCCTTTCTTCTCTCAGGTAAGAGAACAAATAAAATCCTCCTTTCTGTCTCTCTTTAAATTTATTTTGTTTAGTAGTTTTAAATTTTCATTTTTGTCCCTTTTTCTAGAAAGGTTTTCTTTTCCTTGTTTTCTATATTATTTCTCTTCCTTTATATTTAGCTTAGACTCATACTCTTTGATTCATATTCCTTACATTTCGTTTATTCTTTCTTCATTTTCTTTATCCCTGATGCAATTAAAGTTTCTAAGGTATCTACTATGAGAGCTCTCTTCTAAACATACCTGTATTTGGAATCATGTGTTCCAATTTTTTTCCTTGTCTTCTGCCCTCTCCCTCCCTAAGAGAGCAAGCAATTCAATATGTTAAACATGTGTAATTCTTCTAGAAATATTTCCATATTTGTCATGCTGTACATGAAAAATAAGATCAAAAGGGAAAAAAAAACACAAGAAAAAAAAACCCAAGCAAACAAACAACAATCACAAAAAGGTGAAAATACTGTGTTTTGATCCACATTCAGTTTCCATAGTTCTCTCTCTGGATTCAGATGTCTTTCCATCACAAGTCTGTTGGAATTTAGGCCCTTATTTTTGAGTCTACAAGAGTTATTTCTTTTTCCTAGTTAACCTTTGACTTGATTATGGTACATTATATATTACCCTCTATCTTCTTCTTCCCTCTCCCCTTTATGTGCTTTGTCATTATATAATTTTGTTGAAAACAAACAAAAAACCCTCCCAAACCTTGATTTATCTGTAAGTGAGGTCCTATAAGGTTTAGTTCATAATGTTTTAGGTCCATTAGTGAAAGTGGATGCCAAATAGAAATCCCAAATAGAGGGGACTTTTTTATTTTTGACCCTTGTCTCTTTTTAAAAAGAAATTTCTTAATGATTTTTCTCTCTCCCTCCTCCCTGTCTCCCTTCTCTCCCCCCTCTGTGTGTGTGTGTGTGTGTGTGTGTGTGTGTGTGTGTATGTACATCTCTTTCTCTCTGTCTTTGTTTTGTTTTGTTTCAGGGAAGAGGGTGGAAATAGTATTAACTCTAAAAGTATCTACTTTCCTTATCCCCCTCCTTTTTTTTCCCTGGAGTACTTTATTCTGTTACCTGTTCCTTCCATGATTGCTCAGGTGGTTTACCTTATATTTCTTTTATATGGATATTTATCAAAAAAAAAATTGAATCTGGTTTTGTTGTAGGAATGCTTCAGATGCCTCTCTCTTTTTAATTGAAAATTTGTCTTTTTTTTTTTTTTTTCATTAATGGTTAGGAGAAGAACTGCTAGAGTTGTCGCCTCAGATTTCATCTTAATTTCATTTCCTCCTTTTCTGGTTAGTTCAGAATAGTCACATTTTATTCAAAATTCCTTTTGTTTATGTTTTAGGGTCTTTTTTTTTTCACTTGCATAAAATATCTTATTCCTTATTTTAATTGTTACATTTAACATTTTTATGTCTTACTAAATGGCACTGATTGTTGTTACTATTTTCTGTTTTCACAAGTTCTAAATTATTTTCTTGTATTATTGCAAAATTAAGGTTTTTTTTTTTAACTTATCTTGTTCTTTGAGAGACTTGGTTTCTAAACATCTTTTCTTCAAGATCAATATTCCACTGGTATTAAGATGGTGTTTCCTTCTAACATTATTACTTTTTACTTCCTTTCTTCCCTCTTGACCTTCATTTCCATAGATTTGCATTTCCAGTCATTTGTTCTTTTTTTGTTTCTTCAGTGAGATTTGATGCAATATAATAATGTTTATTTTTTTAATCTGCCAATTATTTCTGTTACGCAGGTAACAAATTCTGCTTGTACAATTCTTATTTTTCTCTTAAATCATCTGAGAACACCCTGCTATTGTTTTATGCAATTTTGGGAATCCACAGATCCTCTGCCTCATCAAGTATTAATACATTTTCCTTGTTTTGGGATACATTTTATTCCTAGATGTCTGCATTTTAAAAGATGATCTGAAGGCCATATTCTTTTGGTAATTTTTTTGTTGGTTTAATTGTTCATGCTCAAGGCTTTTTAAGGAAGTATGCTTACTTCTGAGTTCTTCAGTGATTTTGGTCTTCCCTTTTTCATTCATTTTCTGACTACTTCCCATGCTGATGAAGTTTCCACAGCCTCAAAGCTGTCTCAAATTCTTCCCAACCAGTGTAATTCACATTTTACCAGCCTTGTTCTTTTCCCTAAGTGACTTCTGTGAAACAGAACTGGTCCCAGCTAGATGAAAGTCCGATTTCCTTCAGGACCTCATGCTTACTTCCTACAGCACAATGCTGCAACATTGTTGTGTAAGTCAGAACAGCTTTCTGGCTTTTGACTTGTTTAAGAAAAAGGGGGAAAATTGAGTTTTATTGCAAATCTATAATTTGGCTGTGCAACTCTCCCAGAGTGTATTATAACTGATTGGGGAGGGGAGATGAGTGAATGTGTTAGTGATTAGAGATTAACCTTATCTGTTGTTATTTCATTGGATTATTATCTCATTAAATTTATTAGTTTCCCAGACCAACAAGACAGCTGAAATTGCTTTATCTTGTGCACAATTCCTATTTTACAGAGGTTTGAGAGGTTATGGTCATCAACAAAAAATATGCAATCCTCCATCTTGTTGATCATATGATCTAGAAGCTGCATGATTAGAATAATGGTAGCCCAAGATGCCTTTAAGCCGAATATTAAATCTGCGACTTCTCTGGGCATTAAAAGGCATTAAAATCATACTTCAAATAAATAGCAGAGTGGGGATTACAGTTTGTGGTCCTTTGTTTAAAATAAGAACAATAATAATGAGTGTATATAACTTAACTATAAGATTTGCAAAATGCTTTTACATATGTTTTCTCATTTAATACAAAAATCCATAAAACAAAGCTGATATTATTCCCCTTTTACAGATAAAGAAACTAGACTAAAAGAAGTTGAGAGACTTTTCTAAATTCACCAAGCTGGTAAGTATCTGAGATGAAATTCAAAAGTATTCCTAATTCCAAGGCCAACACCCTAGCCACTGTACCAATCTGCCTTTCATGTCATTACAGGTAGCTTTTCTTACATTTATGTCTTATCTTCCCCAAAAGATGGTGAGCTCCTTAAAGTTAGGGTCCATGACTTATACTTGCATTTTCACCCAAAAATACCTACACATATGGCTCATAAATATTGATTATATGATTGAAGAATAAACTAAATTAGAGAATTAAAAGAGAGAGAGAAGGCAGTGCTAGACAAGACATTTGTTGTTAACTTAGTTTTTGAAGGAAGAAAGGAAAGAAAGAAGGAAGGAGAGAGGGAGGAAAAAAGGGAGGGAAGGATGGAGGGAGTCAATTAGACAATATGCATGTATAAAAGCACTATGTACCAGATATTGTAAAATGGTTTCTGCCCTTAAGAAATTCATAGTCTAATGGGGGAGACAACCTTTAAATAATTATATGCAAAAAAGTTATATGCAGGAAATAAAAGAAGGCACTAGAATTAAGATGGGTTGAGAAAAAATTGAGGGTCAAATAAACCCAAGATTAAAATCTAGAACATTAAGGAAGCCAGGAGATAGAGATAAGGAAGGGGAACATTCTGTATATGGGGGACATCCAGTGAAAGTGTCTGAGGTGAAGTGTCTTGCTTAAGGCATAATAAGGTGACCAGTGGATCAAAGAATACATAGAGAATTATAAAATGCAAAAGGCTAGAAAGGTGTGTGTGTGAAGAACAGATTATGAAAGTTTTGAATGTAAACAGAGGATTTTATATTTGATCCTGGAGATAAGAAGTCAGTCACATTTATTGAATAAGAAAATTAACATGGGCAGACCTATATTTTAGGAAAATCATTTGACACTTGAATAGGGTGGAGTGGATTGGAGAGAAACTTGTGGCAGGCAATATAGATTGAAATAATTCAGTCATGAGAAGCTGAGGATCTATATTAGTGGTAGCAGTAGCAGAGGAAAGAAGGAGACATATTCAAGAGATATATTACAAAGGTGAACTCAACAGGCTTTGGTGATAGTTTGGTTATGCAAGTGAGAGATGAACAGTTGTGGATAATACTTGTGTAAGCCTGAAAGTGCCCTCAATAGCAATAGAGAAGTTTGTTAACAGAGATGATTTGGAGAAGACAGGCAATCAGTTTTATTTTAGACATGTTGAGTTTAAACTGTTTAATTAAGATGAGTTGAGAAAAAATTGAGGGTTAAGTAAGCCCAAGATTAAAATCTAGAACTTTGAAGAAAGCCAGGAGATGGAGATAAGGAAGGAGAACCTTCTATATATGGGGGATGTGAGACTGAAAGTTAGGCTAGTTGAATAAGGGGATTTGAGACCCCTTAGTATAGAGATGATAACTGAATCCATAGGAGATGATGAGATCCTCAAGTGAAATACTATAAATGAAGAAAAAAGAGGGCCGGGGTATAGTTCTTTCTTCTCCTATACGATCTGGAAAAGATCCAGCATTTGAAGTTGAGAAAGAGCAATCAGAAATGGAGGAGGACAATCAGGAAAGAGTAGTATTTTGAAAATCTAGGGAGAAGAGTATCTAGGAGAAGGAAAGAAAGAAGGAAAGAAGAAAATTAATATCTACTAAACATTTATTATATATCAGGCACTATGCTTTATGATGCAGATATAAATATGAGTGTAAAGAAAGACAACCTCTACTCAAATAGTTTACATTCAAATGGGAGAAGGCAATACACAAAAGGGAGCTGAAAAGGGATGGGTAATCCATGAAGTTAACCAATACAAACATACAGTTTTGGAATTAAGAGGAAGTCAGGAACAGGGGCAGAAAGAAAATAAAGGTAATCTACCATAAAACATAGACTTCAAAAAGAACTCACCAAAAGGAGAAGGACAGCCTTATATATTTCATAGTGAGTGTTCTATAGTGGGGAGACCAAGTGGTGGTAGGCTGTCCCAGGGTGAGGAGGTCTTGGGTACTGAGACTCAAAGGTCCTTCTAGGTCTGACACTTCAAAGTGATGGCATTAAAACTGCATTTAAAGCTTACTTTACCATTTTGTTTTTATGACTACAAATGTATTAATCTGGTTCAAGTACAAATGGCAAGGTGAAATGGCTGGAGTATATAAAACCATCACATTTTTATTTGGAAAGAAAATATATTTCCATCTATTTAGGTCATCTATTTTTCTGTTTAAGAAAATCATAAATCTTTCACCTAGCATAAAACTTGGAATCTCACACATAAAAATGTTTCCTTGTAATTTACTCCTCATGGGTAGGATCAGAAAGCAATTAAAAGAAACATCTTGACATTTTATAATCTACCCCTTTCCTATATTAAATTTATTCAGTTTATGATCCAAAACAAGAATATCCTAATAAGATATCTGAAGAGTCTGTACTTTCCCAATTTATATCCCATTACTAAGAAAGACTCGGTAAAAATAGATTTGGCAATACCTTTCTTGTCTATTTCATAGGGTTGTGATGAGGCTCAAATGAGATAATGGGGGTGAAAGCACTTTACCAACTGGAATACCAACTGTATACCAAATTGGCCTACAAATATAGGGTACTAGTGTTATTAAAATAGGATCATATTTTATAGTATTATATGTGTATGCAAAGCAGAACCGAATATATATATATATATATATATGTATATATATTCCCTTAAAGAGGGAAACAAACTGTTTTTCCCTTCTAACTCTCAACTTCTTCGGCCTTTCATATGAAAATAATCTTTTGGGAAATTGAGACTGTATGGCTCTTTTGAGAAAAATCTTTAAAATTCTGTGAGCAATACACTCTACTAAGGTAGGTTTCCAAAAGGTCAGGGAACTAACATTTAAAAATGTTGACTACTCTTGAGAAGAATCTGTAACAGAATCATACTGAGTGTTGCTGAAGAGCTCGACTGCCAAATCTCAAAGACTCTTGGCATAGCCATGTGCACATTCTAGGCCTCAAGGCTTAGCATCACCCCCGCTCCTCCAATAGACTGCCTGATGACGTCTTACTGCTTCATTTTAAAAGGAAATTTTTATATGAAGAATACTTCTTAACTTCAGTCGACATTCAATCTAAGAAAAAATAAAGATTAAAAAGTTATAATTAACCATGTGGTGCTCAAGGAAAAAATGTCCTTTTTTTTTTTTAAAGATTGTGTAATAATAAGGATGATAATTGGTGGTATGTTTTATTTTTACAACTATTACAATAAGCCATTAACATGTATTACCTTCCTCTGTAACAAATTAAATCAAATTAAGCAAACTTGATCAATATAGCAACCACAACTGAGTATATCAGAATGCAACTATAGTTCATCATCTCTCAACAGAAAGGAAGGAAATTTAACATATTACATTGTCATTTATCAAGAACCAACACTGGCCATCCATAGCATCTGCCTAGATCCTCCTATTTTTGAGTGTTGTCATTTAAATTATTGTTGTAGTGGTTTTGTTTTCTATATGTAAGCCTATATGCACTTCCTACATTTCTCTAAATTATTCTTATTTATCATCTCTTATGATACAATATTTCATTATATTTAAATATACCAATTTAGTTAGACATTTTCCAATCTATGAAAACAGTCTTTGTTTTCAGTTTTTTCAAATAACAGATTTTAGAGATGGCTTTCAGCTTTTTATACACTTATTATAATATCCCTTTTATTATACTTGACAGGACACAGGAGACAGGGACAAAAAACAAACTATTCTTGTCCTCAAAAAATTTACATTTAATTGGGAGGATATATGAGGATTTATGAAGGGACAAAGCATTAACAACAAAGGGATACAGAAAAAGCAAATCATAGATGATGACACATGAGATGATTATTGAAAGAAACTAGAAAGGAAACTGAACCTTAAAGGAAATATTTAAGCAATATTCTATAAATCAGGAGATAGAATACTGAGTTTGAGAAATAGTTTCATAGAGTTTAGAGGAAGCCTAGATAAAAAAACAAAAACAAAAACAAAAAAAACCCAAAAACCCAAGAACTAACGAAGTCAACTCATTTGAAGGATAGGAAATCATTAAGTATAAACTTCTAAAGCTAAAAAGAGAAGCAATTGCCCGTATTCAAACTATATTAATTAATGAATAAAGCATGTATTAAGCATTTACTATGTGCAAAGTATGGACTAAGGGTGGTAGGACACAAATTAGAAGAGTAAATTTTTAGGATCTCATACTCTAATGGAGACAACACAAATTGAAGGTTTCATTTCAAATAAGATAGAAAGGTCACATGATCCTTAGTAAGTAGTAGCAGAGGAGATAGTAATATCTCTTCTTTAACATCCTTTCATTATATTTGTCTGTAGCACTTGCAAAAAAACCCCCGTAAAACTATCATTGTTATAAAGCAATAGATAGTAAAAATTTTTGGATAAAAAATAGAAAAACAGAATAGTGGCATAAACTAAATGAGCATGTAACAAAAGCAAGTGAAACAGTAATTCAATGTTTAAAAAGCCAAGAACATAAATTTTCAAGGGAAAAGAATTTCTTTTGGACAAGAACTACTGGGACAACTGGGAAGCACTTTGGCAATTAGAATTAGAACAATATCTTATATGATACCCCAAAATAAGATAAGAGATAATATAATAACTAATCAAGGTTAAATCTTACCCTTAAAAAATTTGAAGAGAACAGGATTGGGCACCTTTCAAAAGGAAGGCTAAATTGAAGAAGGACTTGTAATCCAAGAAAGAATAGAGAAGGTTAAAGAAAAGACAAATTAGATAATTTTAATTGAAATTTAAAAGCTTTTGCATTGATAACATCAATAAAGAGAGAATTAGAAGATAAACATTAGCATAAAATTTTTGTATCAAATATTACCAATAAAATTCTGATATCCAAAATATACTGGGAACTGACACAACCATATAACACTAAGAACCATTCCTCAATAAATAAGTGGTCAAAGGAAATACAAAATTTTTGTTTAAAAATTATAAAACAAAAATGATTGCATGCAAACTTGCAATAAATTACAAATATAATATACATAATATATAAATTAAACATAAATAGTTGTTTATTAAATAAAATAAGTGAACTTTTATGTCAATCCAAGAAAAATATTGAAAAAGTCAATATTGGAGGAATTATGAAAAGTAAGGAGCACTAATACCCTATTGGTGGACTTGTGAAATTAGATTCTAACAAAATATGAAAAGAAGATGGAAGGAAGGGCAGGTAGTAGAAGATGAATACAAATGTGGGTCATATTCTTATAAGGAGTGTCAGAGGTTATTAAAATTTATGTCTGGTGAAGAAAGCTAAGGACAACAACAACAACAAAAATATCCTGTGCTGGATTAACCACGCTCAGCTGTCATTTGCCCTTGTTTTTGAATTGGTCCTAACATTTAGTGCTTAATCCTCTGGCCAGCCTCCTTCATCTTTCTAATGGCCTCAGACACTTAACATTTCTTAACTGTGTGATCCTGGGCAAGTCACTTAATCCCAATTGCCTCAGCAAAACAAAACAAAACAAAACAAAACAAAAAACAAACAAAAAAACAAAAAAAAACAAATCAGCTTACTAGTCAAGTCAAATCAATGAAGAGTTATGAAGCACCTACTATGTATCCTTACATTTATTCATTTAAAATATCACATGTAAATTACTTGGTAATAAATAGCATCCCCAAAATCTACTAGGGCTTTCCTACCAAACTATCTCCCATTACAC
>JAJPUD010001046.1:0-131133 GCA_023553655.1 Myrmecobius fasciatus | reverse complement strand
CATTCATTCTTCAGGATTAGATTATTTAATTTCCAATTACCTTTTGGTTTATTTTCTCCTGGCCTTATATTGCATGTGATTTTTATTGCATCATGATCTGAAAAGGATGCATTTACTATTTCTGCCTTTCTGCATTTGATTTTAAGGTTTTTATGCCCTAATATATGGTCAATTTTTGTATATGTTCCATGGACTGCTGAGAAAAAAGTAAACTCTCTACTGTCTCCATTCAACTTTCTCCATAGATCTATCATACCTAACTTTTCTAACAATTGGTTTATCTCCCTAGTTTCTTTCTTGTTTATTTTGTAGTTTGATTTATCTAATTCTGAGAGAGCAAGGTTGAGATCCCCCACTAGTATCGTTTGGCTGTCTATTTCTTCTTGCATCTCTCTTAATTTCTCCCCTAGGAATTTGTGTGCTATTGCACTTGGTGCATATATATTTAGTATAGATATTGCTACATTATCTATGGTACCCTTTAATAAAATATAGTTTCCTTCCTTATCTCTTTTGATTAGATCTATCTTGGCTTTTACTTGATCTGAGATAAGGATTGCTACCCCTGCTTTTTTTTGTTCACCTGAAGCATAATATTTTCTGCTCCAGCCGTTTACCTTCATCCTATATATGTCACTATGTTTTAAATGTGTTTCTTGTAGACAACATATTGTGGGATTCTGGTTTTTAATGCAGTCTGATATCCGCTTCTGCTTTATGGGAGAGTTCATCCCATTCACATTCACAGTTAGAATAACTAATTCTTTATTTCCTGCCATCTTATTTACCCAAGTTATGTTTTTCTCTTTCCTTTCCCCTTTCTCCCTTACCCCCACCTCAGTACTTTGCTTTTGATGACCCCTCCCCCAAACAATACTCCCCTTTCCTTTCCCTTTTCTCCCTTCCCCCCTCCTTAGGACTTTGCTTTTGATGACCCCCTCCCCCAAACAATACTCCACCCTTTAGATCCCCTCCCCGTTTTTACTCCTTTCCCCTGATTCTTCTATTTTCCCTTCTATTAGTTTGTCCCTTACTTTTCCTCCTTTCCCTCCCACTTCCCTCTAGCAACAGACAAGTTTCTATGTGAAATCAAATGTCTGATATACACTTTTAGAGCCCAACCTGATGAGAGTAAGATTTACACAGTGCTCGTCTCCCTCCCCTCTTTCTCTCAATTATATTAGGTTTTCTTTGCCTCTTCAAGTGATTTTACCTTGTTTTTACCTCCTTTTTTTTTTAGATCTTATTTTACCACTTTTTCCCTCTTTTCCCCAGTATGACAACCTTTTCCCCTCTAGTTCTCTTTTTCATATTATCAAAGTAATATCTAGTTAATTATACCCCCAAACTTTGAGTATCCCCCTAGTAAAAATAAAGTTCTCAAGAGTCCTTTCCTTTTTACCTAATTTTTATGCTTCTCTTGAGTTCTGTGTTTGGGTGTCGAATTTCTTGTTCAGATCCGGTCTTTTCATTAGAAATAGGTGAAATTCACCTATATCATTGAATGACCATCTTCTTCCCTGGAGGATAATGCTCATTCTAGCTGGATAGGTTATTCTTGGCTGTAATCCAAGTTCCTTTGCCCTTCGGAATATCTGGTTCCAAGCCCATCCATCCTTCAGTGTGGAAGCTGACAGATCCTGTGTGATTCTAATTATTGATCCTCGGTATTTGAATTGTTTCTTTCTAGCTGCTAACAGAATCTGTTCCTTGGTGCTATAGTCCTGAAATTTAGCCACGATATTCCTTGGGGTCTTAATTTTGGGGTCTCTTTCAGGAGTTGATCGGTGAATTCTTTCAATAGTGATTTTGCCCTTTGATTCTACAATCTCAGGGCAGTTTTCTTTCAGGATTTCCTGGAAGATAGTGTTTAGATTCTGTTTTTCATCATGGCTTTCAATAGTCCAATAATCCTTAGATTGTCTCTCCTAGATCTATTTTCTAAGTCAGTTGTTTTTCCTAGGAGATATTTCATATTTTCTTCTAATTTTTCATTTTTTTGTTTTTGTTTGACTGATTCTTCAAGTCTTAGTGAGTCATTCACTTGCATTTGTTCAATTCTTATTTTTAAAGTGTTGTTTTCTTCAGTTACCTTTTTAAGCTCCTTTTGTAACGGGCCAATTTGTTCATTGCACTCTTTTTCCACTTCACTAATTTTATTTTTTAATAAATTGGTGTCTTTTTCATATCTTTTTTGCAGGCATCATATCCTTCTTGCAAGATACTGTATCCTTCTTGCACTGATTTCAGTTTATTTTCCCATTTATCCTCCAGCTCTCTTTTGAGGTTCTTTATGTAATCTTCCAGAAAGGCCTTTTGAAAAGGGGACCAGTGATGGTCCTGGCTGATTTTCTCTGGATTTTTGTCTAAAGGAACCTCTGGCTCTGGGGTCGTTTCTTTGCCTTGATAAAAGCTGTCTATGGGGAGAGCTCTCTTTTGCTTCTTCATCATTTTTTTTTTTTTTTTTAGACAGCATGGATATCTCTTTAAGCTAGGGAAAAAAAAAAACGGAGGCTGAAGACGCTTTGCCCTGGGGCACTTCGGCGAGTTGACCTAAGGTGCTGGGCAGGTGGGGGCTAGGACTAAGTCCGAATTACTCCTTAAACAAGGCAAGTCTGCCAGAACACCTGCCCCCAATCAGGGCAGAGTGTCCCGAGTGCCTCAGATAAACTCCAGGTGTTTGGAATTTGGAGTTTGGAGTTTGGAATTTCTTCCAGGATGAGCTGAGCTGAGTCCCACCCTCACTTCCGGCCTGCACGGGGGTCGTCTATTTATCTCTCTGTCCGAGTCCGACTAACCTGATATGAAGTTATCCAGAGAGCCGTGCCCAAATATTTCTGAGAGAAGATCGGAGGAGAGGCAGAAAGTCACCTTTTCACTCCGCCATCTTGGCTCTGCCCCCCTCCTTTTTTTCTAAAGTAATTAACTTTTGATGAGAACTTCAACTTCCAACAAGAATAGTATACTAAAAGTCAGTATGCAATTTTAGCTTATTTTATATAAAGAAATTGTCAGCTAAGTTCACAAGGAGGTTATAGTTGAAAATATGTGTATGTACATATGTGCAATAGATAGATGATTAGACAGATAGCTAGACAGATAGAAATATAGGACCATGTCTTCACTTTTGATATTGCATAAGGTAATGCCAAAAAAATAAGTATGCTTTGAAAATTTAATTTTTTTTTTGGTTTTGCTTTAACTTAACTTTTCAAAACCACTTCCCTTTCATAAATATGTGGTTCCTTTTAGTTGGGGATGTGTTATTTTTTGTAACTGGTTTATAACACTAAATTATCTTGACAGCTAGGTGTTATCTGTTGAAACACTAATGAAATCACTTCCTGTGTTGATTATAATCTTTTGTTTGCTTTGTAATACCTGCTATGCAAATACAGGTTTCATCAAAATCTGTTTATATCAAATGAGATCCCAATTAATGTGGTAAATAATCATAAAGTTAAATGACCAGGGATTTCCTTGTCAATCAATGCTTGTAAAATTTTGTTTAAAGGCAAATAAACGAAGGTCACCAGTTGTAGTGTTCCTGTTCTTGATTTGTGAAACAACATATTACACACATGTTGACCTACATCCATTTTACAGAAATTCTTAGCCTAATTCACTGATTTGTCTTGCCATGTGTACAAATTATTGTTAAACTGAAAATCTCTGTGAGGTAAGAAAGAGGGGGGGGCAGGGAGGGATAGAGAAAGAAGAAGATAAAGAAGGAGAGAGATGTGAGAGAGAGAAAGAGAGAGAAGGAAGAAGGGAGAGAGAGAGAGAGGAAGAGGAAAGAGAGCTTTAATGTTCAAAAACTGGAGAATGTTAAATACTTTATCATGTATAAATTTAATGAATATAAATATATTTACTAAATCTGTGATTGCTTTAGTATAGAGAACTTCAAATTTCCATCATCTCTATTAATCACCTGTTCTGCAATTTATAGTTTTAGTCTTATGTAGCAGTGAGAGATGAAATCATTTGTTTATAATCAAATAATCATTGGGAGAGAAGAGAGAGGAGAGAGGGAGAAAAATTTGGAACACAAAGTTTTACAAAAGTGAATGTTGAAAACTATCTGCATGTATTTGGAAAAATAAAACACCATTAAAAAATGCAGATACCCTATCTTCCAAGGAAAAAACAGGAACTATATGAGCAAAACTACAAAACACTTTCCACACAAATAAAGTCAAATCTGAACAATTGAAAAAATATCAAGTGCTCTTGGATAGGTCGAGTGAATATAATAAAGATGACGATACTACCTAAACTAATCTACTGATTTAGTGCTATACCAATCAAACTCCCAAGATATTATTTTACAGATTTAGAAAAAAATAGTAGCAAAGTTCATTTGGAAGAACAAAAAGAACAAGAATTTGGGAATTAATGAAAAAAAAATCAAATGAAGATGGGTTAGCTGTACCAAATCTAAAAACTATATTATAAAGCAGGGGTCATTAAAACCATTTGGTATTGGCTAAGGAATAGAGTAGTGGATCAATAGAATAGATTATGTTCACAGGAAAAAATAGTTAATGATGATAGTAATCTTGTGTTTGACAAACCCAAAGACCTCAGCTTTGGGGATAAGAACTCACTATTTGACAAAAACTGCTGGGCAAATTGGAAACTAGTATGGAAGAAACTAGGCATTGAACCACACCTAACACCATATACCAAGATAAAGTCGAAATGGATTCATGATCTTAGACATAAAGAATGATATTATAAACAAATTAGAATAGGATAGTTTACCTCTCAGATCTGTGGAGGAGGAAGGAATTTGTGACCAAAGAAGAACTAGAGATCATTATTAATCACAAAATAGATAATTTTGATTATATCAAGTTAAAAAGTTTCTGTACAAACAAAACTAATGCAGACAAGGTTAGAAGGGAAGCAATAAACTGGGACATTTTTACATTCACAGGTTCTGATAAAAGCTTCATTTCTAAAATATATAGAGAATTAATTCATATTTAGAATAATTCAAGTCATTATCCAATTAATAAATGGTCAAAGGATATGAGCAGACAATTTTCAGATGAAGAAATTGGAACTATTTCTAGTTATATTAAAAGGTGTTCCAAAACACTATTGATCAGAGAAATGAAAATTAGGACAACTCTGAGATACCACCACACACCTCTCAGATTGGCTAAGATGACAGGAAAAGAAAATGACAAATATTGGGGGGATGTGGGAAAACTGGGACACTGATACATTGCTGGTGGAATTGTGAATGGATCCAACCATTTTGGAGAGCAATTTGGAACTATGCTCAAAGAGTTATCAAACTGTGCATACCCTTTGACCCAGCAGTATTTCTACTGGGCCTATATCCCAAAGAGATCTTAAAGGAAGGAAAGGTTCCCACATATGCAAAAATGTTTGTGACAGCCCTTTTTTGTAGTGGTTAGAAACTGGAAACTGAAAGGATACCCATCAATTGGAGAATGGCTGAATAAACTATGGTATATGAATGTTATGGAATATTATTGTTCTATATGAAATGATTAGCAGAATGATTTCAGAGAGGCCTGGAGAGACCTACATGAACTGATGCTAAGTGAAATGAGCAGAACCAGGAGATCGTACACGGCAACAACAAGACTATACGATGATCAATTCTGATGGACATGGCTCTCTTCAACAATGAGGTGATTCAAATCAGTTCCTCTTGTTCAGCGATGAAGAACACCATATATACCCAGAGAGAGGCCAGTGCGAACTGAATGTGGGCCACAACATAGCATTTTAATTCTTCCTATTGATGTTTGCTTGCATTTTGTTTTCCTTTTTTGTTTTTTTTTCTTCTAGATCTGATTTTTCTTGCACTGCAAGATAACTGCACAGATATACATATTTGATTTATCATATATTTTAACATATTTAACATGTATTAGACTACCTGTCATCTAGGGGAGTGGGTGGGAAGAAGGAGGGGAAATTGTAACAGAAAGTTTTGCAAAGGTCAATGTAGAAAAATTTCTCATATGTTCTGTAAATAAAAAGCTTCAATAAACTGAAAAAAAGTAGAAAGTAAAAAAAAACCTAGATACCTTTTTCTTGGGGTCAACTTGATGGAGAATTAAGTAAAGAAAATTTCTTTCCATTTTTTATTTTGTTCTGACTTAGGTGAAAGAGATTTCATTATTTCAAAGATCTGTCTAAAAAAGGTTACTAGTCTTTCAACAATTCTGGAAAAGTCATTATCAATTTCTTCCTGAACCATCATCTGACAAGGGAACTATCACAACTATCAGCTGTTTCAAAGTAAATTCTAACAAGCCTGTTATAATTCTACTATATATCTATTACGAGGAAGAGAAATAAAGATTTTTTCTTTTACAGTAGAATCTAAACACTTCAAGGGCATGACAACTTCATCTTTGTCTTTAATAATAATAATTAACATTTAAATAGTATTTTAAGATTTGTAAAACAATTTAGAAATATTACCTAATTTTATCTTCACAGCCATGCTGAAAGATAAGTTTATAATTTTCATTTACAGTTGAGGAAACTTAGGCAGACAGTGATTTTGCCTAGGTTCATACAGCTAGATAGTGTCTAATACTGGAGTCTCTGAGTTCAGGTTCAGTGTTCTATTACTATATCACCTAGATTCCACTATTTTTAATCCTAAGCATGTAATAAATATTTCTTGAATAGGATTTGCTTTTACTGATTCCTTGTCTACTTTGTTCTCTCATGTTTCCAAGATCAAATCTTGCTATATTTTATTAGGAGATACCCTCCTCCCCAAAATCCAAATTCAGACTATAAAGAATTAAACTTGTATATGGGTTTAACATAAATATTAAATATGTTTTCCCAGGATATTATGCTATGTGCTACATCTAGTCAATAGAATTTCAATCTACCAATCTATCTTTCTAGTTATATATTCATCTAAACCCTATTATATGCCCAGAATTGTGTTATATTCTGTGAATAAAATGGAAATATAAGTTGTAATATTGAACATTAAGTTTACAATGTGATTAGTGATACAAACAAGCACATAAAGTGATACTAATAAAATAATTTAATATTAAGCCATGTAGTATATAAATTCTAAATATCATAGTAATTCAATAAGCCAATAATTAACTAACATTTATTAAACAATTCTTATGTGCCAGACACTGAAGATAGAACTGCCATTCAGGAAATATTAATGAAGCTTTAGGTTGCTAACATGGTTTCATGGAAAACTAAAGACTTGTTCGTATTTTTAAATAAATTTATTTGCATGAAGGGAAAAAAGGAAGTGATTGGCCTTTGGAAGAGTTTGAATAAAGCCACCATTATGGATCACAGCATTATGAAAGGATCCAACAGACCAGGGCAGAGATTATGTTTGTAATGGTGAAAAATGAAGTAAAGATGGGATGAACCCAAATTATGGAGGCCCTTGAAATCTGAGCAGGTGGTTTCAGCTTGATAAAGTGGGGAATAGAAAATTATTAACTCACTGGAGTCACCTGACTGCCCTAGTCTAACTGGGATTTATAGTTAAAATTGACCTGTTCCACCCTACACTACAGGAAGCATAATTCTTCCTTGTGAGGATTAGGAGAGCCATGGTTGGATCAACACTTCTTTATTCACTCATGTCTTTAAAAGGGACATATGGGTTAAAAATAAATCTATTATACATATGTAGAATATTAAATCTATCATAATCTATGTAATTAAATTAATTTTGAGGAAGTTCAACATAAAATAATTTCCTAGGCTACCAGGGAAAAGAGTGGTCTCACCTCAGAGGTTTGATCTCAGCCATTTTAATTCTCCTACCAAATATTTATTATACAAAATGACAGTCACAGATAGTAAGCAAACATTTATCAAAGCAAGCAGTAAAAAAAGCAATTGGGGCAATCATTGTTTAGGTTTGTTTAATGATTGAAAACATCAGAGTTGATCGCACTCTCACCTGGGAGTGAAATGTGAGAACCATTTCACCCAACAAGTTGACTCTTAGTCTTTAGGTTTCACATTTTGAGAATTACTAGAATTGTTAATGTATTGTCTTATTGTTGTTTTGTTCACCCTTCAAAGTCAATGCTTTGATTTTTTTTTCCTTGTCTTTTTTCTCTTCACTATCTTTTTGGAAATCTCTTAGCCAATCAGGATTCACATCTCCCTGCACTTACTCACCTTTAAAGGTGGGATTCAAGAGGATACTCAAATTCACCTCACCAGAAGTGTTACATAAGGAAAAAAAGTTTTCAGGAAGATTATACTAACAAGAGCAGCATGAGGATCCTGGTGGGAAGTTGTCCCACTGATCCAGATGAGGTAATGGAGACTGGGACTAGGGAAAAGACAGTGGGAACAGAGAATGTGCAAGACACAGAGTTAAGGAGAAATCAGTAAGTTTTGATGACTGACTAGGTATAGGAAATGAAGAAAAATGTTGAGTTGAAGATGACTACAATGGTTTGAGCATGTATGCTTGGGAAAATAGTGATGTAGACTTTCAGAATGAGGCATTTGATATGATAGATTCCAATGCTTGGTAGAAAATTCATTGATAATATCAAGGGTACATCAAGGAAATCTTGACATACTAGATAGAATATCAGCCTTGGAATTAGGAAGACATGCACAAATCCTGCCTAACAAATACCAGATGTATGATCATAGACAAGTCAATTAAATTTTCAACATTTCAAGCAACTCTCTTAGATTCTAACTTAGGAAAATTGAAAATCTGCATCAGTGTTGAAAGTTTCTATATCTAGTTTCCCATATTGATGACACCATGGGTTTAGATTTCACCTTCCTTTCAACCAAAAAATAAAACAAATAAAAGACTCCCATAACTATTTTGAGAATTACAAGAAAATAGTTTTTTAGATTTCTCATGCCAGACTGAAGTCTGTTTAGTCTTTATAAAGAAAAAAAAATGTGATTACATAGTTGTGCTGTAAGGGAAATTATACCCAGGATGCAACTCTGAACTTTAAGGACATCTCAGCTTTTTATTTAGGGCACTGAAGTGGGTGGAATGGCCCCTCAGAGAGGAAATTAAGAGCAAGAAAGTATACTGGTGCTTAGAATGAAAAAGAGAAACAATACAAAAAGGAGAAATTGAAAAGGTCTCCAGAGAAATCGATCTACATAAATTAAAGAGCAAGAAAAGGTAAGTGAAATGTAGTTTAAATATTGGGGAAGATTTAAGAGAAAAAGAAACTACATGAGGTAGTTTTCCTTTAAAAACCTGCCAAAAGTCAAATGCATAAAATTTAACCTTGCATTGCATGCCCAATCACAGAAATTGAAATTGGAATTGCATGATTTTTCTGACTCACACTTTTTGCTTCCCATCTTAGCACCTTTCAGATATGAATTTTTTGAATGATCCATAGCAAAATGACAACATATTTAAAAACAAGAGTGATTTTTTTTGTAATAGGAAAAAATATTTGAATTAGTAAAATTTACAAAATTCTACTATTACTTAACCCTAACCCCCAAATTACCCTGCTACAAGAGTCATTTCCATGATCTCTTTAGAAAAATAGCCTGGTCTACTATCATCAGGGTACATGAAATCAATTCTGAGGATAATTTTTCCAGGTTGTTGAAATTGTAAGGTTTAATTCTGACATAGGATACTAGCAATTCCCTGGCTACTCAATTGTTTTTAATTAAGTTACCAAGACTGAAACTTTGAAGTCATGGAAAACTTGTATTTTCAAATTATATCTTCAAACCTTTTTGGTGATTATATGAGTGTTACTTGGAGAAAGTATTTTTGAATGTGACTTAATAGCTTTCCAAGCCAACAATTCTTGGGATCTATAATAAATAAAGGCTGATATCATGGGCTAAATCTCGAGATGACTTTGCTCGACAGAGAGGTGAGAGGAATTTAATGACATCTTGGAAATATATGGACTTAATATCTTTTATTGATATTTTTTTATTTATGTACTACTTTCACTTCATTACACACATCTATTCTTTCCCCTTCCCCAGAGATGACAGTATAAGGGTATCCTTACAAGTGTAAGGAAGAATAAGAAAAATGTGTTTTTGGGGAATTAGTTCAACAAAACTAACGTACACATCAGCCAAGTCTGAGATAATATATAATGCTGTTCACTTACATTCTACTATGTCTGCAAATAGGGGATGGGGAAAGAAAATTTTTAGTTTAATAAAAACACCAAAAAAGTTTTCTATACATTAAGAATACATGTTAAAAATTACCTTAAAAAATTTAGAAAATTTTTTTTTGCAAAAAGTCTAAATTTAGGTTACAAATAAATGCCTGTGTCATGTCATGTTGGGGATATAGCCTGAGATGAGGCTCCCAAGGCCTCTGAGCTACAGAGAGAGAACTTCACCATACTGCTCTGCCCACCAGAGAAAACCCAAATAGTCTGCTTCCTCTAGTTACCTTTAGGGAAAAGCTAATTTCTCCTTAGTGCACTCAGTAAAACTCATTGCCTCTTACTTTTTCCAAGACATGTTCTGGTAGGTGCCTTAACATGATGGAGTGATACTTTTTAAACCTTCATTACAAATAACTAGCAGGTTACAAGATGCCAGTTCATAATTATGTTGCTAAAACAGGTAGGGTCAAAACAGGGTAAAAAAGAATTTTTATTTTCCTGAAATCTTAAAATTTTGAAACTGTTCACAGTGAAGTCTCATAACTAAGTGGATGGTGATATATATGGCATGCTGATGTTACTGAATGGAGATGGCTACCATGATGGATGAGGATATGGATGGAAGATGTACTCATAGCTATTAGCCTGTGATAAATAGACTAAGAATTTTAAATTACAGTATTTTAGTCTTAGTTATTTGGTTTATATATATGTATATATATGTAAACAAATAATATTTTAGTCTTAATTATTTGATTTATATATAAACAAACTATATATGGATGAGTCATTGAATAATGTAATATAACCGCAGGGCCATGTGTGACATGAATAGATAGCTGATCTGAAATCTTGTCCATAACAGTTTCCTTTTAAAACTCATAAAGAGGGTTAATGGATAAAGACAGGGAACCCAAATCACTGTTGTACTACATATAATAGTTGCCCATACTAAGGCAACCACAAGCAAGGAAGGAAGAAGAAATATTAAGAGACCATACTGAGGCACAGTCACAGAATATACAGACTAACTCTTGACTGGCTGGAAAACAACAATGAACAGACAAGCCTAGAATACAAGTCAGAACAAAGTTGTTCTTTTCAATTATAGGAATTGATCTCAAAGTTCAAGGAGTAGGATTGCAAATAATTGTTGTTCTGAGAAATGGCAAATGGCATCTACTTCTCCAAAGTGTTTTACATTCTTTTCCACCTTAGCTCCATGCCCAAAGAACCAAAGAGCTGTCATTGTCATTTGACCCTTATTAAGAATAAAGGAACATAGAATTTATATCTATATGTACATATATTCACTTATATAAATGCATTTTATAAATTTATATAAATACATTATGAGTGTATTTGTGTATCACAGAAGTTATGATGTTTTAAGGTTAATAAACAGCAATCCTGTGAGGTGGATATAATATCAGATATCAATATACAATTATAAAAGATAATCCAAGGCTTATAATTGAAAAGAACTTCTTTGTTCTGGCTTGTTGTATTCTAGGTTTATCTGTTCTTTGTTGTTTTTTAGCTAGTCAACAGATACTCTTTATTTTCTATAACTGTGCCCCAGTATGATCTTTTAAAATTTCTTCTCCCTTTCCTGCTTGTGTTTGCTCTGCTATTGATAATTATATGTAGTGCAACAGTGGCTTGAGTTCCCTGAATTCATCCATTCACTTTCTACATGGGCTCAGCTTAGCAGCATTATGCCACACATGTCATGACTATGAGCACCATTGTGGACACCTGAGGCAATTAATTCTCTGTCATTCTTTGGAAATTTGCTAGGAGTAGGCAACAGCAGGAAGAATAAAAACATTCTTCTAGCCACTATCAGATGGGGATGAAAAGCTTTATTTCTTTCATCTTACCTTATATTATCCTTGAGGTGAATGTTCTTCCTTTTTTTTCATCTTCTTAGACTCAATAGATTTATTTCCATTTGATTTCATATGATTTTAATTATGATTCTAAAAATCTGAAAAATTGCCATGTCATGAATAGTGGGCATTTTATGTGTAGGAGTTAATAGCATCTTATGTAATAATTGACATTAATGCAGTATACCTGATGATGCTTTGATTCTTGTTAGTTACTTGTCAGTTACAAGGAAATAACATGAAGCCTTTTTTCTTTTTGTTGCTTCCATTATCTTCAAAACTTTTTATTTATCCATCCAGATCTTCATTTTACCCATCTTAGGAAATATTGCAATATTTGGTTCTTTTTTGGGATTTCTTTGATATTTATGCCCAAAGTATCTTATCCAATAATTTTTGAAGTATTCTTAAATCTATTTTCACACCACTTTCATTGGTTTATTTTTCACCATTCAGTTGGTCACTGCCATAGTTCAATCAATCAATGAGTATTTATTAAGTACTTGCTACTTGAGATAGCCAGGTAGTATAGTGAATAGAGTACTGGGCCTATAGTCAGGCAGGCTTGAGCTAAAATCCAACTCTGGATAGTTAGTAGATTCTTGTGGAAAAGTTGTTTCACTTCTGTAACTCAGTTTCCTCAACTGGGACAATAATAGTACCTATCTCTCTGGGTTGCTATAAGAATCAAATGAGAAAAAATTTGTAAGTACTTAGCATTTTCTTCTTATTATTCTTAGTTATTACTCTTATTATTATTACTATGTACAAGGCATTGACTAAACACTAGAAATAGAAAAAAAAACCCCAAAAGATATTATTTGCTTTCAAGAAAGTAAGGAGAAATTATACATACACATACACATATAAATCAGAATAAATATGGTAAATATAGAGTAGATAGAAGGTCAGTTTAGAGGGAATGCAAATAGCAGCTTGAGGTCCCAGAAAAGGCCTTCTGGGGGGGTGTCGTATTTGAGCTGAATCATAAGCGAAGTTGGAGATTCTAAGAGTCAAAGCATTGCATGCATAGGGAAAGTTGAGCAAAAAACCATGGAATTAAAGTGTGATGTGTAAAGGATAGTCAGAAAGCCAACAGAGCTGGTTTATGGAAGGCATGAAAGAGAAGAATGGAAGAAGGCTAGGAAGATCAGAAGGGATTAGATTGTAAAGTTTTTTGTCTGTTATATGAAGACATACTAAGAGAAAAGGAGAACATTGGAGTTCAATGAGTAGTAATATGCCAAAGCCTGCTAGGTGGCTCAGTGGCTGGAGTGCTGGGCTTGCAACTGGGATGATCTGAGATAAAATTTGACCTCAGGCCACTTGTGTGATCTTGGGCAAATCAATTATCTTATGTTTGCCTCAGTTCCTTCATCTGTTAAATGGATATAATAATAGCACCCAACTTTCAAGGTTATTGTGAAGGTCAAATGAGATAATTTAGCATTTAGCACAGTGCATGGCAGATAGCAAATTCTATATAAATATTGTTGCTATTATTATTATTATTATTGTTGTTGTTGTTGTTTGGCCATACCTACCCTTTAGGAAGATTACATTGGCAGTTGTATGGAGGATTGATTGAAATAGGGAAAGACTTGAGGCAAGGAGTTCATTTAGAAGGCTACAGACTATATGAGAAGTGATAAAAATCTATTTAGAGTGATGATAGTGTAAATGGGAGAGAAGGGAACATATGCAAGAGGTTTGTGGAGAGAGAAATATTACAAGATTAGGCAACTGATTAGATATATGGAGTGAGGGAGAGAGAAAAGTTGATAATGGTACCTAAAATATGGTGATGGCCTCAATAATAATAAGGAATTTTTGATGTGGGAAGGATTTGGGGTAAAAAGAAAAACATTATATTTTAGACATGTGAGTTTGAAAATGATTGCAAAACATTTAATTTTCAATCTCTAATAGGTACTGTAGCTCAGGAGACAGATGAGACTTGAATCTGAAAGTCATCTGTATAGAAGTGATAGTTGAATCAATGTAAATGAAAATATTTATAGAAAAGGGAATCAGGCATGGGACAGAGCTTTGGGAAACATTCATGGTTTCAATATGGATGAAAATCTAGAAAAAGATACTAAAAATGAGATTTCATACAGGTAAAAGAATGTGGTTGGTAATGTCAAATGCAGAAGATAGATGGAAATCAAGAAGGATATGGCTAAGATGATGCCATTAAATTCAGCAATTAAGAGATAATGTGAAGATGAGTGTTGTTGGATTCTATTAGAAGCTATATTTTATACAAGCCATTCTGCAATTGATAAATGGTCAAAGGATATGCACAGAAAATTTTCAGATGAAAAAATTAAAACCATTTCTAGTAATATGAAAATGCTCTAAATAGCTATTGATCAGAGAAATGCAAATTCAGACAACTTTGAGATACCACTACACACCTCTCAGATTGGCTAATATGACAGAAAACATAATGATGAATTTTGGAGAGGATGGGGGAAAACTGGGACACTAATACATTGTTGGTGGAGTTGTGAACTGATCCAACCATTCTGGAGATCAATATGGAACTATGCCCAAAGGACTATCAAACTGTACATAACCTTCGACCCAGCAGTACTATTACTGGTCTGTATCCCAAGAAAATCATAAAGGAGGAAAAAAGGATCCACATGTGCAAAATGTTTGTAGCACCTCTTTTTGTGGTGGCAAAGAACTAGAAAATGGATAAATGCCCATCAATTGGAGAATGGCTGAATAATTTAGGGTAAAGAAAGTAATGGAATATTACTTGAACAAGCTGATTTAAAAAGGCTTGGAAAGATTTACACAAACTGATACAGAGTGAAATGAGAAGAACCAAGAATACACTGTACACAGTAAAGCAAGATTGTGCAATGATCAATGGCTCTCAGCAGTTCAGTAATCCAAAGCAATACCAATAAACTTTATATAGAAAATACCATCTGCATCCAGAAAGGGAACTTGGAGATATAAATCAACACATGCTATATTCACCTTTATTTCCTGTTTTTTTTCTCTCATGGTTTCTCCTTTTATTCTGATTTTTCTTTCCCAACATGATTCATAAAGAAATGTGTATTTTAAAAGTTAATACACATGTACAACCAGAAAAAATAATAAAAAATAAAAATAAAAATATGGTGTTGCTCGGCATGTTAGAATCTAGTGAGCATTTATTTAAGGATAAGGGAAATTTGAACATATTTCTAGACAGCAGAGAAAGAAAAAACGAAGATTAGAGAGTATGGGGATGATATTGGAGAGGACATGAAATCAAGCGTTAGCCATGGCAGCAGAGATTGAAGAGAAGGAGAAGATAGAAGGGGATGATGATAGAAGAATGTGAGATAAGAAGGGAGAGAAAAGAAAGAGCTCTTGAGAAATGAATTTGCATTTTTGGTTAAGTATGAGGTGAGGTAGGAGTAGTAAGGTGACACTGGTTCTGAAATCAAAAGGATCTGATTTCAAATCTAGCCTCAGATACTTTCTAAATATGTGACCCAGGGCACATCACTTGTTTGTTTCAGTTACTTCATCTATAAAATGAACTGAAGAAGGAAATGGCAAACCATTCCGGTATCTTTATCAAGAAAACCCCAAATTGGGTTAGAGTCAGAAAAAACTGAAACAACTCAACAACAACAAAAGTGAGGTAAAGTCTTCAACAAAGAAAGTTAGGGAAAGTGACATGGGGAAAAAAGAAAAAGTTAGGACAGTTGCTGTGGTGTGTGAGAAAGGGAATAAATCAGGAATAATAAAATTTCTTTGCTATGGTGAGGCTAGACTAACATAACATAATTTATAGCATCAGTCAACATAATTTGGTGATTTCTTCCAATTTTGTTCAGTAGTACATGAATAGTTTGATGGCAGTAGTAGAAGTGCCATGGTTTGGCAAGAAGTGATTGGCAATAGGTCTATAGATCCAGAGATTCAAAAATAGGCACTAGTGTAGAGTTGAATTGTTTAGCTAAGGGTCAATATTCAGAAGGGAGGAGAGTACATTCTGAGCCAAGCTGATGGCCCGGGACTCTTTCCTTGTTCTTCATTTTTGTTTGTTTGTTTTGTTTTTTTGTTTATTAAAGCTTTTTTTACTTACAGAACATGAGTAATTTTTCTACATTAACCTTTGCAAAATTTTTTTGTTTTAAATTTTTCCCCTCTTTCCCCCCATCCCCTCCCCTAGATGGCAGGTAGTCTAATACATGTTAAATATGTTAAAATATATGATAAATTCAATATATGTATACATATCTATATAGTTCTCTTGCTGCACAAGAAAAATTGGATCTAGAAAGAGAAAAAAATATAACCTAAGAAGGAAAACAAAATCCAAGCAAATATTCACAGAAAGCGTTAAAATGCTATGTTGTGACTTGTTCTTCATTCTTGAAGAGGACCATGACATTAACACGGTGATGTCATGACTTGCAAGTGAATTGGATTTAAATGAAGGAGGATTGTGCAAAATCACCCACCTTACTTTCTCCTCTGGAGACATCTAGCTCCAGTGGCAAGATATAAATCATGATGACTAAAGATGACCCTAGATGCTATGGGAGACACAGGCCTTTTTGGATTCCTGTTCAGTGATTAAAGCTAGGGAAGAAATGAGAAAAAGAACAGCCTCTTTTATTTAGCTAAAAAACAAAACATCAATCTGGAATAGTACTGATTGATAGAGGTCCTATAGATCAAAATGGGTATGAGATTTAGGAGAAATCAGGCAGAAAGAAAGATAGAAAAAACTATAAGCAGATAAAAATTCAGAATGAATATGGAAGTAGAGCACTTGTGCATGGTAAGATCAAGTGTATGATCCCTTTCACATTAATCTACACATGTTGTCCCACTGCCATGAATCTATACATCTCTCTCTATATACATACACATACACACAAACACACACACAGATATATGCATATGTATATATATACATACATACATACACACATATAGTGTTCCCTATTTAACCCATCTGAGTAGGTTTTCAGAACTACCAGCCCTTCTTCCCTGCCTTTACTACCTCTGTCTATTCTCTTACACCTCATTCATATAACATAATTACTATTTTTACCTTTTACTAGACTGTTTTGTTTTTTAAAGTCAGATCTTACTCAACTCTATCCCAATCTTTCTTCTGAACTACCAAATTATAGATGTCAATTTTAAAACATGTGATATACATTTCCATGCAAAAAAAAATTTGTCCATGTTCAGTTCCTTGAAATTAATCTTTGATGTTGGCTCTTATATGTTAAATTTTCTATTAAATTTGGGATTGGTTGAAACAAAGTCCTGAAAATCTGCAAGTTAATTGAATATCTATTTTTTCATTCAATATTGTAGTTAATTTTGCTAAATATGTTTTTTACTAAAGCCTAATTCTTTTGATTGCAAATATATATTGTTCTAGAAGCAATCTTTTATCGTAGCTACAGATAAATCTTGTAGATTTCTAATTTTAGCTCCAGCGTATCGCTTTTGGTATTGCTATTGTTATTTGTTTGTTTCCTGAAAAATTTTACTTTTGATTTGGGAATATATATTTCTATGTGTTTTCTACATAGGATCTCTTTGAGGTGATGATTTTTTTCTGATCTCCTCCCATGTTCTATTACTTCATCACAATTAAAAAAATATATTTCTTCCATTGTTGTGTCAATGCTATGTTTTTGGTCATGACTTTCAGTTAGTCCAATTATTGTTACATTTTCTCTTCTTGATCTGTTCTCCAGATTCATTCTGTTCTATTTGTTCATTCTTTATATTTTGCTTTGTTGTTTTTTAGTCTCTTAGAGCTTCACTGACTTACCCTTGCTCAATTCTAATTTTCAAAGAATTTTCTTCTTTTAAGAGTTTGTATCTTCTTTTCTAGTTGGTTAACTTTTTTCTTCATAAACTTCTTGGTTTTTTTAGTGGTTCTTCTTGATTTTTTTTTTTACTTTTTCCTCAATCTCTCTTATTTTATTTGTAAAATCTTTTTTGAATTCTTCTATAAATTCTTTCTGGGCAGGTAACCATTTAATGCTACTTTTGGGGATAGATGAAGCTAATGAGATGGATGTGCTTCTTTATTTTTATATAAATAATTAAATCAGAAACATTTGGTACCTTTTACTGTTGCCAAATTTTTTGCAACCCCTCACACTCAGTTATGAAACCCTGTATGAAGTCATGACCCACAGTATATGAAGCTTTGATCTAGATCTATTCTCTGTACTTGCCAGAATAGAACACAAGGGGCCAGAATTCACCTTTGGTTAAATTCTTTGCAAGGCTCTCTAGTTGGGTGGGGTTTTAATATGATGTTTTCGGCCATATTGTCAAATGTCTTCAATGAAAATGAACACAGACTCAAGGTCAGCTACCACACTGGTAAATTCTTCAACCAGAAAAGGCTTCATGGCAAGACTAAAGTGGAGGGCGACTTGGTGCATGGCTTTTTTGTTTGCAGATGCTTGTGTACTTAGTGCAACCTCTGAAGATGAGATGCCACAAAGCATGGTTCTATTGTTTATGCCAATTGTGGCCCAACAATTAATACCAAGAGCACACATGTGCTTCATCAGCCACATCACATCATCCACATGTGGAACCATAAGTTACAATAAATGAAGAAGTTTTGAATTTTTTGGGTAAATTCACTTTTTCAAAATACTTTCCAGAAATATATATATATATGCATATATATATATGCATATATATATATATATATTGATAATGAGATTGATGCACACATTTTCAGAGCTATCTCAGTATTTGGAAGGCTCCAAAGGAAAATGTGGGGAAAAAAGAGCCTGTGAAACCTGAACAATATGCCAGTGCCATGCCAAGAAATTGAACTGCTTCCTTTTGAATTGTCTTAGGAAATTTTAGGATCACCTGACAGGATAAGGTACCAGACACTGAGTTCCTTTCTTGAAGTAAACTTCAAACTCTACTGTGGCAAGCACATCTTTGAAGGGATGGTCACATTATTCAAATAGGTGATATAGGAGATCCTGGTACAGGATCATTTAGCACGGCATGCCCTGTTAGAGAAGATGCTGTGTGCTATGAGCAAAGGAGAATTGAAGTAGCTTAAAAGAAATATGAAACATGCAAATTTAGGGACTCCATCCCAAATGTTCACACAGACTATTTGTACCTGAACTACAGTAGAGCATTTTGAGCTTGCATTGGTCAAAACAGCTGTAATTGTACTCACTGTAATTTGACTCTAATATAATGATGTCATTTTTGGTCCTTTGAAAATGAAGTAAAAAACTAATCAATCAACCAGTTGGGTGGGGTAACAACTCCAAGATTTTATTCATCAGCGTCCTTCCTTCAGAGAACTAAACTTTGACCTAATCTTCAAATGGGGATAGAAAAAAATCTTGGATCTCTTCAATATTAATAGTTGGTTATTTAATATTAATTTCAGTAAGTTGTAGGAAAGCCACTAGCATTTTTCATTGTTCTATAAGCTTAATGGAATTCAGATTACATTCTATGATTCTTCTCTACATTTACTATATTTTATTTAGAGAAAAACCTTTTTAGAGGAAAAGAAACTTTCATAAGTTCCAAGGATAAACAAGTATTTGAAATACTGTTTGTCAGAAGACATAAGAAGACATTTGTTGGAAGTCATTTCTTAGGACTGAACATAGAAAAATACTTTAAACACAAGAATTCACAGTCATATTAGCATAAGCTCCGTAATGACTATACTATGCTAGAACTTCCCTTTTTCACCAGGAAGCAGGACAATGGAGTTACACAAGTCGGTTAGAAGGCTTCCAAAAGCTACTTGTCATATCAGTGATCCTTTGCAAGTAAACTCCAATCAGATTTGGAGGTACCTGTCGCTGACAGCCTTGACCAGATTAAGGGAAACTTGAGCAAAAGCTGCAGTCTCAAGATTTTGCTCAAGATTTTCCAAACATTCTGTTGCTTGGCTTATTGTTTCTACAGATATCCTGTCTTTTAACCTATACCTACCCCCCAAATTTCTAGAAACTATATTATCTCACCTCTTTTCTCTCCCTTTTGAGAAACTAAAGACCTCTCTCTTCCTCCCTTCTCCCTTGTAGGATTTTCTTTTCCCTACAAACCTTTTTCTTAGGCAATAAGTGCATTAGACTTTTAATCTAGGTCTTTTTATGGATTTTTGAGGGGGTGTCATTTATTAACAGTAGCTATTATTTATTGGTATGAAGAATTATGGGCTTTGGATGTATTTTATAGATGGCCAAAATATAGAGGACACTGGACAAAACATTTTACAACTGTGTAGGAGAAGCTTTCATAGTAACTTTGAGAAAGTAATGAGAAGTAAAAGTGGTATATAAAAAGAATAAATAAGAGAGGTAATGTGATGCTATAATCGAGTAATTATTTTTGCTATTCTGTTGTTTCTTTCAAAGAATAATAAATATCTTTTAAAATGTATTTCATTTTTAGAGATTATAGGATTAATTTTTTAAAATGCAACTCTACATTTGGTGCCCATATTCATGCTTTTCATGTATTTTTAACAAAGTTATAGATTTTATTTCCTTAGCTCTTTCCTTTTTGAAGAAAAATGCCTCTCAAACTATTCAATTTGTTGCTAAATTTCTCCTTCTTTCTCCACTTTTCCTTCTAATGCACAGTAATATTATATCCTTTCCTCAGAGGTTAATGTGCATCTAATATGCATATGAGTTTGTTGTACTAGTGAGTGAGATATGCAGGCTAAAATAATTCAATTCTTTCTAAGGCATTAATGATTTGGTTGGCTTAGATATTAGATAAGGCAAGAAAAATAAATTATGGTATCTTTGCCCTGTTGTTCTGGGCAAGTCATCCTACTCACTAGGATGGCAAATGATAAAAACAGGTAATTTCCTTAGTGGGGATTGTGATTCACAATACAGCAAGTAAGCGCATCGGTCTTAAAGGAATAGGTCTGGATTTTGTTTAGTTTTTTAATTAGACTAGCTTTCCTCTGACCTAGTATTGCTTCCCTTGGCTATTGCCAATCTTTCTTGGAGAGCTTCAAAATAAGCCTAATGGAAAGGTGAGATGAAGAAAATTTTTACATTACATTCTGTGATTCTTCTCTACAATTACTTTGTACTTGATTTTTAAATTATATCAAATGACTTGTGAATATGACATGGTAATTTGAAGATACTACTTTTCTAAATGACAAAGCCTAGACAGACCAGATAGTAGAGACTTTTTGGCACAGTAGAAAAAACTGAGAATTTTTAGTCAGAAAATCTAAGTTCAATTCCTAGTTTAGAACCTAACTGGTTATGTGAATATGGGACAGTAATATCTTTAAGTTTCCTCAAATATAAAATGGACATCATTAAATTCTTAAGGAAAGACACTTTGTAAACTTTAAGCTGTTATATAGCTGTAATTTTAAGTTATTGTTGGTATCTGAGCCTGGCTAAGGTACCAGGAAAGGCTTCCATCATAGTAGGTAGAGCCATTATGGGGAATTAGGAAAGAACATAAATAAGAATTACATGGCTCAGAAAAGAGGGGTTATATTTCTTGTACCAGTGGAAAGAATACCCATTCAACATAATTTCTTTTCCAAACTTATAATAGATTTATTATGTACCTTATTCATAAAATTACAGAATTTAAGAGCTAAGGAACATCTCAGCTGTTATTTACTACAATGTATAATGTGAAAGCAATCCTGATTATAACATATCTAACAATTAGTCATCCAGTTTCAACCTGAAAACTCAGAAGCAGAAATTTTTTAACTTCTACTTATTATTTCTATTTTGACTCTCTGGAGCCAAACAGAACAAATCTAATCTCTCTTCCCTATATCAGCCCTTTTAATGCTCAAAAAAAGTCTTTCAGAGAAGTGTTAAAGATAGAACAAGCTGGGTTCACATCCCACTTCTGAATATCATGATTGGTCAACATTCTAAGCAGTTCTGTAAGGTTTTAAATTGCAGAGAAGGTGTTGACTTTGGTAGAGAAAGTTTCTTCACTTCACTCAATATCATTTAAATCACAGGTTCAGCAATTTATACAATCTATATTATGTATTCTTTAAAAAAATTCTGTGAGGTAGGCACTTTAAGTATGCTTATATTTATTGATGAATGAGATAACATCCAGTCACAACAACAGTGAATATGAGAGGTGAAACTTGAACCAAGACCTTCCTGACTTCGGTACTTTATTCTCTGTGCCACACTGCTTCTAAGCAGTATATAGTTATCTTCTTACAAGGTGAAGAAGTGGGTAATTTTTTGGAGATATAATATGTTGATATTTTGTGTTATAAAAAAATTAGCATCTTTTTGTGATTTGGTTTTTATTTGAACAACTAGTGGCTGCATCTTATGCTAAATCAGAAGATGAAATTTTAAGCAATATTTATATCTTTCTTATTTATTCAACAACCTTAAAAGTCTAGAGCACAAATGGTTGATACAACTCAGGCTTTACAGATTTTGCTTTGTAATTCTGCACAGTCCTCTGAACCAGCAAGCCTCTAATTAAAGATGAGAGGAACTGTATCCTACAAAAAACTTCCCCTATTGGTTTTTATTTTTGTGGATGGATTTATGTTTTTTGTCTAATTTTAAAGTTATTTCTGGGTAATTTGAGTGGCATAATATTAAAACAAATTGATTTTTTCTTTCTTTTTCATACTGTTCACTAAAATATTTTATTGATATTTTCTAGTTTTTTTTTATTAATAACCTACTTAACTTCTAAATAACTGTCTTTCCCTCTGTAGAACCTTTCTTGGTAATAAAGAGAAAAACATTAAATAACATAAAAAGACAATTGATATTGTGATTGCAAATTAGATTACATGCAATATTTTGTAGCAATTCTTAATCATCTCTTTATTGAAAGGAAGAATGAGTGTTTTATAATCATTCCTCAAAAATAAAGTTTAATTATTCCAATACTTTAATTAAGACACCATTAACCTCTAAACTCAGTTGAAAGTAAAACAATATATATGTGCGTATATATATATATATGTATATATATTGTTCCTTTCATAGTGAAAAGTAGAGCAAAAAGAATTTGTTTTCCAATTTAGAATTTTTTCATTTCATTTTCCTTCCTTCCTTCCTTTTTTCCCTTCCTCCCTCCTTCTCTCCCTTTATTCCCTCTTTTCCTCCTTTCCCTTCTTTCCTTCCCTCCCTCCTTCTCTCTGTCCTTCCCTTGCTCCCTCTCTCTCTCTCCTTCCTTTCCTTCCCTTTCTCCCTGTCTTCCTCCCTTCTTTCCTTCTTTCCATCCACATAGGGTTTTTTCTTTCAATTAATTCCAATATTAAATAAACTATGTGCAAAAACCAAAAAAGAAGTCATGTTTTCAATCTTGTCTTAAAAAATAAATATTCTTGTTATCTAAACAAGGGTGAGACAAAACAAAGAAAGAAAACTATAGACCAATATTCTTAATGAACCCTGATTCTACTATATTAAATCAAATATATTAATTAGGAAACTATTAATACTAAAATAGCAAATACTAATAGTAAAAGAGTAAATACTAAATGTTTAATACTAAAATTAGTCAATAAACTTTTTAGTCCCAGATATCTAACAACCAATAATGAATTTTAAATAAATTTTTAGAAGCAAATTGGTTTTTTTAAAGAAATTTAAAATGATTCAGCTTTATCAACAACATATATGTAAATAATATGTATAAATAAACAAATACAGATCCTGACTTCTGGAGGCCAGTTTTGTTCTATTCTAGATTTAAATATCAACTTTCTAGTATTTACTGAAGTAAATGGCTGAAAGAAAATCTTTTCCCAAGCTTTCAGTGATTTGATTTTTATCTGAACAACCAATGACTATACCTCATGCCAAACCAGAAGATGAAATTTCAAGCAATATTTATATCTTTCTTATTTATTCAACAAATATTGTTGAGTGTCTTCAAAATGTGCAAAGCAATGTACTAGGCACCAACAGGCAAGAGATGTGCAAATGTGAATAAAATACCAACCTTTAAGGATCTTCCAGTCTCTATTAAAAGAAAATGACACAAATTTCTTTAATGCAAGGTAAAATGGAATAAGGAATAGGAAATGAACAAAATGCTGTGAAAGTTATAAGACAATATAGGTGGAGAAGAAAAGATGTCCTAGAACAGAATCTTGGGGTAACATAATCAGTTAGTGGCCATAATATGGATTATAAGAATAATCATATGAGAATATGGATAATGAGAATAAGCAGTATTAAAATAGGTAGAAGAGAGTGGTATTAAAAAAAAAAAAAACCCAGAGAAGGGAGAGCTATATTAAGGAGAAGGTAGTCTACATGTTAAACATGGAAGATAGACCAGGAAGGATGAAGACTGAGACAAGATAAAAATTTTCAATTAAGACATCATTGGTAATATTAGTGAGAGCATTTCCCCACAGAAGTAACATGCTCTCAAGGAGGGAATATGTCCTTCTGGAGAGGAAAGATAGACTTCCAAGGAAGGGACATACACTCCAAAGTACCCTTCTGAGACTGGGATACTTAAACCCTGATCTTGGTGACTACCTAACACTGACTGATTTGTGTGTTAAGATTTAAGACACATAGAAATTTTTGAGGTACACAGGTGCACAGGTGAATAAATGACAAACTGGTAGTTGACAAATTACTATTTTTGGACACACAGGTGTATTAACCTTAAAATATTACCATCAGCACTTTTCTGTGGACTAATTTTATAGCTATGATTTCCTGCATAGATTTTATAAGCCACAATCTCCTATAAAAGGACACTATCATGGCAGTCTCAATAGGTCTTGTTTAACAACATGAAAGCTTTTTAAAGATATAATAAACTTGTATATGTCTGAAAGACAGTAGGGATGAAACCAATTTGAAAACATTGATGACTTGAGAGGGGGAAATGAACAAGGTAGGAAGGGATAGAATCAAGCAAATATATAGACGGTTTAACTGTGTTAGAGAATGATCTTTTCTTTTTCAGAGACTTGGGTAATAACATAGTAGATTATATCAAGGAATTTTGAAATGTAGAGAATGGAAAAAGAGAGCTCATGTATAATGGTTTTAATTTTCTCAGGAGAGTAAGACACATGATGCTCAGATGTATAAGAGTGGGGTCAAGTAAATATAGGAGACTTGGGGAGAGAAGTGAAGCTATTCTTTAGGGAGTAAAATAGAGAATCAATTAGGAAAAAATAATTGGATTGTTGGTCTAAGTGAAGGCTTAGCTGAGCTTGAATGGTATGCCTTTGTCATGTACGCAATCAGTCTTGTACCTTCTAGCTTCATTCAATAAGTTGTGAATGAGAGTGAAGTAACTAAATTATGGGAATAATCTAGAGCTGATATTAGGCAAAAAAGGAATGATGACAAGACAAAGATAAAAGACATTCAAGAGCTAAGGCCAATCTAGATTTGAAATTACTAATGATTAAGTTGAGATTGAAGAGAGAAGAAAGTGAGAATGCAAGTAATGGGCTAAGGAAATACTTCAGGGAAGAGAAATTAGAGGTCTTGTTGAGAGTGAAGAATAGGATAAGGAGATTTGAAATGATATGTTCAAGTAGTAGAATATGTTCAGGTAGCTAACTATCATAGTTTCTAATTAGAAAGTGTACTGCAGAGAGAAATTAAAATAACTTAAAATAAAAGGGCTTCTTAAATTTTTTCTACTCATTGCACCTTTTCTTTTGAGAAATTTTTATGTGACACTGGGTAGATGGATATATAAAATGGGTATATAAATCAAACGTATAATAAATCATAATTTTGTGACCCTCACATTCAGTTATGAGACTCCATATTGTGTCTTAAACAACAGATTTTTATAAGTTTTTTATAAGCTTGGCTATAGACAATATAAAATATTTGGGAGTATGCCTTCCAAGACAAACCCAGGAACTATGTGAATGTGATTACAAAACACAATTCACAAAATAAATTTAGATAGAAACAATTGGAAAAATATCAATTGTTCGTGGATAGGCTGAGCAAATATAATAAAAATGACAATTCAACCTAAAATAAACTACTTAGTGCCATTTTGATAAAACTACCAAGAATTATTTTTAGAGCTAAAAAAATAAAAAAAAAATCATCTAGGAGAACAAAAAATCAAGAATATTAAGGAAATTAATGAAAAAAAAGAGATGTGGCCCAACCATACCAGACATATAACTGTATTAAAAAGTGTCAGTCAATAAAAACTATTTGGTACTGGTTAAGGTGGATCAGTGGAATAGGTTAGGTACATAAGACACAGTAGCTAATAGCTATAGTAATTTATTGTTTGATAAACCCAAAGACTCCAGCTTCTGAGATAAGAATACACTATTTGATAAAAACTGGTAGGAAACTGGAAAAAAAGTATGGCAGAAACTAGGCACAGATCAACATTTCACACCCTATACCAAGATAAGGTTGAAATGAGTTCATGATTTAGACATAAAGGTTGATACTGTAAATAAAACAGGAGAGTAAGAATTAGTTAACTGTTAGATTTTTAGAGAAGGAAGGAATTTATGACCAAACAAAAATAGGGAACATTATGAAATGCAAAATGGATAATTTTGATTACGTTAAATTAAAAAGGGTTTGCATAAACAAAATCAGTGTAACCAAGATTAGAAGGTAAGCAAAAATATGGAAAGCAAATTATAGCCATAAAATACAAATTTGTTATTTTTTTCTTTCTAATGGATTTTTCCTTTTTTTTCTAATTCTTCTTTTACAACATGACTAATATGGAAATAAGTTTAACATAATTGTACATGTATAATTTATATCAGATTGCTTGCTGTCTTGGGAAAAGGAGAGGGAAAGGGGGGAGAAAAATTTGTAACTCAAAATCTTACAGAAATGAATGTTGAAAATTATCTTTACATGTAATTGGAAACAAATACTATTAGGTGGAAAGAAACAAAACAACAACAACAAAAAGAAAAAAAAACTGGAAAACTTGTGTATAAGAGAGAGAGATCTAGAATGAGATCATTTCTATGTGTGGTTGATGTGGAATGAAAGAATAGATGATGAGATTTGTGCAAAAATTCATGATACCTTCTTACTCCTAAAATGAGTTAAAATGGCAAAGCCTCATCTTAACACCCATGTTATAGAAAGAAAGGTAAAATCATTAAATTTATAGTAGCTCCAATGTCAAACATCCAAACAGCCTTTGAAATGGCTTTGGGGCACATAAAAGGAAGTCCCTTTCACTTAGTGATATAAAAGGAGCCCAGAATTTGGAATCAGAAGGCCTGTGTATATGTCAACATTTAACCTCTGGTGGTTTCCCTGTAACTTACACTCCTGCTACTCTGCCCAATCCCACATTCTTTGGTTTTATTTTTAATCTCTTTCTCTCTACCTCCCTATCCCTCTCTCTGCTTCTGTGTGTATGTGTGTGTGTGTCTGTCTCTCTCTTTCTCCTTCTCTCTCTCCCTCCCTCTTTCTCTCTTTCTCTCCCTCCCTCTTCTTCCTTCCCTTCTTCCCTCCCTGCATTGCTCTCTCCTCATCTTCCCTTTCCACCTCCCTCTCTCTCCCTTTCTCTCTCCCTTCCCTGCCTTCTCTACCTTTCTCAGCTCAGAAAAGTGTGTTAAATGACATTTTTTGCCCTCCTCCTACATCTATTCTTCTATTTTCATTTTTTAAATGTATAATGTCTCTTTCTAAGAAGTGTTGTTTTATTTCCAATTCCTTTTATATTCCTTACTCTATTTAGAAGCTTTGAGAATTTATTTCCAGGAGCACTCAAAGTAGAGGCAGAATTGCATTGAGAAGAGGTGACATCATTTTCTATTATGATAATTTTAATTCTTTTTAAGTTTCTGTTGATGGACTTTCATCACCAAATTGGGGAGAGGAGATTTTGTACCCTGAAAGTATTTTGGTGTTATGGGCCAGTATTGCAAGGTGTCTCAAAAGAATTAGTAGGCTTAGACATTCTCCAAATCAAGAGGCAAAAATTTTATAATGCTGCTAACAGCAGGCTAAATCCATATAGGGTTTCTAGCAAAGAAAGTTTTAACAATTAACAAAGGGAAAGAAGATAGCTAAGTTCCCTAGCCGAACTTGCCATTTGATTTACATTTCTATGTATAAAACATAGAGTTTATTCTTGTTGAGTCCTTTGTAATTAATCTTTGATATTTACCTTATATTTCTCTTGGAACTTATATGTCAAATTTTCTATTAAGTTCAGGTCTTTTTTTTGCAACAAAATTATGAAAGTCTGGCAATATCTTAAATACCCATTTTCTTTTTCATTCAGATTATGCTTAACTTTGCTGGCTACAATATTTTTGGCCACAACCCCACTCCCTTTGCTCTTTCAAAACCTATGTTTTGTTTTTTTTTTTAACATAGCCTCTGTTAGGTCTTCTGTGATCCTAATTGTGGCTCTGCAATATTTGAATTGGCTGTTTTTCTTGTTACTTGTAAAATTTTCTCCTTGATCTGGGGGTTTCAGAATTTAGCAGTGGTATTTATCTAGGTTTTCCTTGTAAAATCTCTTTCAGATGGTGATCAGTGGATTTTTTTTTCTATTTCTTTTTTACCTTCTTGTTCTAATATTTCAGGAAAATTATCTTTAATTATTTCTTGTATTATTACAACATCTTGTATTATTACATTTTTTTGATCATAGCTTTCAGTTAGTCCACTTATGTTTTCTCTTCTTGACCTGTTTTCCAAATTTGTTGTTTTTCTTAGAAGATGTCTCACATTCTTTTCTATTATTTTTTTCTTTCTTTGTATTTTCTTTTATTATTTCTTGGTATCTTATAACTTTACTGGCTTCCCCTTGTCCAATACTAGTTTTCAAGGAATCATTTTCTTCCCTAAGACTCTGACAAATCTTGTTTTACTTTAATTGCTCTTATTTATTTTTTGCATTAGTTTTCCCTTAGTCTCTCTCATTTGAATTTTAAACTATTTTTTGAATTCTTCCCTGAATTATTTCTTGGGCAGGCTATCATTTAACATTACTATTTGGGGTAGGAGAGGCTTATTTTTTTTTAACTTCAGTATCCTCCTCTGAAGATAAAGCCTAATCTTCCCTATTCTCATGATAACTTTCTATGGTTGGGTTCTTTTCCTTTGCCTGCTCATCTTTTTTTTAAATAAGAGCTTGTTAGTATAATCATCTCTGTGCAATCTTCTCAGGAACTTATACTATTTCTCAGCCCTTCTGTATTATTTCTTTCTTTTATTTATGTTAAACTCATAGTTCTGATTGTTTTATACAAAATTATTTTAATCAACTGATCACAAGTACATATTTGAACAGTTTTCTGCACTGTGTTTTGAGACAGATTTTATATTTTGTGCTTTCTCTGTATATATCTTCAAAGAACTTATAAACTTATGGGAGTGCCTCATGAAACAAGAAAAATAACACAGCAATATAGAACACAATTTAGTTGTATGATCTAGAGAGAATAACAGCACTATAAGAATTTAGAGTAAGTGATTTATGTTGAAAAACTTCTCTTTCATCTTCCAAGGATAAATCAGAAGTCAAATTCATTCCAAGAAGATACAATAATGAAAAGATCAATTAATTGTTACTGATGAAAATGTTTCTTACTTTGAGTTTGCTTCTTATATTGAGTTAGAAACAAGCACAACAGATGTGCAATATACATTTTTATTTATATTATAAATCTGAGTATCAGTAAGTAATATTAATCTTCCTTTTTTTCCTCTTCATATTCTTCTTTCTTCAGCTATTCTGCCAACAAGAAAAAGGCTGGTGGGAAGGGTTGCAAAGGAGCCAGGCAATACTATATACTTTTGGAATATTTTGTGTCATGATTTTTGCGGGTTCATAGGCATCTCTTTTTATTATTGTTTTCCTTGTTTGTCTAATGGGAATAATAATACTTTCTCTGCCATACTCACAATGGCCTATCTTCACAAGGTCATTGTGAGTATTGAACGACATAGCAGATAGAAAATTATTTTTGAAAATAATACTATGGTATCGAAACATAAAATGGTAGAGTTTTTATTATTATGATATCATATTTTACAATGTCAGTTTATTAATTCTATGGCACTTTGGAAGATTCCTTATTTTGATTCCATTTCCCAAATAAATATGGTAAAATTTTTGGGTGGAACAGAATATAAAGAGCAGGACCAGACTTGATAAAGTTTGTCTACAATTTTCTCTTCTCCCCAATCTCCTTTCATGATCATTCAGAAAGTCATCTAATTTTATCATATGGTAATTAGGTTTTGGGGATTGTGCTAATAGTCCTATCTTCCTTCTCCTTGATTTAGGGATCATAGAATCATAGGTATAGCCTAGAAAGAATTGTAGAGGCCCAGCCACTCTGGAGAGCAATTTGGACCTATGCTCAAAAAGTGATCAAACTGTGCATACCCTTTGACCCAGCAGTGTTTCTACTGGGCCTATATCCCAAAGAGATCTTAGAGGAGAGAAAGGGACCCACATGTGCAAGAATGTTTGTGGCAGCCCTTTTTGTAGTGTCTAGAAACTGGAAACTGAATGGATGCCCATCAATTGGAGAATGGCTGAATAAATTATGGTATATGAATGTCATGGAATATTATTGTTCTGTAAGAAACGACCAGCAGGATAATTTCAGAGAGGCCTGGAGAGACTTGCATGGACTGATGCTGAGTGAAATGAGCAGAACCAGGAGATCATTATACACGGCAACAACAAGACTATATGATGATCAATTCTGATGGACATGGCTCTCTTCAACAATGAAATGTTTCAAACCAGTTCCAATTGTTCAGTGAAGAAAGCCATATACACCCAGAGAGAGGGATATGAAATGTGGACCACAACATAACATTTTAATGCTCTCTACTTTCTGTTTGTCTGCATTGTTTCCTTTCTCATATTTTTTTTCTTGTAGATACGATTTTTCTTGCACAGCAAGATGTGTGGAAATATGTATACATATATTTGATTTGTCAAGTATTTTAACATAATTAACATGTAGTGGACTTCCTGCCATCTAGGGGAGGGGTGGGAATTAGGGGGGAAAATTTGTAACAGAAAGCTTTGTAAGGGTCAATGTTGAAGAATTACCCATGCATATGTTTTCCAAAGAAAAAGCTTTAATAATAAAAAAAAGAATTGTAGAGGCCATGAAGTCCAATTCCATATTTTGCTGATGAAGAAACTGAGACACAGAGAAGTTTAAGTGACTTGCCTGTAGTTACACAGCTAGAAAAGAAATGCCTAAGGTAGAATTTGAAATCAGTTTTTCCTTAATCAATGGCCAATGTCCTATCGACTATACTATATATATACATACTTCTTTGAACAAAAAAAAAATCAATCTACTAAGTTAATTTACATTTGTGAATTTCTATTTTTGCTCTTTATGAATATTTAAATATATTGTAAAAGGCAATCTTTTTTTGAGGTAGAGGAAATTCTGTCTAACTTACAAAGCTACAAAGTGGCTTGAAGACCACAAATGATTAAATGACTCGTCTATTGTTATACAATTTAATATGTTGTTGTTATTTATCCTTTGTTTGTAAGAGGACCAAGACTCACAACATGCAAATGAATTGGATTTAAGTGAGGAAGGGCTGTGCATGGTCACCTACCTCACTTTCTTTTCCAGAGGCATCTGGGTCTAATGGCAAGATACAGCTCAAGAGGACTGGAGATGGCTCTGAATAAAATGGGAGACCTTGACCTTTTTAAGCTAAAGTCTTCAACAGGTCTCAGTTTGACTGAAGCAGCACCCATTCTGTGATTAAGGAAAGATCTAGATAGATGAATGAATGAATGAATAAGCAAGCAATCAAATAATCTGGGAGGAGAGGACCCTCACGGTTTCTGGCTTGAGTAGAAATGTTTGTTATTTTTATTTAATCTGAGTCAATCAAGACCAAACAATGGCCAAATGGGGCTTGGCTTAGGACCTATTGATAGCCAATGAGAATCAGAATGGTTTTGGTTTAAGGCCTGGTCCTTAAGAAAGAAATATAACCAATAAACCCCAAGATATATTGGGAGGCTTCAGAGGTATAAAAGAGAAAAAAAATGTTTTTAAGAACATATGGAGGTAAGGGCTTGATGCCCTATTTATATTAGAAGCAAGATCTAAACAGTCCTTCTGACTCCTTGGCCACCACCCTTTCCTCTCATACTTCCTCTCAAGAGAGCAAGAAGGAGAGTGAATACTAGACACAAAAGTGGGCCATAGTTGTTCTTCTTAAATCATCAACCACAGTCTCTGCCAGGCAGACTCAACAAGAAGAATCTGTAGTAACAAGACCATTTTACACAAATGAGGGAGGTGTGGCTAGTGCCCTAAACAATTTTACTGAAGCAAAAGCAAGAAAATAAGTGTATGATCTTTCTCAGTGACCAGAAGGAATCAGAAACTCATCTATCCAAGTAATATAAGCTAACTAGAAAGGCAGTTTCCTTCCTTGAATTTTTTGTTATTTAAAAAAAAAAGAAAAAGAAAGTGAAGCTGTTTTAACTGTTCGCTTTAGAAAAAAACAAAACAAAACAATACTGATGGTATCTTAGAAGCAGGAAACAGTGTATTGAACTCAATGTCAGCTTACAAGGACTTACCGAGATGCATTGTCTTCCTTTCCTTTTTGTTATTCTTCAGGCACACAAAGGTAGGAAAATCTTTCCTGGTTTGTTTGTTTGTTTTCTTTTTGAATGTGTATTTTTCCAAACTTACAATAAAAAATAAGAATTTAGAATAATTCAGAGGTCACATAAATGTTTATATTTTTCAGGTGTTCAGAGAACCTAGAAACTATATCAATAGCATCAGCAAAATTTTCTTAGATTTATAAAATGATTGTTAGATTATTTATTTGAATGACTACATTAACTATTCTGCAGATCTTAGAAAGCTGTTGCTATTTATATGGAATTTTATGTATTTTTTAAAAAAATCTAATTGAATTACTGTTATGTTATACATTTCAGCCATATCTGAAGAGGAATTTGTGGATACAACTATAAAGCTTGCCAAGAACATGATTTTTGAGTGTATATATCCAGGATTGGACTTTACAAGCCAGGCTGAATGGTTCAAGATGACAGTAACAGGGAAAGATTCCATGGCTATTTTCAGTCCGAAGCATGGTAGGCTGATTAGGGCAGATTATATTAGTAAGGTTCGCTTTTTGAACTCTAGTGTGACTGCAAATGATGTTTCCCTTTTCTTCCACAATGCCTCAAAAGCTGACCTTGGCCTTTATCTCTGCACACTCCAGCTTTTCCCTCATGGACCTTGGAAAAAGGTGATAAAGGTTATCCAATCAGGTAAGAGCAAACTTCCTTGGCACTGTCATTCCCCTTATCATTAGAAATGTCTAGATATAAGTAGAAATAGATAAGTTACCGTAATAGTTAGTAATACAGTATTTTGTAATCCAGGATCAAAATTTTTAGTGGGAATAACAATTAAAATCAATTTAATTGTTCTTATGAGTTTGGAGTGGAAATATTATTTTGCTTGTTTGAATATGAGATAAAAGAAGGGTACAAAAGTTATATATTGTTCTAAGGTTTTCTATTGGCAAAGCATGTCTTAAGTAAAGTTGGTAAGCAGATTGTTTGTTTTCACCTTTGCTTTCAATATTATTCTGTCCGTTTTTTAAACCTCACTTCCACATAGGCATCTAATGCATCCATATTACTAACATGCCCAGAGCTCTCTTATTGCATCCAACATAACCTCAATTAATGCCTTGACCTTGACCCTGGATCTTTCTCCATCCTCCTCAAGGTACAATTCATTAGAGAGTTATTCACTCTCAGCTTGCTATCATTTTGGAAATAAATCTAATAGGTCTCTGGCCTTGGGGTCTGGAAGATAGGAGTTTGAACCAACAATTATTAATCATGTTTTCCAGTTTTCTCCTCTGTAAGTAAAGACAGTAATTGTACCTACAACCACAGTGATGTTATGAGGATCACATAAGATAATATATTCAATTAACTTGAAAATATTAAAGTTCTATATAAATATCAGTTATTATTATTACAAATATGAATTAATTTAATAGTCAATCATGGCTTATTGCTTTACTTCTTCCAGGAAAATGTGAATGTTAATCCAAAGGAAAGTATCTCCAGTGACATAATTCTAAAATCAAAAGAGACAGGATAGTAAAAGTGATTTTTCTTTAGTGAAAGGAGATTCTTCTGACATAAATTATATTAGTTTATCCAAGCCAACTCTGTCCACATGGCTTCTGTCTATTTCCCATTGCCCTATTTTTAAGGGAGTAACAGCTTGAAACTGTCACTGACATTGCCAATAAAAAACATCAAAAGGTATGGAATTAGGAAAGGACTCCAAGTCCTGTTGTTATTCACTTGTACCTAAGCACAACACTTCCCAGTTCCCTTTTTCTTCAAATGGCATTCACTTGGTGTCAGTTGTCAAGATCTCTTTGCTCAACTATTCATTCACTAAAGAATCCATTTTATCACTTCAGTCCTTTTTGGCTTCTGTTTTCACTCATCTGTGAAGTACTATTTGTAAGCTTATAGAGTACAGTTGGCTCTTAATTATCCATGTATCCATGATAATGGAAGGAAGCTTTGGCAAGCATAAGAAATATCAATATGTTGCTCACCAGATGTCCGCAATTGGCTGAAGACAAAGCTGAATTTCACCTTCCTTTTTTGAGTGTCAGGTCATTGTAGCTTTTGTCCCAAGTGAAATTTTCTGCATCTTGCTAGATGTCAGCCAATTTTGTTTGGCCTTATCCCAGATAAGTAGGCTGTTGGAAATAGAGAAAAGGAGATGGATTTGCAAATAACTAAATTGAAGTAATAACCTTAAGGTAGGATTATTGAAACTTTGTGAGTAACAGACTATGACCATGCTTTCCTATTTTCTATAATAAGAGCAGAGAATGTAAAAGTGAAAGGGGACTTAAAAGTCAACTCATCCAAATTCTCCTATTTTACAGATGAAGAAACTGAAGTCTGGGGAATTTAAGGGAATGGCCCAAACACATAGATCTTATATAGCCCTGGCAGGATTTGAACTGAGGACCTTTGATTCTAGATTAATTATTCTTTCTGCTGCTGTATTATTACTGGGCAACAGAGGCAAGAGAGTTAGCTTTGTAGTTAGTGTGGAAAGGTGTTTTTAAATTTTTGACCATGCTACTTTTGCATTTCCCCCCCTCTCTTTTTCTCTCTTTCTCTCTTTGTTTCTGTTCCTATTTCTGTCTCTTTCTGTCTGTCCTCTGTGTTTTAGAAGGCCAGAGTAGAGAAAATTTGTCATTTTCAAAATTCTAGCTGCATTTTTGGTAATGATCCCAAAGTCTTAGTAATCATACTGCCAAAAAAAAGTTTATGAGGTATGATTAGTCTTCACAAATAATGAATTCTGTTTCACAAACATCTATTCTATAAGGAAGACCAGGAAATTCTTTTTTTTTATTCACATCACATAATATAAGGAACAGGACAGCAAGAAATATTGTGTGTCTGTGGTCCATGAGAAGATTTAAATAATAGGGCTGGGAAAGGGAGGAAATTTCCTTCTGGACAGGAAATTCCCTGTACAGAGCTATATAACTCTAAATATTCTAATTTAGTCAAAGCCCTGATAAGATTTTTCTGAAATTTGTCCTTGGGAAGGCCTAAAGAATTTAACCTAATAGCCTAACATTTTCATTTGGGTCTTAGTAGGGATGGATTGAAGTGAGAAGTTTGGGATATAATCTCTCTTCTCGTTTTCCTCCATGATCATTATCAGAAAGAGGGAGATCCTCTCTTTCAAACAGACTAGGAGGTTGATGTTAACAATACTCTTTTGAAATAAGCCAGCTTGGGTTCATTTGAAAATACATTTAAATAATAGGAATATTCCAAGAAAGTTGTGTGTATTTGTCTAGTCAGGGTGGCTGAAAGACATCAAATACAATTATGCAGAGGTCACTTGCCCCCAAATATTTGTGAAACATAGATGAGATTCATTTATTTTCCCTTTTCCTTTCTTTCTTCCCTCTTGATACCCTCTATTTCCTCCACTTTAAAAAATTTGAGCAAACTAAATCTTTCACCACCCTTTCAGTTCCTTTTTAGTATTCATACTCAGACTATTAAAGTAATTTGTAGCTTTTACTGTAGAGAGTTGCTACCATTTTCTAAGGTCCATAAAATCACAGAACTTTAGAATGGACCTAAGTCCATTCTAAAGTTCTGTGATTTTATGGAGATGTTCAAAATATATATGTTTCAGCTGGATGTTATTCTGCAAAGCAAAGGGAGCTGACTGTTAACTTTTCCATTTTCTTTTGATAGACTTATGTTTAAAAAAGATCTTTAGTATTTAAAAATTCTTTGTAAGCAAGCAATCAATCAAGAAACACTTATTAAAGCCTCATATGAGCAAAAGGGGGAGAGGCCACATAAATTAAAAAATATCAGGTTAGCTGACCTGTATATACAAAGGACCCATATATTTGTCGAATTGACTGAACCATTAAGTGTTTCTTTCATCGGCCAATATACTGATCCCTTAGTATCCTTGAAACAATTTTATACAAGTTATAGAGAATACAGAGAAGAGTACAATTCAATGATTGCTTGCTATAGGAGATTACGACTTGCCAGGAGAGACACAAATAAGTACAGAACTCTCTTAAGACTGAGATAATAAGAAGAGCTTTTATGGAAGACTATTTCAAATTGAACTTGAAAGGATAGATTTTATTAAGAAAAGATAGGAACCGAAAAGGGCATTTAAAATAGTGGAAATTAAAAGAGCAAAGGCAAAGAGATAGAAGGACTACTTGTATTTAGGGATAGTGAGTACACTAGTTTGATTGAAGCAAAGGATTCTTATAGAGAATTAGAAGAGGATAAGCCTGGAAAAGGAGGGTTAGAGCAACTTGTTAAGGGACTCAAATTTTGATTTTTTTTCTGGTTATACATGTATATTAACTTTTAAAAAATATACATTTCCTTATGAATCATGTTGAGAGAGTAAAATCAGAACAAAAAGTAGAGGAAATGAACAGAAAAAAGAAGTGAACGTAGCATGTGTTGATTTACATTCAATCTTCATAGTTCTATTTCTGGATGCAGATGGTATTTGCTATACAAAGTTTATTGGGATTGCATTGGCTCACTGAACCACTGAGAAGAACTAAATCTTTTGTAGTTAATCATTGGACAATATTGCTGTTATTGTGTACAATGTGTTCCTAGTTCTACTTGTTTTGCTCAGCATCAGTTCATATAAACCTTCCAGGCCCTTCTAAAATCAGCTTGTTCATCATTTTTATAGAAGAAAAGTGTTTTTAGAAGGATTATCCAGGTGATGGTGTGCTGGATGAACTGAAGTAAAGCAATATTGCAGCAATATGGCATAGCTAAATCTTCTCAAGCTATGGAGAGCCTGGATTCAAATTCAGATCCCATTATTGTGAATTCAGTGCCCTTTCTACTGTTACCATAATTCCTTAAATATTATTAACATCACTATTATTATTTTCATCATCATTGGAAAGATGGGAGGTTCTTATAGTATTCCAGACAAGAGCGCTTACAGATAAAACTTAGGGTGTGACATTGGAAATTTAAGGGAAATTGAAGGGAATGGATACATTCAAGACCTATAGAGGGAGGCTTGACAACTGACTAATTTGGGAGAATCCGAGAGAGAAAAAAGTTTAAAAAATGAACAAAGTTTCCAATTTGAGTGACTAGAAAAATGGTCATAATATTAGCAAAATAGTAAGCAGGGTGATTAGTTTGATTTGGACCATGATGGTTTTCAAATATGAGTAGAACATTATGTGTATATATATATATATATATATATATATATATATACACATATACATATATATATATATAAACTAAAAAGCAACAGAATATCAATACTTCAGAAATGCTCACATTTAGGACTTGGAGAATGAGTAGGACCCAATGAATGTAATTAGGTTCTGCTTTTTTGCCTGTTCTGTTGAATGTTTTTGTAAAATGAGCTGGTGAAGGAAATGGAAAACTGCTCCAGTAGGTTTCCCCCCAAAAAAAACTCCAATGAGGTCATGAAGTGCGACATGATTGAAAAATTACCTAAGAATAATAACATCAACAGTAACAATAGCAATATGATGAAAATGAATAGGGATGCATAACATCTTGAACAAATACAGCATCAAAGAGAAACAATGAAATTTCAGTGCATGTGACAAAGATCAAGGAATTTTAGTGGACTGCAAATGGAACATGAGTGAATAGTGAGACTTTTGATTTTACTCAGATATTTGGAATGATCTCTGATGTCATCAACATAAGGAACATGCCCTGAATGGTTGAAGTAACTTAAGATACTTTGCCTGGAAAAGACCTATGAGACAATGACTTACTATGTCATGCAATAGGAACGTTAGACTTATTGTTCTGGACTCCAGAGAGCAGAGCTAGTACCATTGTGTAAATGTTACAGAGAAACAGATTTTGATTCAAAATAAGGAAAACTTGCTAATATTATCATTCATGAAATGGAATGGGTTAGTGTGCTAAGTATCAAGTTTCCGTTAACCGAAGGGAGGCCTTCCACTAAGTCTGTATATTGTAGAGAGAATTTGTGTTTTTAAAAGTCATAGTCTAGATGATCTATGGCTTTCTTTCTAGTTTTAAAATTTTCTCATTGTCTGAAGTAGAAGAACATAGAGAAGGAAATGACAAAGAGCCAAGGAAGGAATTTCAAGGCTATATTTAGTCAACATTGCAGACATAACGAATAGGATTAGGATTGAAACTAGGAATTAAATTTGATTGATAACCTTTAGGAAAACATGTTGAGCAAAATAGTAGAGGCAGAAGCAGAAAGAATGAACAGATTATGCTATCAGGAAATGCATACTACGGGGTAAAACCAATAGTGAGAAGTTTGGTCATAAAGGAAGTAGAAAAAAGGTGATATTTCAAAGAAAGCAGAAAAGATTTTTTTTTAAAAGAAAGAAAACTATACATATTGAGAAGTATAAGAGAGGAGGATATTGGAAAGAGAGAAGAGCAAGAGGGGACAACTGAAACAACAAATTTCCAGTGTAGTCTGAAAATGATGGGATGGAGCATATGAATGGAAAGTTTAATTTTCCAAAGGAAGAGTAGCATATTTTGTGATATGAGTGGAGGGGAAAGAGGATATATGAAGAGAAAAAGAAAAAGATTGAGGTATAGATGCTGGAAATGGTCTTGCCTGGATTGTAATCACATTTCATCATCCCTATCTTTCTTAATTTTTTCCCTTTTTTTACATCTTATAATTTTCTTAGTATAAGAATCTTCTGGTGCAGCTAGATGTTACAGTGGATAGAGCACCAGCCCTGAAGTCAGGAGGACTTGAGTTCAATCTGATCTTAGACACTTAATACTTCCTAGCTGTGTGACCTGGGCAAGTCACTTAACCCCAATTGCCTCAGCAAAAGAAAAAAAAAGAATATTTTGTTGAAATAATATTTTTTATAACTTTGAATCAGAAAAAATGGCAAATGACATAGTGAAGGCTTTCACAACTTCACCTCTGATGTCTATAAAATTCAGTGTTAGAGAATTTCCATTGATCATTCAACTAAAGTAAGTGTTTTAAGCAATATGTCTTCAATATTGTGATATTTGATTGAAGTATGCACAGGAGTACAGATCTGGCTGGGACAAGTGATTTTTACTTTGCTAAAGGAAAATCAGTGTTGAGTAGTTATTCATGGAAGTTCAACTTTTTTAAAAAATAGAAGATAGTTAAGATTCTAACAATATGATTATAAAAAAAGCAAATTGTTCAAGAACCACAATGGTTCTTTTCCAATGAATTTTTCCATCAAGTTTTTCTTATTTTTCTATGAGAGCCATATATTCCATCTGATGTTTTTACATATCCAGCAGAGGATCAGAACATCTAATTTTCCTTTTTGTTAAACTTCTCACATTACTTTTGGGGAGGTCTATATTTTATTGTTGTTCAGTTATTTCAGTTGTGCCTGACTCTTTGTAACACATTTGGGGTTTTCTTGGAAAAGAGATTGTGGTTGCCATTTACTTCTCCAGCTTATTTTAAGATGAGGAACTGAGGCAAATGGATTAAGAGATTTTCCCAGGGTCACACCACTAGCAAGTGATTGAGGTCTTATTTTAACTAGGTCCTTCTAATTCAAGGCTCAGCACTATCCTTTGTATCACCTTGCTGCCACCTATCTATAATATAGAGCAGTCCATATTTGACTTTTCTTGAAAATGTGCCCTCAAGATTTGAATTTAGGAGATCAAAGAGTACAATTATTTCATAGAACTTAAGTTTCTTATCTTTCAAGTATTTACAAAATTTAGCTGCTTGATCAGGAGTTTGTGAAGGAAAAGATCATTAAATAGGCATTGCTTAATAGATTTAAAGCAGGAAAGGAGAGAGTAAATTGAATTTGACTAGTTCATTTTTTTTGCTTTTATTTATTTTCCCAAGTTACATGTAAAAACTTTAAAAAAATTTTTTAACCTATTTCCTTATGAATCATATTAGGAGAGAAAAATCATAACAAAAAGGAAAAACCATAAGAGAAGAAAAAAACAGAAGAAAAAGAAAAAAATGAACATAGCATGTGTTGATTTATATTCAGTCTCCATAGTTCTCTCTCTAAATGTGGTTGGGTTTTTCATCCAAAGTTTATTGGGATTGCCTTCAATTACTGAACCACTGAGAAGAACCAAGTCTCTCTTAGGTGATCTTTCCACAATCTTCTTGTTGCTGTGTACAACATTGTTGCTGGTTTTGTTCAGCATCAGTTCATGTAAATCTTTCCAGGCTTTTCTAAAATCAGCTTATTCATAATTTTCTATAGAACAATAATATTTCATTATTTTCATATATTATAACTTAGTCATTCCTCAATTGATGGGCATCTACTCATTTTTCAATTCTTTGTCACCACAAAAACAGCTACTACAAACATTTTTGTGCATGTGGATTCTTTTCTTTTTATGATTTTTTTGGGACGCAGACTCAGTAGTAGCACTGCTGGAACAAAGATTATGCATAGTATTATACCCTTTAAACATAGTTCCAAATTGCTCTCCAGAGTCGTTGAATCATTTCACAATTCCATAAACAATGTGTTATTGTCCCAATTTTCCCACACCCCCTCCAACATTTCTTATTATCTTTAATCATCTTAGCCAATCTGAATGGTGTGAGGTGATACCTCAAAGTTGTTTTAATTTTCATTTCTTTAATTAGTAGTGATTTAGAGCATTTTTATATGCATATGGATGACTAATTTCTTCATCTGAAAATTGCCTGTTTATAGTAGATAGCATTTTTCAACATAAGTGCTTTGGAATTATATTGGGTCATTGTATTGATAATAGTAGCTAAGTATGTCACAGTTGATCATAATTCTCAGGTTTTTCTGAAATGATCCTGCTCTTCATTTTTTATAGCATAATAATATCCCATTACAGTCATATGCTCAACAGGTTCAATCATTTCCCAACTGATGGTCATTTTCTCAATTTCTTCTTCTGTACTATCATAAAAGAACTCTTACAAATATGTTTGTACATATAGGTTCTTTTCTTTTTTCTTTGAACTTTTGGGATACAGACCTATTAGATAAAGATTAGTATTGCTGGTGTTTCTACTGGGCCTATATCCCAAAGAGATTTTAAAGGAGGGAAAGGGACCCACATGTGCAAAAATGTTTGTGGCAGCCTTTTTGTAGTGTCAAGAAACTGGAAATTGAAAGGATGCCCATCAATTGGAGAATGGCTGAATAAATTATGGTATATGAATGTTATGGAATATTATTGTTCTGTAAGAAATGACCAACAGGAGGATTTCAGAGAGGATTGGAGAGACTTGCATGAACTGATGCTGAGTGAAATCAGCAGAACCAGGAGAACATTATACACAGCAACAAGACTATACGATGATCAATTTTGATGGACATGGTTCTCTTCAACAATGTTGTGATTCAAACCAGTTGTGCTGCGATGAAGATAGTCATATACATCCAGAGAGAGGCCTGTGGGAACTGAGAGTGAACCACCACACAGCATTTTAACGCTTTCTGTGAATATTTCCATGCATTCTGTTTTCCTTCTTAGGTTGTTTTTTCCTTCTTCTCTTTCTAGATCTGATGTTTCTTGTGCAGTAAGATAACTGTATATATATGTATACATGTATTGTATTTTTCATATAATTTATCCTATCTAGCATGTATTAGATTACCTGTCATCTAGGGGTGGGGGGTGGGGGGAAGGAAAGGAAAAGCTTGGGAAAAAAAGTTTTTTTGCAAAGGTCAATGTTGAAAGGTCACTCATATGTTTTGTAAATAAAAAGTTTTATAAAAAATAATAAAATAAAAATCCAATGGGGAAAAAAAAAGATTAGTATTGCTGGGTCAAAGAGTATGCACAGTTTTATAGATCTTTAGGCATACTTTCAAAATGCCCTTCATAATAGTTGGACAAATTCATAAATCCACCAACAGTGCATTAATCTCTCAATAAAAATATATCAATAGCATTTTGTTTGTCCAAATACATGCTGGAATAGTTCCCAACATTCACCTTTGCAAAACCTTGTGTTCTAACTTTTTCTCTCTTCCTGCCCTTCTCCCCCCTTCTCTAGACAATTCAATATAGGTTAAAGATGTGCAATTCTTCTAAATATATTTCCATGTTTGTCATTCTGCACAAGAAAATCAGATCAAAAAGGAAAAAAAAAGAAAAAAAAGCAATGAAAAAAAAAAAGGTGAAAATACTCTGCTTTGACTATATTCAGTCTCCATAATTCTTTTTCTGGATATAGGTGGCTCTTTCCATCACAAGTGTATTGGAATTGCTTTGAATCACTGCATTTTTGAAAAGATTTAAGTCCACTACAGTTGATCAGCACATTATCTTGTTGCTGTGTACAAAACTCTTAGTTCTGTTCACATCACTTAACATCAGTTCACATAAGTTTTTCCAGGCTTTTCTGAAATCAGCCTGCTTGTCATTTCTTATAGAACAGTAATTCCATTACATTCATAATTTATTCAGCCATTCTCCAACTGATGGGCAGCCACTCAATTTCCAGTGTCTTGCCATTCCAAAAAGGGCTGCTACAAACATTTTTGCATGTGTAGGTCCTTTTCCTTCTTTTATGATCTCTTTGTGATACAGACCCCATAGAGACACTGCTGGATCAAAGAATATGTAGAGTTTTATAACTCTTTGGGCAGAGTTCCAAATTGTTCTCCAGAATGTTTGAATCAGTTCACACCTCCACCAAAAGTGCATTAGTGTTCCAGGTTTCTCATCTTTTGCAACATTTATCAGTATCTTTTCCTTAGCCAATCTGAGAGGTATGAAGTGATACTTCAAAATTGTATTAATTTGCATTTCTTTAATTAATAATGCTTTAGAGAATTTTTCATATGGCTAGAAATGGCTTTAATTTTTTTATCTGAAAAATTTTCATATCCTTTGATAATTTATCAATTGGGAAATGGTTTGTATTATAAATTTGCATCAATTTCTCTATATTTTAGAAATGATACTTTTATAAAAAACACTGGCTGTAAAAATTTTCTCCTAGCTTTCTTCTTCCCTGCTAATTTTGGCAGCATTGTTTTTCTGTGTGTGTGTGTGTGTGTTTGTGTGTGCGCGCGCGTGCGTATACCCTTTTTAATTTAATGTAATCAGAAGTATCCATTCTGTATTTCGTAGTATTCTCTACGTGTTCTTTGGCCTTAAATTCCTTCCTTCTCCACAGCTCTGAGAGGTAGACTATTCCTTGTTCTCCTAATTTGCTTACAGTATCACCCTGTATATCTAAATCATGAATCCATTTTGACCTTATCTTGGTATAGGATCTTAGGTATTGGTCAATGCCTAGTTTCTATCATATTATTTTCCAGTTTTCTCAGTAAATTTGTCAAATAGTGTGTTTTTTTCCCCCAGAAACTTCAGTCTTTGGGTTTATCAAATACTAGATTTACTATAGTATCTTGTGAAACTAACTTATTCCACTGATTTCCTACTGTATTTCTTTTTTTTTTTTAAGTTCTAGTTATTTTTTTTTAATTAGAGCTTTTTATTTGTATAACATATGTATGGGTAGTTCCCCAACATTGATCTTTATAAAGCTTTCCATTACAAATTTTACCCCCAGTCCCCTCCCTTCCCCTAGATGGCAGGACGTCCATGACATGTTAATAATGTTGAAATGCTTGAGAAGTTATGCAAGAAAAATCCTATCTACAAGAAAAAAAAAAGAATCAGAGAAAGGCAACACAATGCAAGCAAATATCAATAGAGATCATGAAAATGTTACGTTGTGGTCCATATTTCATTTCCCTCTCTCTGGGTGTATATGGTTTTCTTCAGTGAACAATTGGAACTGGTTTGAGACAATTCTTTTTTGCAGAGAGCCATGTCCATCAGAACTGATCATCATGTAATACTGTTGTTGCTGTGTATGATGATCTCCTGATTCTGCTCGTTTCACTCAGCATCAGTTCATGCAAGTCTCTCCAGGCCTCTCTGAAATCGTCCTGCTGGTCGTTTCTTACAGAGCAATAATATTCCATAACATTCATATACCATAATTTATTCAGCCACTCTCCAATTGATGGGCATCCCTTCAGTTTCCAGTTTCTAGCCACTACAAAAAGGGCTGCCACAAACATTCTTGCACATGTGGGGCCCTTTCCCTCCTCTAAGATCTCTTTGGGATATAGGCCCAGTAGAAACACTGCTGGGTCAAAGGGTATGCACAGTTTGACACCTTTTTGAGCATAGCTCTAAATTGCTCTCCAGAATGGTTGGATCCGTTCACCCTACTGTATTTCTTAGCTAGTATCAAATGGTTTGATGATTGCTGCTTTATAATACAGCTTTAGATCTGTTATAAGTAGGCCTTCCTTTGCATTTTTCATTAATTCCCTTGAAATTCTTGACCTTTTGTTCTTCTATATGAATTTTGTTATTAGTTTTTCCCCCTGAGGCAATTGGGGTTAAGTGACTTGCCCAGGGTCACGCAGCTAGGAAGTGTTAAGTGTCTGAGGTCAGATTTGAACTCTTCTCCCTGACTTTAGGGTTGGTGGTCTATCCACTGCCCCTGTTATTAGTTTTTCTAGCTCTATAAAGTGATTTCTTGGCATCTCATTATTTCTGCACCTTCCCCCTCAACATGTCATTTTCTTTTTTAATCATATTTTCTAATATGATAGATATGAGATGATGTTCAGAATTGTTTTAATTTATATGTCTCTAACCAATAATTTTTTAGAACATTTTTCACATTACTATAGATAGATTAGATTCTTCTAAAATTATTCATAATTTTTATGAATTAGATAATCATGTTTTTTTTATAAATTTGGCAGTTTTGCATATATCTAAGAATTAAAGCTTTATCAGAGAATCTTATGGCAAAAATTATTTTCCAGTTTCCTGCTTTTCTTCTAATTTCAATTGTGCTTATGTATGTGAAACCTTTTAACTTAATATAATCAAAAGGTCCATTATACTTACTATAAATCTCTTTATCTTTTGGTTGGTTGTAAATTCTTCCCTTATTCATAAATCTGATCAATAAGATTCCATGCTTACTTAATTTGCATAGGTATCACCTTTTATGTCTAAATCATGTTCCCATTTTGACCTTATCTTGATATATGGTATGAGATATTGGTCTGTCTCTAGTTTCCATCAACTAAACTGCTTTCTGGTTTTCCTAGCAATTTTTGTTAAATATTAAATCATTCCCCAAAAAGCTTGGATCTTTATCAAACATTAGAGTACTATTTAATTTCCTAGTGTATAAATGTACTAATCTATTTCATTGATCTACCATTTTATTTTATAGCCATTACCAGATTGTTTTTAAGATTACCATTTGCAAAATAATTTGAAATCTGATAATGCTAGACTACCTTTTTTCACATTTTTTTCATTTATTTCCTTGATATTCTCGACCTTGTATTTTTAGGTGAATTTTGATATTTTTTCCAGGTCTATAAAGTAATTCTTTGGTAGCTTTATTGGTATGGCATTAAAAAATAAATTAATTTATGCAGAATTTTCATTTTTATTATATTGGCTCAGCCTACTCATGAGTAACCATTATTTCTCCAGTTTTTTGTATCTGTCTTTATTTGAGTAAAGTGTTGTGTACTTTCTTTTTACATAGTCCTGTGTTTGTCTTTGCAGGTAGACTACCAAGTATTTTATATTTTCTTGAAATTATTTTAAATGACTATTTTTCTTACTTATTGATGGTTTTTTTGTTGACATAGAAATGCTGATGATTTATGGGGGTTTATTATATATCACATAACTTCGCTAAAGTTACTGTTTCATCTTGTTTTAGTTGATTGTCTACACCATAATATATCTATAAAGAGTGAATGGCTTTGTTTCTCTATTGCCTATTCATTTCATTCAATTTCTTTTTCTTATTTCCTGCATTTCTAATACAATATTGAATAATAATGGTGATAATAGATATTTTTGCTTCATTCCTGAACTTATTAGGAAAACTTTTAATGTATTCTTATTATAGATAATGCTTGCTCTTGATTTTAGATTGATTCTACTTGTCATTTAAAGAGACTCAATTTCTTCCCATGATTTCTAGCATTGTTAATAGAAATAAGTGCTATATTTTATCAAAAGCTTTCCCCTCATACCTATTGATTTAATGATATAATTTTTATTGTTTTTGTTATGGATATGATCAACTATGTTTACAATTTTCCTAATGTTGAACTGGCCCTGCACTCCTGGCATAAATCTCATCTGCATGTAATATGTCATCTTTGTGATATATTGTTGTCATCTCCTTGTTAGCATTTAATTTAATTTTTTTGCATTAATATTCATTGGGGAAATAGGTATATAATGGTCTTTCTCTATTTTTCTTTCCTTAGTTTTAACTATCAATTTTTGTCATAGAAGAAATTTGATAAAACTCCTTATTTAGCTATTTTTTTTCAAATAGTTTATATAGTATTGAAATTTTTAAAAAATGGTTGGTAGTTTTCCTTTGTAATTCCACCTGGTCCTGAGGATTTTTTTTTCCTTAGAGAGCTAATTTATGGCTCGTTCAATTTCTTGTAATTGCTGTTTTAACAGCATCAAAATAATCATTTGGCTTGGATATACAAAGAAATTTTTGTTTTGCTTGATGAATAAACGCATTAATTTATTAAAGACATCTATGAAGCACTTCCTAATGTGAAATGTTGTGCAAAGTACTAGTTGTATAAAGTTATATGATAATGATTGTAGACAATTCAATTAAAACTACCTGGCTTTGGGTTCAGGAATTCCACTTCCAATACTTGCTAGCTATAAGAACCTGAGCAAGGAACTTAGCCTCTATGGGAACATTAATACTTTTTAACTTGTGCCCCAGGATTATGAGCAAAGTACTTTGTAAACATTAAAGTGAATTGTTAGTCCTTTTTATTTTTTAATTTTTTGCCTACTATCTTGTTTTGATTCCAGCATCTGATTTTAAAAATCACATCACTAAAAACAACCTATATTCACTTATTTTTGATTTGATTGTTTTTTAATTAGAAGGAAATCTCCTTTTAAGAAAGATTGACATTCTAGCTTTAATTTTTCTTCAAGCATTTGTCTTTCTTTTTCTTTCTACCTCAAACTATAATGCTTTGCTTTCTTTTCCCCATCTTCAATCCAGTAGCAAAATTAATAAAAATGGCCCTACCTGCTTCATATTTGTGATAAGTACTAAGTTGAAACTTAGTAATGTCATGCTACCATCTATGGAAGGAAATACCAAGAAGTGTTAAAAAGGTCAAGGTGAAGAATTTGTTATTTATTCTCTCTGCTCTAGGGTCACCAATACATATTAGTTTGGTTTCTTTTCCTGTGTAGATTCTTCCAGGTTAGTCCATCACATTCGGTTTTGCTTTTTGTTTTTTTTTTTTTTTTTGGTGGTGCTTTCATTTGATTTAAAATAATAAGAGAAAAATCACCTTCAAACCTAACATTTAAAGAAATAAAGACATAAAATATCTCTTATGGCCAATTCCAATTAGATCAGTAACAGGCCCTTTACTTTTTCATACATATAAAAGTTTTCTGTAAAAATGCTGCATTTCAGCAGTTTTTAGTTTTAAAAGGAAATAAAATCTTCAAAAGCACCTATAAGGAACATTTTCAGAATACTTTATTGATGAAACCAAAATCGTTTAAGGGCTTGGAAATCTTATTCTTTAATGAAGTTACGTAGTAAACATAGAAGATGGATGGTAAAGGAAATTTTTGGTCTTGTAGAAAATTAGGTTATTGCCAATGCTCCTCCCTAAAGTAAAATGAATATTTACAAGAAAAGCTTTCCTCACCCTAAACCATCCTAAGATATTTTATTTTCTTTATTCTTTTCCCCCTAAGGCTATTATAAGAAACTAAATTCCTAACTTTCTATTTGCCCTGCACAACTATAGGTGTTTTACAGAAATTCTTTCTGTCTCATAGTACAGCTCCATAACCTAAAATAAAAATAAAAAACCCGAAATCTTAAAAGGAATAAGATGATTTGTAATTATGCATGAGAACATTGAAAGGCAGGGTGATAAATGGCATAGAGAACTGACCTATCCAAAACCTGGATTCAAATCATGTCTGCTATATACTTACTGGACAAGTCATCCAACCTCTCAGGGATCAATTATTCAGTTGTTTTTATCATGCCCAACTTTTCATAACCCCTTTTGGGACTTATTGGCAAAGATACTGAGGTCATTCACCATTTGCTTCTTTAGCTCATTTTACAGATGAGGAAACCATGATAAATAACTTCCTCATGGTCACACAGCTAGTAAATGTCTGAGATCAGATTTGAATTCAGAAAAAGGAGTCTTCCTGATTTCAGGCTGTACCACATAGCTGCCCCTTTCAGGGTTCTAGACAGCTCTAATTACGAAGAACTTGATGACTGAAATTGCTAAAGGGAATTTTGTCATGTGGGATTTCCTTATGTCAAAAAAATTCCAGGTAAACTTCTATTTCTAGTAGAACATATACACAAACTATGTAAATGTGTTATAGTAGAAACCATATTGATTTTGGAGAACATAGACTTGGGCTTGACATTAGTACTGCTACTTCTTAGGTATGTGACTCTGAGTGACATGACCTCTGAGACCCTTAGGTTCTACATCCATAAAATTCATTTAATATGCTGTTTATTTATCTCATAAGATTGTTCTGAAAATCAAATGAGATTATGTAAGTAAAAATTATATAAATTATAAGTATTATATAAAACTCTTTTTATCATTATCATTATTATTTCTTTTTCAAATATAGGGGACCCTTCCCTACTTACCCTACCATGTTCCTTTTTATCAGTTATCTAAAGGGAAATCCAAATACAAGTGATCTATTTAGAGTAAATTGCTTAATATGCTATTTCAACTACTGAAAGTAAAAATATATCTTACTTCAGATAATTGTTTTATATTTGCAAATGATTTCAGTTACGCTTTTAAGCAGTTTTCTTTTTTGACAAAATGGATAGAATCCAGGAGAGAATTCAACTGGTTGGCAATCAATTAGTAAAACAATAACTATTTATTAGGTACCTAATATGTTCCAGGCAGCTACAGACAAAATTTGAAAAAAAGAGGCGGCATCAAGATATTGGAGAAAGGCTGAAACTCACCCAACCTCTCCCCCAGACTTCTCCAAATTCCTTTACACAGTGACTTCAAACAAATTTTTCAGAACACTCAAGAAGATGGAGTAGAGCATTTTTCAGTTGAAGGCAGCTTAGAAGCTTAGCAGAAAGGGTCTGTGATGCCAGGGTGGGAGTCCAGTGTTCAATTCCCATGCAGTACTCCCTGGCACAGCCCTGGACTCAGTCCCAGTCCTGGCCCAGGCCCGACCTCTGAATCAGTGGCAATCTTGGTGGCTTCCAGATCTTTCAGCTCAGAGACATCAAAGAGGACCTGGAAGGTCAGCAGAAAAGGTCAGTGGAACCAGAGTGGGAGCCTAGCATGCAATCCCAACACAGGACCAACCCCAGTACCGGCTCCAGCCCAGACTCCAGCATCAGCTTTCAACAGCAATGGTGAAGGCTTCTGGACCTCTCAGACTGTGATACTAGGGACGACTCAGAAGATTAGTGGAGAGAGTCTGTGGCAACAAGGTGGGAGTCTGATGTGAAATCCCAGCACAGCCTCAATCAGCAAAGTACCAGCCCTGTCCAACACATTAGATCTTACAGCTACAGTGGGGTGGGGACATACTTAACAGCTCCAGGGCAGAAAATCTGTGGTCAGATTCCTAAACGAATTTCTGAAAACAGCTGCATAAAACCTCTGAAGTTTGGGGCGGTGCACCCTTCACCATGGAAACAACCCTATTTTAACAAAGAGTTAAAAGCAGAGTAATAGGTTAGGAAAAGGAGCAAAAACCAAAAAAAGTTCCAGACCCTTTAAAGTTATTATAGTGACAAAGATCAAAACACACACTCAGAAAGTGGCAACAAAGTCAAAGATCCTATATCCAAAACCTTCAAGAAAAATAAGAATTGAGTTCAGGCCATGGAAAAGTTCAAAAGGGACTTTGAAAAGTAAGCAAGAGAAATAGAGGAAAAATGATGAAAAGAATTGAGTGGCGCAAAAGGAAATACAAAAAACTAATGAGGAGAAGAGTGACTTAAAAAAAGCAAAATTGGCCAGTTGGGAAAAGAGGTACAAAAGCTCACTGAGGAAAATAATTCCTTAAAAAATAGGAAGCTAATGACTTCATGAGAAATCAAGTTATAATAAAGCAAAATTTAAAAAATTAAAATAGAAAAAAGTGAAATATCTCTTTGGAAAAACAACTGACCTGGAAAATAGATCCAGGAGAGATAATTTTAAAATTATTGCTCTACCTGAAAGTCATGATCAAAAAAAGATGCTGGACATTATCTTTCAAGAAATTATCAAGGAAAACTTCCCTGATATTCTAGAACCAGAAAGTAAAATAGAAATTGAAAGAATCCACTGATCATCTCCTGAAAGAGATCCCAAAATGAAAACTCCCAGGAATATTATAGAAAAATTCTGGAACTACCATGGAGAAAATATTTCAATCATCTAGAAAGAAGCAATTCAAATATAGTGGAGCCACAGTCAGGATTACACAAGATTTAAAAGCTTCTACAATAAAGGATAGGAGGGCTTGGAATATGATAGTCTAGAGCTCAATGGAGCTAGGATTACATCTAAGAATCACCTACCCAGAAAAATGGAGTATAATTCTTCAGAGGAAAAGGTGGTCATTCAGTGAAATAGAAAATTTTTAAACATTTGTGAGAAAATACCAGAGCTGAAGGGAAAATATGATTTTTAAATATTGGACTCTGGAGAAGAATAAAGAGGTAATCAGAAAAGTGTTATCAAATAGGACTTAATAAAGTTTATGTGTTTACATTCCTATTGGGGAGGATGATACTTGTAACTTATTAGAACTTTGTCATTATTATGGTGGTTAGGAGTATCTATAGACAGAAGGCACAGGTGTGAGTTGAATACGAAGTAATAAATATATATATTTTTTAAAAATGATGAAATTAAGAAGTGAGAGGGCAATGTACTGGTCAAAAGGGAAAGGGAGAAGTAGAATGGTGCAAATTATCTTTCATTAAAAAGAGGTAAGGAAAAACTTTTATAGTGGAGGGGAAGAGGGGAAGGAGAAGATGAGTGAGTGAACCTTATTCTCAATTGACTCAAATAGGGAATAACATACATACTCAATAGGGGCATAGAAATCTATCTTACCCTGCAGGAAAATAGGAGGGGAATGGGATAAAGGAATGGGGGGAGGGTGATAAAAGAAAGGGTATATACTGAAAGCGTATATCTATAATCAGGCAAACAGGTTTAAATGACTTTTCTAGAGTCTAATAGCTAATAAGTGTCAGAGGCATAATTTATTCTTCATTATGTGAAGATCATATATAAAACCAGGAAGTTCATATGTAATCAAAGTTTCAATATTTAGCAGGTTAGTGGTAGAGAAGCCTCCAAGCAACCCTTGAATAAGAAGAAACAAACTAGCATCTATCTGCTTCTTCACCACGGTCCTCCCCTCCCCCCAATTTGATCAAAGGAAGATCTATGTACTTCAGAGGCTCAGGAGATTCTGATTTCTTATCATATTCCTAGCAACGCCCAATCACTTCTAGGATAGTTGCTGCTGACAGCAGTGTCTGTAATGGGAACTGAATGCAGAAAAAACAAGATGATGAAAAGCAGATTCAACAATTTATGTATGAGAAGTCCCCCAGAAAGCTTGTACTATACTAAGAGGAACATCCTGAGGACCCTAGCAAAAAGATCTCCAAGAGCTGTGTTACCCCTTAATTTTATGTGCTACATTGGAACCTACTTTCTCCTGTACTCTGTACTTCTGTTGAGATACTGTGTTGCAGACTTTGGGGATGAGGGTGGGGATGTTTTGTGTCAATTTTACCACCATACTAAAGACCCATTTCTTACAGATAATTAATTCTGGTTAAGTGTTTGGTATTAATAAGATAATTCTGTGGGAGAAACACAGTAGTGGGGTTTGAGAGCTATAAAATTAGAAAAAACTACTCCAACCTTTCAGGACTATTCCAAGAGCCCTAGGAATATATAGCAACCATTCTTTGTGTACCCAGTTTCCTAGAGTCAGTAGGAGTTGGGAGGGTAGTCTTGGAATATATGCTATGCAAATAAATATCAAATATGTAAAAAATAAATACAAAGCAATTTCAGGGTACATGCATTAGAAGCTAATTGTGGGGAAGGAGTGAAGAGGAATTAAAAAAAAATCATGGAGAAAGTACCTTTTGTCCTGAGCTTTGAGAGAATTGAAAGGTTCTTCTAGGTGGAAATGTGGACAGTGAAGTCTAGATATATTGGACAGGCTATGCAAAAGCATGAAGATGAGAAATGGAAGATCATGTATGTGTCAAATAGGACAGTTTGATTGGAATACACAACTTGTGAAAGGAACAAAAAAGATAAAGTTTAGCTAGAACCAGGTTGTGAAGGATATTGAATACCAAAAAGAGTTTGTGTTTCATCAGTCGTATGGGAACACTTGAAACTTTTTGAACAGTGAAGTGATGCAATCAGACCCATGCTTTAGGAATATCACTTTGGTGATTGTATGATGAATGAATTAAAGAAGGGAAATTATGAGATTGCTGCAGTTATATAGGGGAAACTAAATAGACAAGTACAGTGTAAGTATAGGGGAAGATTAAGTAAATAAATGATCTAAGGTGATTTAGCAATTGATTGACAGTGGATAATCAGGAGAAAAGAAGAGGCAAAGATGCCTCCAAGACTGCTTAACATGGGTAACTAGAAGGATAATGATGTCTTCAGGAGAAATAGGGAAGGTAGGAAGAAAGATGGTTTTGACCAAAAGATAACTGAATCTGTTTTAGACATCTTAAATTCAATATGGAAAACAAAAAAAAATTATTAAGTATCTACAATGTGCTAAGCAAAGAAAGCAGAGGACATAAATAAAAAAAAAACAAGATAGTTCTTACTCTCAAGAAGTTCACAACCTGTAAAGGAAGACAGGTTCCTGTCTACATATGCTGTAGGGCATATGGAAAAAACTGGTAACAGTTCAAATGGCAATACCTTGTGTTCTAGAGAAATTAGGTATATTACAGATGGTAAAGTCTAGTGGTCTATTCTGTTATTGGGTAATCTTTGTTTTTTTTAAGCAATGTGAACAGCCATGCTCCTGATCATTGATTTTTGGGGAAAATTAGTGGATCTGAGAGTCTGACTGGAGACATGTAATAAGTTGCCTTCTATAATGGCAGGGATGGAGAAGTTGGCATCCAGCCTGGAGGAAGGATCCAACAATTAATGGATGCTCATGATGGGGTGTGGGATAAGAGAGCAGAGGGACTGCTCAGAGCCTGTTCTAGCTGGAACCTCAGGCTGCCTGTTGCTCTCTCAAATACCAACAGGATATTCAGTTAAAAATGTCTAATAGTTGGTGATTCAACACTGGAGATCAGGAGACAAATTAGGACTGCATACATACATATGAGAGACATCTCCTTGTGAGTATAATCATACCTCTGGAATCTGATAACAGGAGAACTGTCATGAGATGGAGTTAATTGAGAAATTGAAGAGAGCATGGCCCCATGGAGGGTTCTTTGGTATAACTATATTTAAGGGAAAGGACTTGTATAATGACCCAGCAAAAGAGACTGAAGAGTGTTTTGACGGAGAGAACTAAAAGAGAAGCATAATAAAAACCTAGTATGGAGAATAATTATTCTTCTATGGACTTCCAGCATAAGACAGTATGAAAGTTATAAGGGCACTCAATGAGACCTACTAGTCCTTAAAATTAAGGTCCCTTTGACTTTTATCAACCTTGTTTTTCACACCTCTACAAGTGCTTTTATAGAATCCTTGATTCTAGGAAGGAGAACTTGCCTCAGGGGGTATTATCTCCGACTTTCAGTATAACATCTCAGCAAGCAACCACAAGAATTGTAGCATTTCCTCTTCAAAATTGGCATAGTGTCTTGGGTTAGGGCTTGGAGGAGTTTGGGATGGCAGAATGAGAGACATTCTGAGTAAATGGGTATTTCCTCTCATCAGAGAACATTTTGTGGTTGGAAGCAATAGGTAGACTTGACTCATAACGTTTTAAAATCAAAGAAACTTAACAGTTATAAGAAACTTCAAAGATCATCCAGTACACTCCTAGAGTAGGAAAGAGTTGCTACTCAAATCTACAGTAAGAGAAACCAGACTCAGACTAGTTCTCTTTCTTCTATACCAATTCAATTTAATAAACATTTAAGAGCCTAATATGTGCCAGGTACTGTGCTAAGTACTGAGGATATAATTAATATAAAAAGCATCTTTGGTCCTCAAGGAGTTTACAATCTAATTGGGAATAACAACATATAAAAGAAAAATGACAAAGGTAGGGGAGAAAGACATCGAGGAACAACTAGCATGAGAATGAGGAGTGCATCTTATTTTGTGGAGTTGGAACTAGGCAGAAAAGCAGATGCAGAACAGAGTGAGTTGTATACTTTCTGAAAGAGTGGAATAGACTGTTTAGAAAGGTAGGGGTTCCCCTTCACTGTCAGCCTCTAGACAAAGACTATATAACCAGTGTTAGGGATATTATAGAGGACATACCTGTTTAGCTATGGGTTCAAGTCAGTTAAGTATTAATTAAATGGCTTCATATGCCAAGCACTGGGAATTCAAAAATCAAAAATGAAGTGCTTCTGCCCTCAAGGAATTTATATTCTGTTGGATTAATCTAAAACTGTAGTCTTCAAACTTTTTGATTATTTACCCTTATCACCAAAAGATTTTGTTAACATAACTACCAATATGTATATATTGAATATAAATGAAGTAAATATGTATTCACCTGTTTATAAAGTATATATATGCACATATATATGTAATATTGTATGAGGCAGTATAGTATAGCATAGCATAGTATAGCATAGCATAGCATAGCATAGTATAGTATAGTATAGTATAGTATAGTATAGTATAGTATAGTATAGTATAGTATAGTATAGTATAGTATAGTATAGTATAGTATAGTAGATAAACAGATGGCCTAAGAACTAGGAAGATCAATTCTGATCTCTGACACACATTGCTTATGTGACTCTCAGTCCAGTTTTCCCAATGGCATCTGCATAGCTGCTATGTGGTTTTCTGTGGGTAGCTGTTACATTATTCTGGATTTCTCTTAGTAGTAAGGTGCTTTTTCTTTCATATTTCTTATTGTCATGAATTTGTACTTTTCTTTTTTATTTATTACTTAAGAGTTCCTGCTTCAGATTTTGACTAGCTGTGTGACTCTAGGCAAGTCACTTAATTTTTGTCTTTTTTTTCCCCCTCGTCTATAAAGTAAGTAAAATAGTACCTATATTCATTCCCAAGTCCTTAAGAGAAGCAAATAGAATATATGCTGTGTTCTTAGCAAACTTAAAAAGCTATGTAAATCCTATTATATCATTCTTATATTCTCATCTGCAGAATATGTTGTTAAAATTTTGTTTTTTATGTATGGCAGAGTGTCATGTGTATACTGGGTATTTAATAAATCATTGCTAATTCAGTTAATGTTGAAGTATCAAATATATGCAAGTTCCTTGTATATGAAATGGAAATCCTTGATTTCCACAACATTGTAATTTTTTATATTTGTTTTGCTTTGTTTTTAGAAAAGCTTTTCTTTAAGAAAATAAGTAACAGATTACTTTATGAAAGCTTCAAACAGAATATTGAACATTCTGAGAACTTAAGAATATCAGCTGAATTCTCCAGGAATCAGTATAAGATTGTTCTCTAGAGAATCTTCTCTTTAACTTGTTCCAGGAAAATTTTAATTAAATAACTCAGGAGATGGGACTCTTGGCACTTCCACTGGGAGATCATTCAAAATCTAATAAATCTCAATTAAAAAAATTTCCATGACTTTAGTTGTTTAGCTAACTTACTTTTAAATATTGTTTTTGTCTTTGTAATTAGCCTAAGGAGGCAGATCCATGATCCTAGCAAAGAAGTGCTAAAGGGCTTCATGCATTACTATACTTACTAATTTTGCTTTATTAGTTGGTATCTCTGGGAAGACTAAAATCTTGTGCACAAATGCTATAGGACTAAAGAATACCATTTAAGAAAAGACTCCTTAAGAAAATTAATAATTCTCAATAAGAGAGCACACTAGATCTTAATTACAGTTGTGTTTCTTAGAAAATTACCAGGCCTCAAAACAGCTGAGGGAGACAGATAGTTATGTATGGGCCTCTATATCTGGTTATATTTTCATTGCATAGTTATTTTTGTGACCTAATAAGGACCTATAATTAGCACTTTCATGAAATACCCTCTTTTTGCTTATTATTAAGGGAACATACTCAGGTTTTCTCTTATTTCTCTCATTATAAATATAACATCTTTCAGAAGATCTTTTGAATTCTGGTCCTGCCAAGTCTTTCATTTAGTCAACACATTTCCCTTTGAATGTGATTATCCCTAAATCTCCACTTTTGTTCTTCTTCTCTTTTTTCTTCATATATCTCTACTATGAAGCAGCCAGGTGGAATAATAGATAAAAAACTGACCTTGGAGCCAGAAAGATCTGAGTTTAAATATGATTTTAGATATTAACTATATGACTTTAATGAGCCATTAATAATTTTATAACCTTTTTTTCAGTCAGTTTCCTCATCTGTAAAATGGGGAACATTATAAAACTTTTTGAGGATCAGATGAGATAATATATGTAAAATGCTTTGCCAACTTTATAATATAAATGTTAGCTATTATAATTAGGCAGTATAAGAAAAATTGAGAGAATTCTGATCAAGCTGTAAATCTTGTTAAATGTATAAGTATAGAATTCCTTTTACACTTTTATTATTTTTTTTCTCAATAGTATTTTGTTTGTCTATATGTAGACCCTTTTTACCATAGATATTGTGCTGTCAGAGCATACTCTTTCCCCAGAAATTAAGAATATCACCCACACTATTCAGAAGAAATGTTTTTACTTCTGTTTTTACCAACTCTTCAAAATAAAAAGCAAACCAAAAAAAAAAAAACAAAAACATTTGTACAATCAAATTGGTGTTAATTAGTGGAAGTTGGATATTATCAGTGATTAAAAGCACAATAGAAAGGGATATAAAAATAATTTTCAACATTCATTTTTGTAACATTTTGTATTTCCAAATTTTTTATTCTCTTTCTTACTTCCCCCCCCCAAGAGAGTAAACAGTCTTATATAGGTTCAACATGCACTATCCTTTTAAATGTATTTCCATATCTGTTATGTTGTACAAGAAAAATCAGACCAAAAGGGGGGGGGGAAACTATGAGAAAGGAAAAGCAAACAAAATAGAGTGAAAATACTATGCTTTAATCCACATTCAATTTCCATAGTTTTCTCTCTTGATATCTTCCATTCAAATCTGTTGGAATTGCCTTTGATCGTTACCTAGCTGAGAAGAACTAAGTATATCACAGTTGGTCATCACATAATCTTGCTGTAGCTGTGTACAGTGTTTTCCTGGTTCTGCTCATTTCACTCAGCGGCAGTTCATGTAAATCTTTCTAGGTTTTTCTGAAATTAGCCTGCTCATTATTTCTTATAAACCAATAATATTCCATTACATTCATATAGCATAACTTACTAAACTATTTCCCAAAAGTTAGATATCTATTCAATTTCTAATTCCTTGCCACTACAAAAAAAAGTTTCTAAAAGCATTTTTGCACATCCTTTTCTTTCTTTTAGGAGGTACAAATATAACGTAGAGGAATACTTTACTATCTTATGGCCTTCTGAAATAATGAGAATGAAATTTATTTGAGGGCACACATATTAGTTTTGTAGATGTGAATGATATCGATAGTAATATAAACATTAGTTAACACTACAAATACTAGTTAAATATGATATCTTATATTTGCATGATAATTTAAAATTTACAAGGCATTTTCATTTGAACATCATATTTCTACCAGGGGACGATGCAGGGATTTTTAGTCCCCTTTACTGATAAATAACCTTGGGCTCAAAATATTTAAGTGAATTACTTAAATCACACCACAGAATGGTTTATACATAGACTTGAATACAATTCAACAAATATATATTAAGTCCTGTATGTAACAGTCTATTAGACTCTGGAGGATGAGAAGATGAAACAAGATACAAGTCCTGTTCCAAAGGAACTTGTAGTTCAGAAGAAGGGATAAGATAAATAAGTAATAATAAATTATTAGTGCATAGAGAAGTTAGATTCTGGGGCTTGCTCTCTGTATACTATGCTATATTATTATACAAAAGTGGGGCATTAATAAATGCTGTTGAATTAAATCCCCCAAAAATGGAAAGGATGAAAGAAAGTCTGGAATATGTTTGAGGAATAGTGAGTAATCAAATTTGATTAGAGTATAAAAAGGATAATGGGAGGCAAGGCTAGAAAGGTAGGTAGAAACTAGACTGTGGGTATTTTTTTGTATCAATTATTCTTACACCTCTCTCAAAGAGCAAAGACTTGCTATATCTTTTCTTCAGAATTCCAGTTGTCTCTCTTTCTGTTGTGCTTTTAATTACTGATAATGTTCAACTTCCACTAATTTACACCAATTTGATTGTATAAAGTTATTTTGTTTGCTTTTTACTTTGAAGAGTTGGTTAAAAATGGAAATAAAAACATTCCTTCTGAATATTGTGGGTGGTATCTTAATTTCTGGGGAAAGAGTATGCTCTGACAGCACAATATCTATTCAATATTGGTCCTACCAAGTTCATGTTCATATGGCATTGCTTGTATATAACAATTCTGTCATCTCAGCTATTGATGGTCAAAGTATTGTAAGCCTTTCTTCAGGACATTGATACCAGCCAGCCAAAAAACCTGGCATAATCTCTGTTCCTGGTCCATCTGAGGGCTCATTCTCTTTTTCTTTCAAATCTTTCAAAGACATAGTCAATTCCAAGTTCTTTCACTTAGAACAGGAAAGAAAAACAATAAAGGAGCAAAGAAAAGCCTCATGATGGTCATAGATTCCCCATACATGGGGAAGGCCAGAGATATCTCCCCCTTACACTATTATTTCTCATTGCAAACTAGGTAGGCGGTAAAGAGTCAGATCAGAAGGATTGGTCCTAAGAGACTAAGGCAGTTTCATTGTACTTTGGCTCTGTTTATATAGTCAGTCAAAAAACAAAAAACAAAAAACAAAAAACAAACAAACAAACAAAAAACCCTCTTCTTCATCATATGGATAGTAGATTAGAACCAGATATAGGATGTTTGTATATGACCTTTGTGAAATTTTCTGTTCCAAATTTTTCCCTCCTTTCCCCCATTTCCTCCCTTAGATGGCAGGTAGTCTAATACATGTTAAATATGTTAAAATATATGATAAATCCAACATGTGTATATATATCTATACAGTTATCTTGCAGCACAAGAAAAATTCGATTTAGAGAGAGAAAAAAAAACAACCTAAGAAGGAAAACAAAATGCAAGCAAATATTCACAGAAAGCATCAAAATGCTATGTTGTGGTCCACACTCAGTTTCCACAGGTCTCTCTCTGGATGTATATGACTTTCTTCATCGCTGAACAATAGGAACTGGTTTGAATTACCTCATTGTTGAAGAGAACCATCTTCCAAGTATTTTCAAGGAACTTCCATTAAACATCATTTTTTTCCTCTCTAGAAACATGTGTCCCAATATCTTCCATAGGGGAATTATATCACCTGACCAGGTTGATTTAATAGTAAGTAAAAACAAAATTAGAGATGTAATCTCTAGCCCTCCCTGTCCTCCAATTATTTTAAAATGCTAAACTAAGGAATTTAAGCTTTACTTGATAAATAACAAAGTCACAAAAAAATTTTTTTTGTGTGTGTTAAATAATCAGAACAGTGGTTTAGGAAAATTAATCTAGAATCAATGCGAATGAGACCAGTTAGAAGCCTACCTCAAAGAAGTTTGGGTAAAAATTATGGGACTGGCAGTTAGAATAAATAAAAAGAAATGAAGGCTTAAGTCCTTTTTAGACACTAATGACCATTTTGATGATGTAATTAAAAATAGTATTAGCTTTATCATATAAATAAACTTGCCAAGACCACTTCACCTGTCCCTACCCCCAAAATGAAAGGAATTCCTCCAAGATCTCATGAAATGTCATGACAGGCATAGTTAATAATGGCTCCTGAATTATTTTTCATGTGTTATAATGGCTCAACAAAACATATCTCAACAATATGGCTGTGATTATTTCCCCCTAGATTTATTTCCTCAAATTAACTTGCTTCCACATGCCCTTATTAAAACTCATGGGCTATTTTTCCCCTGCATAATCATTTAGCTTGAAGCTATCTGCCTATAATTTTCCCTTCTCTTTTGGCATTTCCCTATCCCAGAAATGTGCTGTCATGGGTAAGCTGGGAGATGATGTAGTATTTACAAAAATTATTAAGTGAGATTGATATGATAAAACCAGTAACTCTCTCATTCTCTTTAGCATTTCTCCTTTAAATAAGGCTATTTATCCCCACTTTTTTGTCTTTAAGACTCTTCTGTCATTTATAGGACAATTCCTACTAATACTGAAGTCATTTAAAATTGTTTTTTGTGGCTTAAATTCTTTAACCTAAGACTTTTTAAAAAAGCTTTTGGAAAATCTAGATACATTATATTGACCGTCTTCTTATATCTGCTAAGAATCCTAGCAGTTTTGTCAGGTTTTCTTGTTGCCTTTTAGTCATTTGTTTATAGTTGTTTGTGAATTCATGATTTTATCCCTTTCAAATATAGACATAAAACTCATGAAGCCATGGTGCCCCATGTCTCCTTTACAGCCTTTGGATTTTTATGATAGACACATTGGTCATTTGGTAGTCCTCTGACATTGTGGTCATGTATGACATATTTAGCAAACAGGATTACTAAATTCAGGATTCCTGAATGATTGCCAGTGAATTGTCCCAGTGAAATACATTTAGTTACTTTGCTAATTAGCTCTAACATTCATTTTTATTGATTATAGTATTTCTTACCTATATTTTGTAAATAATAGTTTTAGGATTCCCTGTAACATTCCTCAGTGTGGTTGGAAGTAAATATTGTATCTTATGACAATTCTTTTTAATTTCATTTTAATCCCTTTTATTGTCCTTCATTTTTTTTTTGTCATTAAATACCCTTGATGATTCGACTGCATTGGACATTCATAGAGTTGGGTTTTTTAAATTTACTTTTTCTCTAATGCTCCTTACTGATTCTTGGGCAATACTATTAGTAATAATTTGTCATACTCCTACCTAAGGTTTTATAAATGAATTTTTATTCTTAATAGGTATTATTACTCATTTACCATATCTTCCATTTTTCAAGGAGATCAAGAGTTTGCTAGGTAAGGCAGTTTCTAGATTTCTGAAAAAATCTCTTCAGTGTGGTAATTGAATTGCCTCTATTCATCCAGCCTTAATCTGCCTCCTGACCTTTAGACTTACAGTTCCAGTTGCTTATTGGAATATAGAACTGGATGTCCAATAAACATATTACATTCAATATGTCAGAGCAGATCATTTGGTTCTACCTTTGCAACATGTTATATATCCTATCCTATCTTTTGCAACTGCCATCAATCTACCACATCGCCTCACATCTGGACTATAATAGCTTGCTGTATGGCTTCCCTGTCTCAAGTTTCTATCTCCTCTAATCCCATTTTCTACTCAACTAAAAATGTGATCTTCCTAAAATGACCATGTCAACACCTTCTCTCTCCCCCCCATTCAATAAACTCCAGTGACTCTCTATGGCTTTCAGGATCAAATCTAAATCTGTTTGCTTTTTTTTAAAAAGCTTTTCATAACCTGGCTAATTCCTACCATTCTATTCATTTTACAACTTACTCCTAGCCACATTTTCTGACACTAGCTAGAATCTTTACTATTTCTCAAAAGAACGTGCCTGACTCCCACTGAAGTTAGAGCCAAAAAGAAGGGGATTCAAATCCCACCTCTTAAACACATTAGTCAAATAATCCTGGACAATCATTTTATCTTTGTGTGCCTTAGCTGACATATTTGACATGTTTACTACAAATTTACTAAGACATATTTACTGTTACAGATTAAAATCTATGTGGGCAGGAATTGCCTGAATGAATGAAATCATATCTCCTTTTCATAGTGGCACATATAATCAACTTAAGTGTATATCTATTAGTGATTTACACAGATGTATATATAGGTGACCTCAATGTAATGGAGAATAGGGAATTAATTAATTGATGAAATGCTGGTAAGCATTGTTCAGGAGTGAGAATCAAGAGAGTACAAAGACTTGAATGCTACACAGAAACAATAAATATATATATATGTATATATAATAATTTCTTTGAGCAGAAAGTTAGGAATAGTAGACAAGATAATCATTGTATAGAAACCCTAAATATGAAATTGATCTTATTTTAACAGAAAAAAATGGGTTTGTATTATGGGAGATACTTTTAAATCAGATAACTATATAAAGTAAGGGTAATGATTTTTAATGGAAAATATTAAAATTTCTACCACAAAACAATGAGAAGATAGAATGAACTATTGAAAAAAACTATAACTTTTGTGAATTATTGACAGCTAAAAGTGGAACAATTGCTACAAGAATAGGTACTGATAGAGACTATTGCTATTTCCTAAGGAAATTTGGTAGATATCAATGTAATAAGCAAGCTCTTATTAAGCATTCACATAATAAGTATCAATTACTATTCTGAGTGCTGATGATACAAAGAAAGGCAAAAGCAGTACCTGACCTTATCAAGTTCATAATCCAGTGAGTGAGACAACATACAAACAGCCATTTATAAACAAGATCCATATGAGATAAATTAGAGATAATCAATAGAGAAGAGGTATCAACATTGAGGAGGATCAGGGGGACTTCTGAGGGTGAAAACAAGATGATGGAGAATTAGGAAGCTGCTCGAGCTCTCCCAGTTTCCTCAAAAAACACTTTAAATCAAGCCTCTAAATAGAGTCTGAGGGAATGAAACCACTCTCCAGCTCTAGATTGGAAAAACTTTAAGAAAGATCAGTCTCACTGGGATGAAAAAGGTGCTCAACCAGCTCAGACAGACTCTGGGAAATCTGGTGAGAGGGTCTTAATTACAGCAAATCAGCAACTGAGATCCTCAGTCCTGGCTCAGTAGAGGAGCAGATCATTGACTTAGTCTCCAGTCGCAGCTCAAAAGGCAAACCCCTGAAAAGAACAGGCAAAGCTACCTCCTACAAACACAAGGGTCTCTTGTGCTCAAAGCCAAGGCTTGGAACTGCATAGGAAGCAAGGAAGTGCCCTCTTTATTCCAGGAGTAAGGCTCAAACATAAAAATGAAACAAGAGGAAATACCAAAAGAAAAGAAAAAAAATGAGTAAGAAACAGAAAAAAAAAAAACCTTGACCATAGAAACCTACTATGGTGACAGGGAAAAACAAAACACCAACTCAGAAAGGACAAAATATCCGCACAAGAAATTTCCAAGAGTGATATAAATTGATCTCAAGCTCAAAGAGGCTTCTTGGAAGTGCTCATGAAAGACTTCAAAAGGCAAATAAGAGAGGTAGAAGAAAAAAACGAGAAAGGAAATGAGATGTATGCATGAGAGAGAGTCAACAGCTTGGAAAAAGAAGGAAAAAATTATCTGAAGAAAACAACTCCTTAAAAAAGTAGAATTAACCAAATGGAATAAGACATATAAAAGTTAACTGAAAAAAATCACACATTTAAAAATTAGAAGGGAACAAATGGAAGCTAAAGACTCTATGAAACAGCAAGAATCAGTCAAACTAAAAAGAATGAAAAAATGGAAGAAAATATGAAATACCTCTGAAAAAACAGCTAACCCGTAAAATAGATCCAGAAGAGATGATTTAAAAATAATTGGCCTACGTGAAGGCCATGACCAAAAAGAGAGCCTGGATCACATTCTTCAAGAGATAGTCAAAGAAAATTGCCTCAATATTGTAGATACAGAAGGGGAATACTCATTGAAAGAATCTATCTATCAACTTCAGAAAGAGATCTCTCAAGAAAAACCAGGACTACAATCTCAAGGAAAAAATGCTGCAAGTTGCTAGACAAAAACAATTCAAATATTAAGGAGCAATAGTCAGGATTACCCAGGATCTGGTAGCTTCTACAATAAAGAATTGGAGGGCATGGAATACCATATTCTGGAAGGGAAAAAGACAACCAAGAATTAACTACCTAGGGAAACTCAGCATCATCTTTCAGGAGAGGCAATGGATCTTCAAAAAAGTAAGAGGCTTTTAATCATTTCTACTGAAAAAAAACCACAGCAGAACAGAACATTAAATCTACAAATACACAACTCAAGCAAAGCATACAAAAGTAAGTGGGAAAAATATATATTATTTAATGCTTTTATTTAAAGGCATGTTTACATGCCTAGAAGGGAAAATGATATTTGTAAGACAAAGGGAACAGACAGAGGGGGGGAACCAATGGAAAGAGGGTGTGGTTGTGAATGGACTCTGATGTGATTTCAAAGAAAAAAGGCATTAAGGTGTAGAAAAAGGTCTATGCTGGAAGAAGAAAGGGGAGATATAATGGAACAAATTAGATCCCATGAAGAGGCTCGAAAGACCTATTTAGTTGAGTATAAAAATATATCTAACACTATAAAGAAATAGAAGGAGAAAGAAGAAAGAAAAAGGAGGAACATGATAGAAGGGAGGGCAGAAACATTAGGGGAAAAAGGTAAGAGAAAGTGGGAGGGAAGATAAAAGATAGGATAGTGGTTGGGGTGGGTTAAAAAACACTACTAAGAGAAGGAGGTAGGAGTAATAGGAGATAAGATAGTGGATGGGGTGGGTAAAAAATAACTACTAAGGACAGGGTGAAAAGAGAGAACAAAAGTATATACAGTGTAGAAAATAGGATAGAGGGAAATATAGAGCTGGTAATCATAGCTGTGAATGTAAGTGGAATGAATTCTCCCATAAAATGGAAGTGAATAGCAAAGTGGATTAAAAACAGAATCCTACAATATAGGCTGGAACAGAATTTATTATGCTTCAGCTGAAATTAAAAAAAAAAGACAACAATTCTGATCTCAGATAAAATAAAAATAAAAATAGATCTTATTCAAAGAGATAAGGAAGGAAAGTACATCTTGATAAATTGTACTTTAAATAATGAAGTAGTAACTATTTAATAAAATCTATATGCACCAAGTGGTAAAATAGCCAAATTCCTAAAAAAAGATTTTAAGCCATTACAGGAAGAAATAGACAATAAAACTATAGTAGTGGGAGACCTCAGTCTTCTCTCAGAATCAGACAAATCTAACCACAAAATAAACAAGAAAGGAACTAGGAAGGTTGATAGAATCCTAGAAAACCTAGATATGATAGACTTCTGGAGAAAATTGAATAGAGATAGAAAGGAATACTTTTTCTCAGGTATACATGCACCTAACCAAAAATTTACCCTTTATTAAGGCATAAAACCTCAAAATCAAATGTGAAAAGGCAGAAATAGTAAGTGCTTCCTTTTCATACCACAGTGCAATAAAAATTATGTTCAATAAACGGTCAGGGAGAGATAGACTAAAAAACAATTGGAAATGAAATAATTTAATTCTAAAAAAATCAGTGTTTCAAAAAACAAACCACAGAAACAATCCATAATTTCATCCAAGAGAATGACAATAATGAGACAACATACCAAAACCCATGGGACACAGCCAAAGTGGTTCTTACAGGAAATTTTATATCTCTAAATAGTTACATGAATAAAATAGAGAAAGAAGATGAGTATCAGGAGAGGTTTCTTGCATAAGATAGGATTTTAAATGAGACTTGAAGGAATTGAATGAAGCCAATTGTAGATGAGAAGATGAAGTTGATGAGAATTCCAAGTATGAGGAACAGTCTCTGAAAATGCTTAGAGTTGGGAGATAGAATGTCTTGTGTGAGAAAAAGTCAGAAGACCAGTGTCACTAAATTACAGAGTAATTGGTGGAATGGGAAGGGGTGTACAAAATTTCAAAGGTCAATAACGAGGGTAGGTATGGCAGATTATGAAGGACTTGAATTTGAAAGAAAGGGGTTTAGATTTGATCCTAGAGGTGAAAAGGAGCCATTGGAGTTTAAGTTGGGAGTTGACAGTCATATCTGCACTTTAGGGAAGATCATTTATATAGTTGAGTGGAGGTTGTACTTGAATTGGGAGATACTTGAGGCAGACAGACCACTGCTTTCCTTATCTCTAGTCTGGGAAAGATAATCCCTATTATACACACTTATGAGTTTTTAATGAGATAATGAATGTGAATGTGCTTTGTAAACTGTAAAACCCTATGCCAATATCACTTTTCTCCTTCAACCAAGTGGCATTTTAGATATGTTCTTGTTTTCTCTGAAAATAATTTTCATGATACCTGGGTTTCTCTGGAATTACATTTTTAAAAACTATTCCCTTCTATATTTCAGAATTTAGACCTGTGGGGAGAGAGAGAGAGAGAGAGAGAGAGAGAGAGAGAGAGAGAGAGAGAGTGTTAGAGAAAAGTTCATAGGAACATTTTACCCTAGATCCTTTGCACAGTTCAAGATAAAACCAAGTATTATTTCCTTTCCTTGTATATTGCTAAAACTACTTGAAACCAAAACCCCTCCACAGCCCAGAGGAAGAATTCTGATCATCTACATATGGCTGATTTAAGCACCACATATTTATTGTCTAAGCTTGATCTATGTTTCCCGAATTTCAGGCTCATGCTCTTTCTAATCAGGGGATCTATAGAATCTCTCTATTAACTTATTGTTACTTGCATATTCAATTTTCACCCCCAGTGGTTTCATATGGCATGGTATAACCACTATTATATTATCCCTCATATATAATAAACTTTTTGTGATTGTATTTTCTGCACCATGATGGACCATTGGTCCATCAGCTAATTAATTTTTTGAAATGCAAATTGAACCAACGTCCTCTCTTTCTACCAATAATTCTGATTCTCCATTCAGATTGATTAAATTTCTTCAACTTAAGGAGATACATGCCTTTTTAGCTCACTAATTATATCTGCCACTTTTCTGAATAGATGGATGAGTCTGAGAATTGTTTTAAGAATAGAGTGAATCCAGAATATCATCTAATAAGTTGGAATTGGATAAGAATTCATTAAAAAAATGACCTTCCTTCAGCTTTGGGGTCCTGATCTATAAAATGGGGACGAGAATTGTTGTGTAATCTATTTAATAGAATTTGCACAAGGATCAAATGCTATCATTTATGTTAATGGGCTCTATAAAATATAAGTCCTTGTCACATTATCAAGTCAAAGCCCTTAATGTCTTTTTTCTCTTCAAAGCTGTTTTTGATGTAATTTTTAATCTTATTTTTTAATGTATATAATGTTTGGGAAGGAATCATGATGAAAAATGTTATCCATTTCCAAAGAAAGAACAGACTGAAGCATACTTTGTTTTATTTTATTTTTCTTGAGCTTTTTTTTCGTGTTTTCTTTTACAATATGACTATTATGGAAATGCTTCGCGTGACTGCACATGTATAACCTATATTGAATTACTTGCCTTCTCAATGGAGATTAGTGAAGTAGGTAGGAGGGGAGAAAATTTGGAACTCATAGTTTTAAAAATGAATCTTAAAATTGGTTTTACATATGACTGGGGAAAAATAAAATGCTAAATATATTTTTTTAAAGTTGATGAAAAAAATATCCAAGACTTCTAATTCCTAATTTAATCTCTTTAGCCTCTGATATGCTGCTCCAGGTTTTTTGTTTTGAAAGGGATAAAATGATATTTCTACTTATTCTCAATGACTTAAATTTTATAATTTTTTTTACTTATATGTCATATTTTAGTTGCTATTATCTAAACTCTTTTGAGCATTTCTGTTTTCCCTTCCCCAACTTGTGAGTATATTTTTGGTTCATTTAACTGGTAACAATTGGTTATTTGTCATGAGGCGATATTTTCTGTCTTAGTGAGATTGAATGAGTGGGTAATTAATGTATTTGGGGTTTTTAGTGCCAGTAAGAAGAATAAGCATTTTCACAGCTTGAATGTAGTTATCTGTGATATCCTGTGACAGAAAAGAAAGATTCATTTCTTGCTTCTTTGACCAAATAAACCTACAAGAATCTAAAGGGTAATAGGACCATAAGGAAGGAAAACCAATTTAACCACATTAAGCAATGCAGATAGTTTTTCTGGGGGAAGAAAAATAGATTCATAATATTTATGATATTTATAAATTGAGAAGAACCTTTAACATAATTTTATTTCCTTTTAAAGTCCTATTCTGATAGTCAATTTGACTCTGGTTTCTTAAAGACTATCCTCTGGTTAACTTTCCTAATTTCTTTAAAAGAACAAGTTCAAATGTAATACTAATTAACATGATGGATCATTGGGTATTAGAATTATCTCTAAAAATATTCTTTTTTTTAATGCTTCCCTCCATTGGAAAATTGCTGAGATGGACAAAATTGAGAAGGCTTACCTTCCCAAATATAATTAGCTAATATATACCTTGAAGGTCACAAAGCACTTTTGCACATGTTATCTCATTTGTTCCTCACAATAAATCTATGATATAGGTACTATGATCCTCATTTCACAAATGAGAAAACCAAGTAAATGATTTGAGTCACATAACTCATCATGGATCTGGGGTAGAATTTGAACTCAGATCTTTCTGATTCCAAGCCTGGTACTCTATTCACTGCACTGTTTAGTTGTTTTTTTCAAATTGCTTTAGGACAAAAGAGTTAGGATATGAATAAAAAATAAAATTGTAATGGAAATTATTTATGTTTAATTCATGTTTATATAGTGTTTAGGGGTTTATATAGAGTTTTTATATACATTAAAATAATAGTTTCCATCAAAAATTTCTTTCCAAAGACTTGGGATTAAGAAGTCCTTAATTCTGATGTTACTTAATGGTGGTATGATTTTGGACTAATAACTTAAGTTTTCTTGATCTTATTTTTGCCATGTCTCCTCTCTAAAGTAGGGTATTTAAATTATCTCGAAGATTTCTTATTGTTCTAACATTTCTGTAATTGGCATAAAATATGTGAACAAGCAGTGGATATCAAGTTTGTTTCTTAAGAAGACAAGCAATGTGTGGGTTTAAAGTTTTTGAGCAGGAAGGTGACTATAAAGGTTCAAGTCTTTCATGCATGAGTCATAGAAAGAGAAAAAGAAAGCCTTTAGTGAGAGTGTTACCTTTGGCAAGATAAATGACTTTGACACTACGGGATAGGAAGCTTTGCATATGTCTCAGGAGGGGCTATGAGGGCATGAATGCAGCGGGCAGAGTGTGTCATAGGGGAAATGCTTGAACTTTGAAGGCTCTTCTGGCAGAAGTTCACAAAGAGGAAGACACATAAAGGAAAATTATGTTTACAATTAAGTGGGGGACTGTGAGACCATTATTTCCAAACCTAGGCAGAAGGAGAGAAATAAGTTAATTTTGCACAGTTTCCCCAGGGCAGGCAAACCACTAAGCTACAGCTCCAAGTCCTTCCAGATCCATTTCAGAGCTTGATTAGATGTGGGAAGGGAATATAATGGGAAATGGAGGTGAGGTAATAGATACCCTCATGAGGAGGCTGATTACCACAGTTTTTAAAGAGCTGGTTCACCATTTCCAGCAGAGCCTGGTAGTGCACAGAACACTCCATAACATATTATTAGTATTTCTGAATCAGTAATGACAAACAATTTTTATTGTCAGACCTAATAACCATTTACTGCATTGTTCAGCAAAATGAAAAGGAAAGCTTTGCCAAATGCCATTCATGCCACATGCTGATCATTCCCTTTTACTCTTCAAAATTTATTTCATCTTAAAATTTCAAGAAGAGATTCTTTACTCTTCCTCACTTCTTTCAGTCAACAAGCCAAGGCTACAAACCTTTATTAAGCATTTAGTGCACTTAATAGCCAGTCTTCCAGTCTTGGAGGTACAAAGAAAGGCAGAAAACAGTCCCTGCTATAAAGGAGTTCATCATCCAGTTTAGAGGGCAACTTCTTATCTATGTTATGATGATCCTTTAAATCTTGTGGGGAAGATGAATCTCATTGTCCAATGTGTCTGAATTCTCTGCTTAAATGCTTATTTCCCCCTTTTTGAGAGTTGACATTTATTTTTAAGGCAGTTAGGTGCTGCAATAGATTGTGTTGGGTCTGTAGTCAGGAAGAATTCATATTTCTTTCTTTTTTGTTTTTTTTAAGGTGAAAATACTATGTTGTGATCCACATTCAGTCCCTCTAGTCCTCTCTCTGAATGCAGATGGATCTCTCCATCACAAATCTGTTGGAATTGGTCTGAATCACTCATTGTTAAAAAGGCCCAAGTCTGGTACAGCTAGGTGGTGCAGTGGACAAAGCATCAGCCCTGAAGTCAGGAGGACTTGAGTTCAAATTTGACCACAGACACTTACCACTTCCTAGCTATGTGACCCTGGGCAAGTCATTTAATCCTAATTGCCTCAGCAAAAGTTAAAAAAATTTAAAAAAAAAAAAGAAAAAGAAAAGAGCCAAGTCTATCACAGAATCTAGTTGTTGTGTACAATAGTCTCTTGGTTCTATTCAATTTACTTAGCATCAATTCATGTAAGTCCAAGAACTGATATTTCAACTTCATTTTCAATTGATTTCAAACTCATCCTCAGACACTTGTAACCTGTGTGACCTTGAATAATTCACTTAACTTGCCTGTCTTTTTCTCCAGTAAAATGGGGAAATAATAACATTGATTTCCTAGAGTGGTTGTGAGGATCCACTAAGATAATACTTGTTAAGTTCTTAGCACCATGTCAGGCACATATTAACTGCTTGTTTATCTTATTTATCAATTTAAGCATTTCAAAGTCCTTTATATACATTTGATCTATATTACAATCCTGTAGGATATGTCCTGCAGGAATGAGTATACCCTTTTTACATATGAGGGAATTGAGGCTCAGAGAAATAAAATGACATGTCAAATAGCTTAGATTAGGTCAGAGACAAAATCAGAATCCAAGTCTTTCATAAAGAGGAAAAAGGACCCATATGTGCAAGAATGTTTTTAACAGCTCTTTTTGAGATGGCTAAGAACTGGAAACTGAGAAGATGCCCATCAATTAAGAAATGGCTGAATAAGTTATGGTATATGAAAATAATGAAATATTATTTTTCTATAAAAATGATGGACAGATTGATTTTAGAAAGGCCTGGAAAGATTTATATGAACTGATGCTGAGTGAAGCAAGAAGATCCAGGAAAACATTGTATACAGCAACAGCAGGATTGTGTGATCATCAACTATGAAAGACTTGATTCTTTTCAGTGCTTCAATGATCCAAGGCAAACTTTGGATGGAAAATGCTATCCACATCCAGATAGAAAATTGTGGAGACTGGATATAAATCAACTATTTTCACCTTTTTTTTCTTATGGTTTTTCCCTTTTGCTTTGATTTTTCTCTTCCAACATACATATGGAAATATGTAAAAAATGAATGTACATATATAAGAAAAATGTTTTTACATATAAGTGGAAAAAATAAAAAGAATAATAAAGAAGAAAAAGAAGAAAAAAGCACCCAAGACTTTCTGACTCCTCAGCCAGTCCTTATTTCTCTGTACCATACTGCCTTTCACTACTGTCTTAGTATCATTACATTTATATGACAAAAATTGTTGAAAGCCTATGCCTTGTCCAATTATTTTTAGTAAGAAAAACCTGTGATACAATTGCTTCATAATAGCAAGTTATAGTTTTCCAAGTTTATCCATTTATTCCTTAAGTGGAGCCAAAGACAGCAGGATAGCCACCATTAAATTCAGTTTAATAAGCATTTAAGTGCCTATGCAAGACATTATTAAACTAGGAATAGAAAGAGAATACAAAAAAGAATATCTTCTCTTAAGGATATTGAATTTTATTAGGAGAAAAGGTGGGGAAAATAGCTCTAGATATTTTAAAAATTACATGTAATCTTGGTCCAGTGGACAGTAATAGCTCAGATGCATGGAATACCCAGACAACTCCTAATTTTCATATTTTAAAATTTTTAAACAAAATTTCACTTTTTTCCAGCTAATAAACACTTATTTTTCTCCTCTACTTTCTCTACCCTTGAAAAAGAGAAAAAATATTTATAATAGATATGTTAGAAACAGATTTACACAAAATCCTTGTAACCAATATACATGGTCAAGCAAAGTAAACTTATGTCTCATTGTGTTTAAATCTACCATTCCTCTGTTGGAGGGATTTTATTATCATTCTCCTGGAATCTTGGTTGGATATTATATTGATCAGAGTTCTCAAGTCATTCAGTTTTCATGTTGACCAATATTTTCATGTTCTTTCTTCTAAACAAATTATCAGTCACAATGCTAGGCACACAAGAGAGTCACAAAGTAGTAATGATGTCCAAGTGAATTTGCAAAGGTTTAAAATTTTAAATTCCACCTTTTCCTCCTTTCATGTTCCAGCAAAAGCTAAGTATTCTTAAGAGTAATAAAGAAACTGGATAATCCTCAAACTGAAGTGTAACTTCCAAGCTCTTCCCCATGAATCCTAGCTCTTGAACAATTTGTCGTCTTGTGAATTTTCTGATTGAGTCTGGAATTAGGTCTTTAAAGAATTTCTGATTAAACCCTCTGAATCCTTCCCCCTGCTCCCTCACCTCATCCTCTAAAGTGAATACCCATGACTAAAATCAATAATCCAATGATGTTCATTTCACAGATCTGACAAAAGAGACTTAGGGAAGGTATGTGATTTAGGCTAAGGTCACAAATGTGTAACTCAAATTTAGGACTTTCAAATTCCACTGCAAATGATTTTTTTTCCTGCTGCCTTATTTTATACCTGTTCACCCAATTCAGCAAATTAGCCTTTTACTAGATGTGCATTCTGGGGTTTTGTGTTTTGTTCTATATTGACTTGAAAGTTCTTTTAAAATTCAGAATGTCAGGATAATTTATCCCCTGCCATTTGAACTAGTAATGATTTAATTATGTGTATCACTTAGATGTCTAAATTGCACCTGGGAGTAAATGATATTTTCCTGTTGAATACAACTGAATCTGTCAATAAGCAAAAAAAGATCTTTGTTCTTCTGACTATTATTTTACAATTATGTGCTTTGGAAAGGAAATTGCAACAACTATGATTAACTAATTGATCGAAACACATTACAGGGCATTTGTATCTCTGCCACTGGCTTTACAACATCCTGTGATTAGACTAGATTCAGAAATTTTATGGCTTTTTCTTTTGTTTTGTTTTTAAAAGGCAAAAACATAAGTGTGATAAATGCAATTTCAAGGTAATGGAGTTAGAAAGCCATTATTGGAGGCAATTCTGAAGGAAAATAGAGAGTGTAAAATGATGACTTAAAAATATTTAAAATTATGGAGGTGGAAATTAAATTGCAAGCTTTGGAGGGATGATGTGCTGTGCTAGGGAAAATGGAATTTACCCTGAATCAAGGGAACTAGTTTAGAATGAGTTGAAGTAGCCTGGGAGAATGACAAAACTTGAAACTTATCTTTTAAAGGTTTTCATTTCTTTTCTTTTCTTCTTTTCTTATCATAGTTGATTTATTTTTCTTCACAGCTTACCTTTGTCAGTTTTCATTTTATGGGAAAAAAAGACACTTTTAGTTTTGGGATCATCTTTATTTTCATTCATATTCCTCTTAATTCCTTACCTATAAAACCATCCTTGAAACAAAGAAAAAAGAAATAAAGAGGAATTCAAATAAGACATTACAATAATAGTAACTAATATATAAACCAAGTTTAACTCAATATCCTTCAGCCATTGCCTTCTATCCCTTCAAAAAAGAACATTTTCTTTGGAACAAGACTTGATCAAAGGCTCAATTTCATTTTTTTCCTAAGAAAATTTTATTGATATTCTTCAGCTTTACATTGACAGCGAAGATATGCTAGAGCCATTTTGAATCAGGTAGCAAGTCTATTATTAAATTTTTACCGTGAGCATTTTTTTTTGCCTTAGAAATCAACAAATGCTACAAATCAGGGTTTGATTTAATATTTTCCTGACTGTCTAGAATTAATGAGGTAATGGAGAAAAATGTTAATAATAATGCAGTTTAAACTTGAAAGTGTGTCTTTTGTACCATTTTAAGGGTAGTTATTAAACATTTATCTGTACAACCTTGTCATATTTCTCACTATATTCTTCACTTTTTCTCCTTCCAGAGAACCATCCTTTGTAACAAAATTTTAAAAAGAGTGGAAATTTTTTTATGTAAAACTAAAATATGGAAAAAGTCTTATATTTTATACAACATTTGCAAAGAAGCAGGATGAAGTGTCTTTCCATATCTTATAAATATATAACAATAAATTTCCATTTAAAGAAAGCATATATAATAATAGAAAAAATAATATTCATGAATATCCATCTTTTCTTTGCTTCTTGTAGGTTATTCTTTTGTTCTTTGCTGTGTACTTTTTACTTTATTCTTTTTTCCTTTTTCATTTCTCCCACCTCCCCTAAGTAGGCTACAGTTAGACATAGACATATTTATAGACACACAGATATATATATATATAAATACACACATATATATATATATAAGTATACATATATATATATATTTATACACCCACCCACCCACAAACCTACATACATATGCATGCATCTATATACACATATATATAAACTTACATGCATACATCCTGTTGTTTTATTTTTTAGCATAAATGAATGCTGTAGCTTGTCAATTTTTTTCCCAAGTGGTTGTGTTGCTTTGAATACCTTTAATTAATAATTTTGCTTATTTTCTCCCTAACCGTGAATCATCTCTCTCTATATATATTTATAATATAAACATGGTAAAAATCCCAATTGATCATAAAGAATATTTTTTTTTTTTGGTAAATTGCTATAATTTTTAACCAGGATTAAAAAGAATTAAGACAATATTCACAATCAAATATTTTTATAGTATTTCTTTTCTTACATTCTTTCATCATTTTGTTATTAAAACTAATTTGTCTCAAAAAGGAATTGGGGAAGTATTTTCTTTCTCAATTTTTAGGAATAATTTGTATAGTATTGGAGAAAAGATACTAGAATACTTCTAAAAATCCATCAAGACCAGATATCCTTCCTAGTGCTGGAATTCCTACACAGCTAGTTTTAGTTCTTTTCTGAAATTGCATAATTAAAATATCTTGTTTAAAATGCAGTGGAAACAGTGACTAATACATCATTCTTGTCACATGATCCCCAAATCCAAGGACTTCAAGTTAATTTTTAAGAAATAAATGCTTTATATGAAGCATTTTATTGGGCATCAGTTATCTTTGGCTTTTATTTTACTATTAAATCATTTTATTAATATAATTGAAACCTAATTTCTCAAAAAAAATTGTCAGTAAGAAAAATTATGTTTCTTCTCTACCTAATATATACAGAAGATTTTTTATTTTTATTTTTAAAATTTCATCAATATGGAAAATTTCAGGTGTGGAAGGTCTTTTCAACCTGCCCAGAATTTAGTGGATAACTAAAATGCAACTCTAGGACAAGCATTTAACTATTAGTTTTAAATAGCAGTAGATAGAGCACCAGCCCTGAAGTCAGTAGGACCTGAGTTCAAATCTGGTCTCAGACACTTAATATTGCCTAGCTGTGTGACCCTGGGCAAGTCACTTATCCTCAATTGCCTCAGCAAAAAGCAAAAAAAAAATAAAAATAAAAATAAAAATGTGTCATTGGGGAATGACTTAAATAAAATTAATTTTTTGGATTAAAGGTTGATAATATTTCAACAGTGATACATGAGGATATGATAAATTACTTAGCATTTCTCTATATACATTTAATAATATAGCAAGGATTGTTGTGAAAAGAGTATTGTACCTGAACTTAGGAGACCTTATTTGAAAAAAAAAAAGATTTTTTTTATAAGATGGGGAAGTTCCAATAATGTGTACAAAATTTGTTTAACTTCTTTGAGACTCAGTTTCTTCATCTATAAAATTTAGTACTCAGGGGCACCTAGATGGAGTAGTCATTTGAACACTGGCCCTGAAATCAGAAGGATTTAAGTTCAAATGTGGACTCAGATACTAACATTTACTAGCTTTGAGACCTTGGGCAAGTCACTTAACCCCAAATGTCTCTCAAAAGACTCCAACAAACCTCAAAACATAAAAGTTAGCACTCAGTTTACAACATAGTTACGAAGAAAGATTTTTAAACATCTTAAAGTGTTATGAGATGATTATAATTGCCACCATTATTATTTTCATTTTCTTACTTTACTTCATACAAAAATTTAGGCTCTGAGAATCTGTTTTTTCATTTGTAAAATTGGATCTTTTTGATTCCAAAATTAGAAGGTGTGTGTTGCAGTGAAGAGAGAGCTGGCCTCTGAATTCGGATGACAAGGGCTTAAGCATTGCCTCTGACCAAGTCTCTTAACATATAAATTGCAGGTCTGCATTAAGAGGAACTACACTTATTAGGAGTTCTTTACCAATGAATTCACATGTTGATTCTCAGACTATCCCAAAATAAGAATAATTATACCTCCCTTGTCTATTTCAAAAGTTAGGTATAAAGATCAAATGAGATCATATTTGTGAAAATACTATGCATGTATTCCTTCTATTTCTCCTCTCATCCTTCTTTCTTCTAAACATTAATGCACATATCCCCTCACACATGCATACAAACTCACACCACGTGTACACACATATACATACCAAATATACATAGCAAGTCATGCACACATATTACAGACACTACTCATATACTCACATACCAAACTACACAAACACATATACCCCAAGTGAAACCCAAAGAGACATATTATTATTACATTAGTGCTACATTGTTTGAAATAATATTTCCTAGAAAAATTCTTGGCTAGAGAATATGATCACTATTTATTAAAGTATTATTATTTCCAACTAATTTTAGGTTGGAAAGTTTCTTTCCTTTAATATAAAAGAAACCCCTCATATTTTGGGAATAACTCATATTTGAAGGTGACTATCAACTCTTAAGTCTTTTAGAATTCACCAAAGTGGATTTTTAAGATTGTAAAACTAAGATTTCTAATTCTAATTCACAATCTCTAATTGTGAGATGATTGGCTAAGCCTATTCATCTTTATGTTCTCTGTTTCTCTTTATATAATATGAACCTTGTGAATCACTTTTCTTCCCTAATATTGTGACATATAATTAGTATTTGTAAAGGTACCCTGAGACCCAGAAAAAATACTCCTTGCCTTAGTGGTGACATGATAATGACAGAACTAGCTTGTAAACTTCTTTAGGAACTTATTTTTGTATCTTCCATAGTACCTAGAAGTAGATACTACTTAATTAAATATTGATTGATTAATAAACCCTCATAGAGGCATGAGATGTTAAGTGACTTGTTCAAAGTTACACAATGAATGTAAGCATGGGCATCAAACTGGAATTTCCCAAACAAGAAGATGAACTTTTAATGATAATCATTAAGCCTGAGTGGGATGAGATTTATGCATATAACATTGTTTTTGTATGGTAAAACAGTTAGCATTTATAGAATTCTTAAAGGTTTGCAAAACACTTTATAAGTATTATTTATGATCCTTACTATAATCCAGTGAGAGGGGGTGCTATTGTTATTATCCCTATTCTCATTCTACAGATGAGAAAATTGAGGTACACTGAGTAAAGTGATTTGTCCAGGGTCATATAGCCATTGTGTGATTTGAACTGGATTTGAACTCCAGTTTTGCTAACTCTAGATAGAGTGCTAAACAATGTAGTTTTTGAAAAGTGTTATTGGTGGTTGTGGAGCAAGATTAAAAATGTAATTTCGTGAAGAAATTGAGGAATATAATAGTGATAAATCAATGGAGAGCATTTGGCCAATTGGAAGAAAAAATATAAATATTGTGGTGATAGTATACTAGAGAACATCTGGAGAAAATAAAGTAGGTGTTAGAAAACATATTCTGAATCTTGTCTAGAGGCATGATAGAATAGTGATGGAGGGTTTCAATTATCTAGATATTTGCTGGAATTCTCTTTGAGCAATTGAATTCCTGACTTGATGAAATTTTTTTTATTTAAATGGCTATAGAAATAATAAGCATTATTTTGATTTGATTTTTACCAATGGTCATGTTTCTGATTGCCAAAGCTGAAATTATGGGAAACTTATAGGAAAATGACCAGCCCATCTTAGAATTTTTGATAAAGAAGATGAAAGTTTGATATATTGTGACATACAGTATAGACTTTGGAAGAGTATATTTCAAAAGATTCAGAGAAATGATAGGTAGAGTTTCTAGGTAACAGACCTTTTCAAATACATACATATACCCACACCTATACATATATTATATATAATATGTATATAAGATACATATTTAATATAATATGTAATATATATTATACAGAGACAGACAGATAAAGAGAAAGTCAGTTATAGAGAGAAATAGAGAGACCACTTGTGGTTAGTAAAGTGTCTAATGAGCTATTTTATTTGATTCTCACAACAATCTTATAAAATGGGTGCTATTATTATCCAATTTTAAAGCTGATAACTTGAATACACAGTGCTCCCTGACATACCAAAGTAGTAGAGAGCTACATTCATAGTGCTCCTCCCCCTCTGCTGTCCTCTCTAAACTACTAAAATCCTCACTGTCTCGATGACTTGTTGGGTGATTGCCATTATCCCCTTAACCTGAGCAATAGTGTTAGGTAATAGTGATGTTTCAGGAGCTCAGTTTTAAAGAATTCCAAGTGTCTGTGTAGGAAAGCTTTATATGCTCTAAAACAAGGAACCTTAAAAAATTACAGCACTTTGTTCCTTACTTATTTTTAGCTTATGGATAAAAATACAAGTAACTTTTTAATAAATTTCAAACACAAAAACCTTTTTTTCTTTTTTTTTCAGAATAAGTATACTGAATACAATCATTTATATATATATATATATATATTCAGTTTGGAGATATATATATATATATCTCCAAACTGAATTCTGTCAATATTTTGATCATAGGCTTTAAGCTATTTACTAAGTTATTCTTGTTCCTGATGCCTTGAGTTCTTCATCTTGCAATTACTGTTTGCAACAAGTTTTTTATCTTCATACATTTATTTGGGTTTCCATCATTTAGCTCTAGCCCTTGTGGTGAAGTATTTGTATTTTTTGTAGTTATACCTAGGAATGCCTTTTGTTTTTAATTTGCACACATACATACATACCAGCTTGTATGTAGATGTCACAAAATTTAATGAAGTTACTCCTTTGGTAAACCACAAGTTTCTGTTTCCTTCTTTCTTGCTTTTCTATTTTTCCCTATCTATGGTTCCTGAGAAAGAAAAAATGAAATGCTAATGCCCGAGATGGAATCCAAACCCTGGCTATCTAAATCAGATTGAATATGAAAAGAATTCGTTTTCATAGTACAAATTTTGGTATTTGAAAACTGTCAACAAATATGTTACCTATGTAGTTTAAATGCAGATATTTATACTTAATAACTGTGTATACTTAGTCAAGTCATTGAATCTCTACTTCAATTTCTCAGCTTTAAAACTGTGTAATACAAGCTGGTTGTGAGAATCAAGTGAGATGTCTTATATTAGTCACTTTACTAACCACAAGTACTCTCTCTGTCTCCCTATAACTGACTTTCTCTATATCTGTCTCTATATAATATGTATTACATATTATATTAAATATGTATCTTATGTACATTACATACTATATATGTATATTTATAGGTATATATATATATATATGAAAATATTTAATGCAGTACTATGTATAACCTCTATAATCTTATTTTTCCATGATTTCAGTTTTAGCTATGATAAAGATAATTGATGATAAGAATCATGTCAAATATAGTGATTATATTTTTTCAGCCTTTTAAATAATGGAATTTTAATCCAATAAGTCATGAATTCAATTGCTCTTCAGTCAGAGAACTCCAATAAATGTCTGGATAACTTATGTGTGCATATATATTGTTACTACATTTAAGGTTTTGAGAAAAATATATGTAAACTATTTTAAAATAGTAATACTTGTTTTGGCATTAATGGCTTTTCCATCAGTAGAAGTTTTTGAGCAAAATTTGCAGGGTCTGCTGTTGTGTATTTTCTATAGAAGAGTTGATAGGAGAAAAAAAAAAACTCTTCATTGCTTATTGGAAATCAGAATTGTTTCTATTTGTGCCTTTGAAATATAATTCCTGAGAGAATTTCATCTCTTTTAGGCTAACTAATCCAGTATTTTAGGTCTTGAAACCCTATGATTTCTCTGAACCTTTTGAAATATGCTCTTCCAAAGTCTATAATGTATGTTCTATTATATAAGGCTTTCACTTTCTTTATCAAAAATTCTAAGATGGGCTAGTTATTTTCCTACAAACCTGCAACCAGGTAGAATGTCCTCTGACTAGGACATTCTAAGCCTCCCCAACTCATGGAGCTGGGATAGAGTAGGACTAGGCTATAGAAGAGCTCAATGAGGATATAGGTAGGAGGCAAGCAATTTGGTAGAATCCTATTTTAACTCATTTTTCTTAGTGGAATTGAAGCTAATTCTCCTAAATTCTATTTCTCTGATTGCTGAAGGACTTGCTTATACTTATGCATTTCTAAAATAGGATCCCAAGGGCAAACATTCTTTAGTCCTCCGCTCAGTTATTGATTTTTTTTTTCCCTTGCTTTGTATTAAAAGAATGGGTTAAGTTTGGGTCTAGGAAAAAGCTATCTTTTTGTCCTGTGACATCTGTGGCTACTTCTTGGCCTTCAGATAAAACAGATTTCTTTTCATGCCTCATGTGAAAGACATTGAACAGAAACAAGCATCAGACTTGTTCTCTCTTGTACTATCTGACTTTCTCCTTGTTTACGTGTCACTTCTGTATTAGCCTGGTAACTATAACTACTGTGATCACCTACAATTACATTAAAAAATAATTGCTTTTGTTTTAACTGCTTTAAAACTTAAGTTAAAGTTAAAAATTTTAAGCTAAATAACTGTAGCCTTTTCTGCAATATGGCATATAAGAAATCAAGCTTATTTTCTTGCTATTTGAAAGAACTTGGAGCTCTCTTGAAGCAAGTTATTATAGTAATAAATAGTTACCAGACAGATGATTTTATAGGGCTGTGATGCAGAGATGGATTGGTTTCTGCCACTACCATTTGTTAAAGCTTATGATTAAAGTCCTAGGTGCTCAAGAATATTGAGAATCTTGTTAAGAAGTCAATTAGAGAATTAGACTTGGGACAAAGATCCTCAGATTTCATGTCTAAATGTATATTGGCTGGACTATCTAGGGTTTATCATCTCTGAAATTGAGTCTCTGTGTAAAAGGGGAAAACCTTTCATAATCAAAGATAAATGAATATTCTCCCCTTAAATTCTGCTGTTTTAAATTCATTATTCACCTCCATGTGATATTTCTCTCAAATCCCACTTAGTTACTCACAGTTGTAATTGATAAATCAACAAATATTTATCAAGCATCTACCATGTATAAGGCAATATAGTGAATATGGCTGTATCCCTCCAGGTATCATTAAGAAGATTTTGAATGTCAATGGAATTAATGAAAAAAAAAGTGAAGAAGGCAGACCAGCCTTAACAGATCTCAAATTGTATTATAAAGTAGTAATTATCAAAACAATTTGGCACTAGCTAAAAAATAGAGTGGTGGATCAGTGAAATAGATTAGGAACAAAATACATTATAATGATCACACTAATCTGACATATGATAAATCCAAAGATCTAAGATTTTGGACCAATGACACAATATTGCACAAAAACTTCTGGGAAAACTGGAAAACGGTATGACAGAAACTATAGACCCATGTCTCACAATGTATAATAATGAGTATGTGATTTATACCTAACAGGTGATATTAATAACCAAATTAGAAGAGCATGGAATAGTTTATTTGTTCAATCTATGGATAAGGGAAGAATTTATGACCAAGCTAGAGACAGAGAACATTATAAAATATAAAATAGATAATTTTGATCATATAAAATTAAAAAAGTTTTTTTTTTTTGCAAAAACAACACCAACGAAACCAAAATTGTAAGAAAAACAGAAAACTGGAAAAAATTTTCCAACAACTATCTCTGATAAAGACTTTATTTCTCAAATATACCGATGACAGAGTCTAATTTATAAAAATGCAAGTCACTCCCCAATTGATAAATAATCAAAAATATGAACAGGTAGTTTTCAGACTATTTGTAAATATAAAATCTATTTATAGTCATATGAAAAAATTCTCTAAAGCATTATTGATTAGAGAAATGCAAATTAAAACAACTCTAAAATGCCACTTCACATCTATCAGATTAGAGATGACATAAAAGGAAAGGATATATATTAGAAGAGATGTGGGAAAACTGGAACATTGATGTATTGTTTGTGAAGTTGTGAACTGATCTAATCAGTCTGGAGAGCAATTTGGAACTATGCCCAAAGAGGTATAAAATTTGCATATCCTTTGATACAGAAATACCTGTGCTAAGTATATATCCTCAAGACATTAAAAGATGTGGGAAATTTGTATAAAAATCTTTATTGCAGGTCTTTTTGTGTTGGCTAAGAATTGGAAATTGAAATGAAGCCTATCAATTGGGGAATGGCTAAAAAGTTGTGTTATATGATTGTTATAGAATATTATTGTGTTATAAAGAATGAGAAGCAGGGTGATTTCATAAAAACCTGGAAAGACTTTCATGAACTGATGCAAAGTGAAGTGAATAGAATTAGGAGAACATTATACATAGTAACAGCAATACTGTATGATGAGAAACTCTGAATGATAATTATTCTCAGCAATTCAGTGATCCAAGAAAATTCCAAAGGACTAACGAAACATACTTTATATCTCCAGAGAAGGAACTGATACTGTTTGTATACAGATTGAAGCATGCTATTTTTACTTTCTTTCTTTCATTCTTTTTCTTTTATTCAGATCTTTTTGTACAAAATGACTGAGGTGGAAATATTTTATATGATTGCACATGTATTATCATCTCAGAATGGGGGAAGGGAAGGGAAGTTGGAAATGATAGAACTTGGAACTTAAAAAAAATTTAAAAATTGTTTTAACATGTGGGAATATATATATATATATATATATATATATATATGTATGTTTATATGTTTATATATGATCTGGATGCTGAAGATGGATGACCATCAAGCAAAATATATTATAGATGACCTGCGCAGAAAGAGAAAAATAGATGTCTAAAATATATCACAGGCTTTACAAGCAGGTATGAAATAGTAATGATGGAAGATCTCTCTTCCCTCCTCTCTTTCAGTGGTTTAGGTAATTTACTAAAAGACTATAAGGGTCAGAAAAGATGCCTTGCTTAGCACAGATAAAGGAGTTCTCAAACTCTGAGTTTCCTACACAATGAAATAGCAAATTTGGTGCAGAAAAAAAAGTGATCAGCTAAAGGGCATCCAAAAGAGAGTAATGAGGGTGAGCAAAGATTTCAGTTTCATACTATAGAAATAATTCACTATTTCATTTGGAAGAAAGAAGAACAGGGAGAGGAAGTTATGCTGGCTGTCTTCAAATATTTAAAGCATTTGCAAGACTATTACAGGGAAGATGAATTAAAAATGTTCTGTTTGATCCCAGAGGGTAGAACTAGCAACAGTATCTGAAGCAAATTTAAATTTTATGCGAGAAAAAACACCAAAGCAATTAGAATTATCAAAAATAGAATCAGCTGCCTTGGGAGGTAGGTACCATAATAGATGCAATGCTGAAGTTAGGAAGATTTGAATGAATGAAAGAAAAGTTATTTATTAGTTATGTACTCTGTAAAAAGGACCATGCTAAGCACTGGGAAGTTCAAATAGAAAAGTAAGATAATCTATGCTCTCAAGAAACTCATGTTCTAAAGAGGTAAAATATCTATATATCTATATCTATGAGAGAGTGAAAAGAAAGAGAAAAAATAGAAGAGACAAAGACAGAGAGAGACCAGAGAGAGAGAGAGAGACAGACAGACAGACAGAGACACACAGAGAGAGATGAAGGTGCAAGTCATATGGAAAAAAAAAACAGCTGAAGTTAGGGTATAGGGGCAATGAAGATGTAAGTAAATTTTGTTTAATGTAATTTCCATTTGTAAAACCACATCTATTTCTAATGCTAAGCTACTTGACAGTGTCAAGGACCTCAACAATAGGAACTTCCTTTTTTATATCTTCAATAGTTGTGATTTCTGAGGCCCTTAAGAATTGGTAGAGACAGTGGTCAATCCCTGAATGATGGTTGCAGGAGCTGGATTGAAAAAAGAATTGATGAGTGTTAATTCTACTTCAGATGGATATTAAGATGTTTAACTCTGGGCAAGTCACAAATCTTCCAGGTTTCTCAAATGAGAAAACTGGAAAAAGCAGGGTTTATCTTTATTGTGAAACTTTCCATTTCAAGGATTATTTCTTCTTTCCTGACCTTTCCAAATATCTAATATAGTCACATTGCCCCATAGCTACATAGAACTCCATACTGTTTCCTCTTTCATTTAAGTCTATCCTTAGTGTAAGAAATGTTTTCTGTATTGTACTCTTCATTTCCCATACAATAAGCATTCCAGCATTTCATGTATCTTTTTTGACAGAAATTGTTCAGTAACTTATTGTAATCATTTTATAAAGGTAATTTCCACTCTATTTGAGATCAATGAGAAGGTCTGATAATAAGAAGACAAGCAAAAGAAAAAAAAAGATTCAAGCAAATATAGATAAGTGAGATTGGCTACAAAAGGGTGGAAAGGTCATGAAAACATTTATGTAGCATTTAGAAGTTTTCAAAGTTCTTTTGATGCATGATTTCATGAGCCTTGTCCAGAAATCCTATTATTATTGATATTTTGCAGATAAGGAAATTGAGGCTCAGAATGACTAAATTATTTGCTCCTGGGCACACAGTTAATAAATGTCAGAGTTAGGGTTTAAACTTGGGTTTTTCTCACTTTAAGCCCTGTATGCTTCCATGCTGTCAATAATATGTTCTTTTAAGTATGGTAGAGAAGACCGAAATTATAAATAATGCATGTTATTCCAATAGAAATAGATGGGAAGGTCATAGAATCATAGATAACAACAGGCTATCAATTTTAATTTTCCTTGTGTTTTCTCTCTCAATAAGCATGATCTTTAGATAATAAAGAAAAATATACATATATATACATACATATGTATATATATTTAAAATGGTTGATAGAAAACTGGAACATTGAATAAAGAAGTGTTAAGTCCCTAGTGGTTATCAGTGAGTTCAAATCAGCACACTTAGAGAAACTGCATTGATATATGGGATTGATACATGGGAAATGAAAGCTGGATTGTTGCATCTTTGGGAATTCTGGGAGAAAATGGGAAAGGTTACATTATAAAAGGCTAGCAAATGTTTTCCTGATTTTTCAAAAAGCATGAAAAAAATGGATATTCAGAACCATATGACAGTGAACATGATGGTGATTCCTGGTAAAATATAGTAGAGATCATTTAAATGAATGATTTGTCAGAAGTTAGAAAGTGAAGAGTAAATATTCATGAGCCACATCAGACTAATAATTTCCTTTTCCAAGGGGTCATTAATTTTTTTTATTTTTTTCCACTAGGCTGAAGCTCATTAAACATAATCATTGATTTTGTTTTTGTCCTTGATTTCACAGCATCTAGCACAGTGACTTCTCTATATAACAGGTGTTTAATGAATATTTTTAAATGAAATTTTTGTTGAGTACACCTGCATTTAAAAAAAATTGACAAAGACTCATGATCCAAGTGAACAAAATGGAGAATATGGGTTGGATAAAAGTTCAAATGGAAAGTTTCAGGATTACTAGAATTAGAGTATTGCTCTCCAACTACGTTAAGCTTAAAAAATGGCAAGGAAACCTGGATTTACATAAATATTTTAAAAAGGTCAAGTGACACAGTCTACATAGTTTATGTAATAAGATAATTGCACAAAGATAGATCAAATGAGTAATTCAGTTTAATAAGCATTTAATAAGGATTTACTGTATACCAGGTATTATACTAGGGACACATACACAAAAATAAAAGTCTTACCATCAAAGAGTTTATACGGGGAAGGAAAACTCTGTCTCTCTGTCGCTATCTCTTGTGCTTGTAAGTTTAAGGAGGGAACTAGCAATGAGGAGTGGAAATCAGGAAAAAACTCCCTATGTATGGTGCTATGAAAGAAACAATTCATGCTTATCCTAGGTACACAAGACCTTTTCTGCAGGAATACCCATTACCTTGTCCTCCCAAATATCAATGGACTAGCCATCCAACTGCATGCCATAAGCAACATAATAGGATCTTGCCATCTATTCTTATCTTTGAATTGTTAGGTTATTCTCTTTTGAATAATAATAGATCTTTACTGAGAAGATCCTGCTATGTTCTGTACCTTGACTCAACTGGACAATCTTGTCATCTTGTCCCTTCCATGTGTATCCCATATAGCAGGTTCTAAATGATAGCATAGCATACTTTTGAAAGGTATATGTTTTCTATTTTATGCTTCATTTGAATCTAATAATAGAACCAATAAAGTTATGCTTTCACTACTTGTATTCATCAAAAAAATCTTAAATAGTCTGAATATGTGGATTAGTGACAAGTTATTGGAAAAAATGTTTTCAGTTTATGCTCTTTTTATTCTTCCTACAAGGTCAGATGCTTTATTGAAATCAATAAGCAATAAACAGAACAAGATTTTGTAATGTCTTCTGTACCTTTTAGTCATTTGTGTGTTTGTAAAAGGTAGTCTCTTGGGTGATCTTAATATTTTCTGGAATGAGGGAGGTGGTAGTCTTATTGTACTTTCCTCTATTAAACTATACTTAGAGAATTATACTGGTTTTGACTTCCAGATTTTAGTAGTGTTGTTTACCAGTGATAAATAGGCCAATAAATGTCAGAGGCTGAATTTGAACTCAGTTCTTTCTCCCTCCAGGCCCAATATTCTATTCAAAGTGTCACTAACTATCTCAAGTATTATAAGCAATAAAGGGCTGCATAAATACCAGTTATTATTGCAATGAGGAGATTTAAAATCATGTTATTGATGATCAGTTAAAAGATTTGAGAATTTTTTTTATCCTTGAGAAGAGAAGCAAGAGAGCTGGAGAAACAGGGAGTGTAATTTTTGAAATTAAAAAACTAAAAATTTCCTGGAATAAGTATTAGTTTATTTTGTTAAACTCATGAGGGCAAAAATTAGTACCAAATGCAAAATTATGGGGATGCAGATTCCAATTTAGTATAAGAAAAAAATTTTCTAACAATTAGAACTGTCACAAAAGTGAGATAGTTGCTTTGCAAACTACAGTTAGGTACATGCTAGATAACTCCTTATAATTATTATGGACATTGTAGGAAGAGATTTATTCTTTTTGACAATATAACTTCTAAGGTTCCTTTTTGACCTGGGATTCACAAACTTGTTTTTTTTTAATTTTTAAAAAAAATAGTTTGTTAACTATACATATTTTTTATTTTACGAATTAAAGAGCTGAGAACTACCCAACTACTAAAAATTGACAAGATAAAATAAAATAAAGGTTAAGAATTTCTGCTTCAAGGTTGTATGAACCTTGATTCAAGTAAATATATGATTCTATAAAAGGGTTACTGTATTACACCTCTCACATGATTTTCATTTTAACTCTGAAACTAAAGATTTTTGCATTTCTAATGGTAGAATTTGAAATAACAGGAGGAAAGAGAGGTTTTTGAGCTGAAGTCCTTTTTTGGTTTCCCTTAGATAAAGCCATACAATGTTCCCTTCCTCAGCATATAATCAAAGCCATCCTGGATAAGATTAGAAACCTCTCCCCTATTCAATATAACCATCTGAGGCAGCAAATTATATTCCAGCAGAGAATAAATGAAATTAGAAATTTGACCTTCCCTAATATAGGTATGGTATTCATTAAGATCTCTGTTTTGAAATATCTTTTAGGCATAATCCTTAAAGATTTAATTTTGTGAATTCTGTAATGACAGTAAGCTAAAAGACTTTCCTTTTTACAGCTAAGGGATATCGGGATATTGAAGTAAATTTTTGGCTTTTCTATAGAACTTGCAGGCAGAAAATCTGCAGTAAAATTCTTAGACTGGGATTTCAGTCACTACAGTTTTGATACAACTCATCTCGTATTCTTTGGCTTTATGATTAACTGTCATTTTCTATAAGATCCTCAGAAATGGGCCATTTCTGCCTCATGCTATAAATGGCTCCCATCCTTACATACTTCAGATTAATTTAACTGATACTGTATATGACTGACTTAGCCAGAGGTAAATGCAGCTTCCTGAAGTAGAGACATTTTTCTCATCCAGTAGTGAGGAAGGACAGTGAATTACTTTAAACACCAGGCCACTTGGATGAATGTTACAAATGAGACTCATCCCCAGTGGAACTAGTCCTGAAATCATTTGGCTTATTGTGCAAAAGCAGAAGATAATAGTAAAATTTTAGATTATTTCAAGGTTATTTAAAGATTATTTCATGCTGGAATGGAAAGAATATAGGAATTGGAGTCAGGTGAGATTTGGGTTTAACTCTTGATACTGATACCTACCAGCCCTGTGACTATAGTAGATCACAGCATCTCTAGGCTTCAGTTTCTACAAATGTAAAATTGCTTTCTATGATTTCTGGAAATATTATAGGGAATAATATAATGAAGAAGGAAGTGAACAATTATTAAGCATCTACTATGTGCTAGACACTGAGCTAAATTTCATACAAATATAATCTTATTTGATCCTCATAGTCACCCTGTGAAATAGATGCTACATTTTATAGTTAAGAAAATTGAGGCAAATATAGCATAAATAACTTGCCCAGTTACACAATTAATAAATATTTGAGATCAGATTGGAATGCAGTTTTTCTTTACTATAGGACCAGTATTCTATCCATTGTATCAGCTGTATATACATATACCTATATTACTTTAATATGTATAACATCTCTAAAATTAATGTTATATATACATATATGTGTTTTTACTTATATGCTCAAACATATATATACACATATATACAAATATAAACCTATATACACATATATATGTAAAACATTTATTTTTAGAGATATGCAGAAATAGATTTCCTAAGCTATTTATTATTAGGGGTATTTACTTTAAAATCTTTGTTGTTTCATATCTGACTACTGGTAATCAACAAAAATATTTGATGGTGTCAAACTTGCCTTTCACATATGAAAAGCAACCTTTGGTCTGTAGTAATGGGTTTTTGCAATTCTTCTTGTTTCACTAATCAAATGAAAGTTATCTCAGTTGTCATTTTCTCTAACCATAATCCTGTCTATCTCTGTGATCTTCCCAACAATTGCTAATCTAGTGAGCAGCTCTAATTATAGGGAATTGCTACCTTTGGGTGCTGCTCTTTCCATTTTTGGACATCCCTAATTATTGAAAAGCTCTCAAATAGAAGACAAAGAATTTTTTTCTGCAAAGCACCTCGGCTCAAAGAGCAAAACAGTTACTTTTTTAGAAAGGACTTACTGTTCCTGGATAAAATTGTGAAGTAGACAAACTGTGTCTCTCGCATCTCAGGCTCTACTGAAACTTTTCCCCCGATCAATTGAATCTTTATTTTGATTATCCCGCCTTACTTCCTGTTTGTTAGGTACCCATCATCCTTATTCCCTTCAAAATCTATACTCAGGCATGGTGTTAGTTATTAACACATTAGGGTAAATTTAAATCAATATTTTGAAATGTACATGTATTTCAACTATATTTTTAATTGTGGAATAAAATTTCTGTAAAATGAATTTGAAACATTACCAGTAGAAAGGAAGCTTTATCAGAGTATCTAAATTATTATTTAGTATCTCTGCCAAAGACATAACTGGTAATTATTGAACCCTGGGTAAATTTAGGTGAGCAGTATTGAGAAGCAACCTATCTGGTCAGGTGATCCTTAAGAGGAGAAGGCAGAAGTCAGGTGAAACCCAAGATGGGGTACTGCTAAGATAAAAGCAGTGACTTTCTAGGACTAAGGATGGTTAGAGGAATGGTTGCTCTTAGACCAATAGACAAATATATGAACAAAGTAAAGGTGTTTATACCCTGAAAAAATCCTGATCAACCTTCTCTAATTACAAGCTTCATATCTGCCCCTACAGAGTATATTATCTAGTTATGGTCAATTGACCATGTCCAAAATGCCTGGTTATTGGTAACATTTTCTAGAATGCAGTTCTTTTTCAGCTCTGCCTCTCAGAATCTTTAGTTTCCTCCAAGTTTTATTTCAGGAGCCTCCATGAAACTTTTCCTGATCCATCCTGGCTCTCAAACTTTCTCCAAATTTCCTAGTATCCACTTATATACATATATTCCTATTTTCATAGTAGCAGATAAATGTCTTCAGAAAAGCCATTGTCACATTTTTTTTCCTTTCATATCCTCAACACCTTGCACAGTGCCATCAACATTAAAAAAAAAATCTTAACTTATAAATTTCATCACTGTTAAGAACTCTCATTGGACAAGTCACTTAACCCCAATTGCCTCAGGAAAAAAAAAGAGCTCTTAGTGAAGAAACCTATTTCATTAATGAAGATGAACAAGTCATTTGTAGATATAACTTTAGAGAGTGGCTGAAAGATTTGGAACATTGAGAGATTAAATGATTTCCCTATGGCCCCATGACTAGTTTATGTCAGAAGCAGGATTTAATTTTTTTCACTCTAAGCTAGTTGTTTGTCCACTAAATCATCTCTATATGTCATACATATAATGAATACTTAATAAAAGTCAGTTGAATTGAACAAATTTTATGCCAGGCAGGAAATAAGTTTATTTGAATTTTATAAATAAGGAAACTGAGGTTTTAATGGAATTTGATTTGTTTTGCTTTGCTGCAGAAGACAGAACTAGGAAGACTATTTCGAATATCAGTATTATCTTTATTTATTTATTTATTTTTTTTGCTGAGGCAGTTGGGGTTAAGTGACTTGCCCAGGGTCACACAGCTAAGAAGTGGTAAGTGTCTAAGGCCAGATTTGAGCTCAGGTCCTCCTGATTTTAGGGCTGATGCTCTAATCCACTGTACCACCTAGCTGCCCCTAAAAGATTTTTAAAAGCATTATTACTTCTATAAAATTTAGATATATGAAACACTTTTTTGCCTCTTTTCAGATGGTTTTGAAATTCATGCTCCATCCAATAGTCATATAGTATTAGAAGCTGGAAAAAAGATAAAGTTCATATTTTTATGAATAAGGAAACAGGTTTTTAATGGAATTTGAATTGTTTTGCTTTGCCTCAGAGAGCAGAACTAAGAAGAGTATTCTGAATATTAATACTGGTTATTGTTAAAAGATTTTTAAAAGCATTTTTGCCTCCAAAAGATTGTCATGCTATAACAACATATATATGAAACACTTTTTGCTTCTTTTCAGATGGTTTTGAAATCCGTGTTCCATCTAATAACCATATGGTATCAGAACCTGGAAAAAATGTCAAATTCATATTTCAGACTCACAGGGCCAATACCCTGAAACATGTGACATGGGAAAGAATTCAGCCACATCAGATCGACCACTTAACTTGCTGTAATTCGAACAATGGGAAGAGTTACGGCTTAAAGTACCAAAGAAAAATATTGACAAGCTGCAGCCAAGGGATGACCAGTAGCTCTATTGTCATTCACAATGTCACTGCTTCTGACTCAGGATTTTACCAGTGTTGCTTAACCACTAACACAGGAGAAAATGAAACCTTTGTGATGAAATTGACTGTGACTGAAGGTAAGTATAAAAATGAAATGTGTGTAAAAATTTTCCAGCAAATGGTTTCCACTAAAGGCTTTTATTTAGTATGAAAATTTAGTTTTAATGGACAAATTTAAGCAGATTAGAAGTTATTGTATTCAAATACTTTTGCAACACACACCTTGTTTAATCTCTGCTCATAGAAATCATAGTAAATTCATCACCCCCTCCCAGTTTTTTTTTTTTAATTTTTCTCATTCCTGAAATGAAGACGCTGTTAAGTCTGTTAGTTTAAGATACATAATTGATACATATGGTCTGGAGTGATCTCTAAAATTTGTTTGTCTCCCAATCCAATCCAGTGAGTTTTTGCAACTATTCTGGGCATAATTATTGTGCTAAGTGATAAATATAAACATAGAAGGACAAGCAAATCATTCTCTGAGTGAACTTACATCTGATGGAAGGAGATACAAATATAAATTAGATATTACATACACACATATTCAATATTGTATTGATAAATAAACTATCTATTTTTGAGAGCTGAGACTGTGTCCTATATCTTGAATATCCCACTAAAGCATTTTTGCTTTGTTTGACCACTGTTTCAGAACCTGATGAATCTTTGTGGAATTTTTGTTTTGTTTTGTATGTATTGAATGTATGTTTGTATTGAATGAGTTGATCAATTCTGGGTATTGCTCTTTATTAATTTGTCATAAGCTTTAGCCTTTATGACCTAGATAATCTTCACAATTGGGAAGGAATGCAAAATCAAAGCTCTCATTAAAGAATACTCACTGTAAGGGAAGTCATGGGGATAGTTTATATTAGATTCATTTTTATATTTCAGTAAGGGTCAGGAGACCTGAAGCTCTATCTAGTATTAAAGTCAGGACTGTAGAGGTGCTCTGACTGCCAAAGATAATCCTTTATTCTTGGTGCTGACAGAAGTTGTCTATCACTTTATGCTTTTATTTTCCATATGTCTTTCATCAGCTCATTTACTTTGGCTTGAATTTAGAGTTTTAGAGCCAAGCCAGGTCCAGGCTGCTTCCTTCATATTCTTGGCAGTGCCTAGGCTGACATTTCTTTCTGAAATAGAACTGAAGAAGAAATGTTTAAGGTTCTATATAAGCAGCAGTGGTAGCAGCTGTGTGTAACAACAAGAGAGTTTGCCAAAGTCGTAGTTGATTTTCACACTTAATCACTATAGGCTAACTCATGCTTTCATTATTTCCATTGATGACAGTCCCAGTTATGGGTAAACTCAATGTTGGATTTGTAACTCCAAGCCAAAAAAGGGTTGATAGAATATCTCTTTATGCAAAAAACTGTAGCAAGGGCCAGTTTTTAAAGTACTGGCTCTGCCTACTTCTGGATAAATAAGGAAGCTTATGTCTAAAATATTCCTTACTTAATAGGACGGTATTTTAGAATTGCTTGCAGGCTCCAGGTCCCCTAGTAGTCTTAAAAAAATATATGAATAAGTTATCTGCCAACTATCTCCAATGGACCAAGACAAGACAATGTTTTAGGCAGCCAAATGATACAGATACAGGTCTATTAGACAGGTATATTATTCTTGCTCATCATAACCAAGGAACATTTAAGAGTTCTTATAAACATTTCATTATAGCAGCAACAATGAAAGTACTCTTGTAGGACTGAATGATGTATATTTGATTGATGAGATGATTTTCTAACCCAAGACAACTTAGGTGATCAGATGAAGAGATCTGTGACATGAGGGTGGAGATTAGCATGAATCCCATGCAAATGTAATTCAATGATGGTTCCTGGTAGTGGTGACAGCAGCAGCAGAACCTTCATGAGGTCTCAAGTGACAGATTATTGGACAACTGGTCAGAAAAAGATTATAGGGTTTGCCGGTTCTATCACTGGGCACAGGACCAGACTGACAGCTTCAGTGCCTATATTTCCTGGTCACAGTTCAATGGTGGACAAGAGCACTTTTGGTGATGAGGGACGGGGACCCTGAGGAGCAGTATCATTTATGGTACCAAGGGAACAGGACCTTTGGGAGCGGCATTTATTTCAGTCCCAAGGAATCAGGAGTCCTTCTATGTAGAGACCAAAGTTTAGAATAGGAGAACAATGACCACACTTCTCCTTGAATCACACTCCTTGAAAGCACCAAAACAAGCTCTTAAAACAGCTGTGCAACAAACAAACAAACAAACAAAAAAAACAAACCTGAGGCTTGGTATAGTGCCCCTTCCCCAATACTACTGGTGGGAACAGATCCAATTTTACCATGAAGTTCAAAGTCAAGTAATATAGTGGAAAATGAATGATCAACAAAAAAGTAACATGACCATAAAAAGCAATTATAATGATGAGAGATCAAGAAACAAATTCAGAATAAAACAATAATGTCAAAATGGATAAAAGAGAAGCCTCAAAGCAAAGCCTTTGGAGAAAAGACCAAAAAAATTCCTAGAAGAGCTAAAAATTATTTTCAAAATCAAATAAAAAAGGTAGAGGAAAAATTGGATTAAAGAAATGAGGGTAAGGGGAAAAATTATGAAAAGATAAATGAAGAACTTGGTAAGAGAGACACAAAATACTAAAGAAAATAACACCTAAAACCCCACAACAGAATAAGCCAAGTGTCATCAGGAGCTCCTCACTGAAGAAAATAACAGTTTAAAAATTAAATTGGACAAATGAAAGCTAAAAACTCTGCGAGAAATCAATAAACAATAAAATAAAGTAAAAAGAATTAAAAATTAGAAGAAAATGTGAAATACATTTTTGAAAAAACAACTGAGATGGAAAATAAGTTGAGGAAAAATAATTATAGAATTAAGCATTCCCGATTAAAAAAAAAAGACCAGAGATGAATAGAATGTCTGAATTTCAAATATAAGACTCAAATGTAAACATGAAAAAAAGGAACTCAATAAGATTGATCTGTTTACATTTTTATATGAAAGAATGATACTTATAAGACTTTGTCATTATTATGGCATTTTGAAGGATTCTGTATACATAAAGGGCATAGGAGTAAGTTTATTATGTTGGGATGATTTAAAAAATTAGAGGAACAAGAAAAAAGGGATACATGGGGAGAAAGTGGAAGATGAGAGTAATACTGACAGTTATTTCACATAAAAGAAGCAGAAAGGAAGAACATGGAAGAAAAGATGAAGGGTGATTGTAGTAGGCAATGATTAAACTTTACTCTCACCTATATTGGTTCAAAAATGGAAGAATACATAGTTAAAGAAGGACTTCTGATAAATTCCTTCCATGACAAAAATATGGTACTGATACCTAAAACAGGAAGAGTCAAAACAGAGAAAGAACATTAAAACCAATCTCTCTAATGAATATTGATGCAAAAATTTTAAATAAAATATTACCAGAGATTTCAACAATTTATCAGCAGTATAACACAAGTGGGATTTATATCAGGAATGCAAAGCTGTCTCAATATTAGGAAAACTATTTGCATAATCAACCATGTCAGTAACAAAACTAACAGAAATCATATGATAATCTCAATAGAAATAAAAAAGGCTTTTCACAAAATACAGCCTCCATTCCTATTAAAAATATTGTTGTTAATTGGCTATTATTTTAGTGTTGTTACGGAGTAGCCTATCATCATAATGAATATAGATTAGTGGATTTTGTGTTAAGAAAACTTGGGTTCAGGCATCCATTACTATTAAAAACACTAGAGAACATAGGAATAAATGGAGTTTTCCTTAAAATGATAAATAGCATCTATCTAAAACCATCAACAAGCATTGTTTGTAATGGGGAGAAACTAGAAGCATTCCCAATAAGATCAGGGTTGAAACAAGGATGCCCATTTTCACCACTATCATTCAATAGTGTACTAAAAATGTTGGCTTTAGCTATAGGAGATAAAAAGAAATTAAAGGAATTAAAATAGATAATGAGGAAATAAAATTATCATTCTTTCCAAATAATATGATGGTATACTTAGAGAATCCTAGAGAATCATCAAAAACCTACTTGAAACAATCAACAGCTTTAGCAAAGTTGCAGCATATAAAATAAACCCACATAAATAAAAAAATCATGTTTTCATGTACCCTTACAGAATATAATTTTTATTATAGTCTAAGGGGGCGTATATTTAATATTTCTGCTTTTTTGCATTTGACAGTGATGCTTTTATGCCATAATACATAGTCAATTTTTATGTAGCGTCATGTAACTTGAGAAAAGGATCTTTCTATCCCCTTTCAATTTTCTACAGAGGTTTATCATATTTAACTTTTCTAAATTTTATTCATCTCCTTAACTTCCTTCTCATTAAATTTATGGTTATATCTCACTCTGAGATAGGAAAGCTGAAATCCTGTATTATTTTATTGCCTATTTTATTGTCTATCTCCATTACTCATTTAACATATCCTTTGATAGTTTGGATGCTATGTCATTTGATGCATATTTGTTTAATATTAATATATTTTTTATTTTATTTATTTATTTTTTAAATTAAATTAAATTTTATTTGCAAAACATATGTATAGGTAATTCTTCAACATTAACCCTTACATAGCTTTCTGTTACAAATTTTTCCCCCTTACTCCCCACCCCTCCCCTAGATGGCAGAATATCCACTACATGCTAATTATGTTAAAATACTTGACAAATCGAATATATGTATACATATTTCCAAACTTATCATTGTGTGCAAGAAAAATCATATCTATACGAAAAACATATCAGATAAAGGAAACACAATGTAAGCAAACATCAATCGAGATACGAGAATGTTATGTTGTGGTCCATATTTCACATCCCTCTCTCTGGGTGTATATGGCTTTCTTCAGTGAACAATTGGAGGTGGTTTGAAACATTTCATTGTTGAAGAGAGCCATGTCCATCAGAATTGATCATCATCTAGTATTGTTTTTGCCGTGTATAATGATCTCCTGGTTCTGCTCATTTCACTCACCATCAGTTCATGCAAGTCTCTCCAGGCCTCTCTGAAATCGTCCTGCTGGTCGTTTCTCACAAAACAATAATATTCCATCACATTCATTTACCATGATTTATTCAGCCACTCTCCAATTGATGGGCATCCATTCAGTTTCCAGTTTCTAGCCACTACGAAAAGGGCTGCCGCAAACATTTTTGCACGTGAGGGTGCCTTTTCCTCCTTTAAGATCTCTTTGGAATTTAGGCCCAATAGAAATGCTGCTAGGTCAAAGGGTATGCACAGTTTGACAACTTTTTGAGCATAGCTCGAAATTGTTCTCCAGAATGGCTGGATCCGTTCATAGCTCCACCAACAATGCATCATTAATATTAATATTAAGGTTAATTGTGCATAGTTGTACTAATGAAAGTAGCAAAATAACTCATAGCTGGTAATCCTGGAACATTGCTATTACTTTGTATACAGTACATTTCACTTTGCTTGAGTTCATGGAGGACTTCCCAAGTTTTTTTTTCTTCCTGAGAGCATCCTGCTCATCATCTTCCACAGAACAATAATATTACACCATAAACATGCACCACAGTTTATTAAGCCATTATCCAAATGATGACTATCTCCTCAATTTCCAATTTTTTTGTCCTGAGAAGAGAGCTGCTATGAAAACTTTTTGCACATATAGGTCATTTTTCTTTTTTTCACATCTTTTTGGAAATACATGCCAAGAAGTGATGTTGTTAGGTCAAAATATATGCATGAATTTATATCCTTTTGGGCACAGATCATATATTTTGATCATTTATCAATTGGGTAATGGCTCTTATTTTTTATAAATTTGACTCAGTTCCTTCTGTGTTTGAGAGATGAGGCCTTATCAGAGAAATTTGCTTTGAAATTCTTTTTACAGTTACTATTGTAAACTATTTCCCCTTATTCTTTCTGTCCCTCTCAAAAGTGTTTTGGTACTGACCACTCTTTCCCTTAATCTTTTATCATTCCCCCCTTCCCATATCCAATTCCCTTCTCATTTTCCTGTAGGGTAAGATATATTTCTATACTCCTATTGAATATGTATATTATTTCCTTTTTAAGCTAATTCTGATGAGAATAAGAATTACTCCTCCTTTCTTCCCCCTTTTCACCTCCACTGTAAAAGCTTTTTCTTGACTCACTTTTATACGAGATAATTTGTACCATTCCACTTCTCCCTTTCCCTTTCGCCCAGTACATTCCTTTCTCACTCCTTAATTTCATCATTTTTTTTAAAAAGATGTTTCCCCTTCATATTCAGCTCACACCTGTACATTCTGTCTATATACTCTTAACTGCCATAATGAGAAAGTTCTAGTGAGTTACAAGTATCATCCTCCCATGTAGAAATAAAAACAGATAAACCTTATTAATTCCCTTATGATAACACTCTCCTGATTACCTCCTTATGCTTCTCCAGAGTCCAATATTTGAAAATCAAATTTTCCCTTCAGCTCTGGTTTTTCCATCACAAATATTTGAAAATTCTCCATTTCATTGAATGACCACCTTTTCCTTTGAAGGATTGCACTCAGTTTTGCTAGGTAGGTGATTCTTTTTTTTTTTTTTTTTGGCTGAGGCAATTGGAGTTAAGTGAAGGTCAGGCAACTAAGATCCCTTAACTGTCTAAGGCCAGATTTGAATGTAGGTCCTTCTGACTTCAGGGCTGGTGCTCTAACCACTGCACCACCTAGCTGCCCCTGGGTAGGTGATTCTTGATTGTAATCCTAGTTCCATTGTTCTCCAGAATATTATATTACTACAAGCTCTTTCATCCTTTAATGTAGAAGTTGTTAAATCTTGGATGATCTTGACTGTGGCTCGACTATATTTGAATTATTTCTTTCTGGATGCTTGTAATATTTTCTCCTTGACCTGGGAATTCTGGAATCTATAACATTCCTGGTAGTTTTCATTTTGGAATCTCTTTCAGGAGGTGATTGGTGGATTCTTTCCATTTCTACTCTACCCATTGGCTCTAGAATATTAGGACAGTTTTCCTTAATAATTTCTTGAAAGATGATGTCCAGGCTCTTTTTTTTTTGATCATGACTTTTAGGTAGGTCAGTAATTTTTAAATTATCTCTCCTGTATCTATTTTCCAGGTCAGTAGTTTTTCCAATGCTTTATTTCACATTTTTTTTCTATTTTTTCATGTTTTTTGTTTTGCTTTTTTTGTATCTTGATTTTTCATGAAGTCATTAGCTTCCATTTGCTCAATTTTATTTTTTAAAGAATTCTTTTCTTTTTCCTTTCTTTCTTTCTTTCTTTCTTTTTTTTTTTTGCTGAGGCAATTGGGGTTAAGTGACTTGCCCAGGGTCACACAGCTAGGATGTGCTAAGTGTCTGAGGCCAGATTTGAACTCAGGTCCTCCTGATTTCAGGGCTGGTGCTCTATCCACTGCACCACCTAGCTGCTCCTAGAATTATTTTCCTCGGTGAGCTTTTGTACCTTTTTTCCCAAATGGCCAATTTTGCTTTTTAAGTCATTCTTTTCCTCATTAGCTTTTTCTATTTCCTTTTGTACCACTCACAATTCTGTTCATAATTTTTCTCTATCTCTCTTACTTGATTATCAAATCCCCCTTTAAGATCTCCCATGGCCTGAGCCCAATTCTGATTTTTCTAGGAGGTTTTGGATGTAGGAACTTTGACTTTGTTATCATCTTCTGAATGTGTTTTGATCTCCCTTGTCACCATAATAACTTCCAATGGTCAGAAACTTTTTCTGTTGTCTGCTCATTTTCCCAGCCTATTACTTGTCTTTTAACTTTTTGTTAAAGCAGGACTCTGTTTTCAGGATGGAGAGTGCATTGTCCCAAGCTTCAGAAGTTTTATTCAGCTGTTTTCAGAGATACTTCAAGGAATATGAACATAAGCATTCTTTTGTACCCTGGAGCTCTTAGGAGTGTCTCTGCCTCACTATAGCTTTAAGATCTAATGTGCTAAACATACACACACAAACACACACACACACACACACATATGGAACTACTCACCCTCCTAGTCTTAACCATTAAGTCTGATGCAATTCTAACATAATTCCTATTTCCCCCTATTTATTCTCTATTCTGTACACCAAGTCATTAAGCTATACAAGATACATTATGTCAAAAACAATAACCATTCTGTACTTAGGATGTGAAAAATCTCGATGGTAATGTATCACAATAAGTATTCTGACAAGGTAACATTATAGAATGATGCAATATTATGAATTTGGAATCAGAGGGTCTGTTTCATAGTCTCTATGTGAAATTATGATAAATCACTTAACTGTGTCACATATTTCAGTGTGAAATGTAATGTAAATATGCCTTTCAGGTCTAAATAGATAGTGAACTATTGTGACTTACATGATCTATAATATGTTATATTTTACAAAAGTATTGTATTGTGTAGATAAAACAAATTCTTAAACACTTGAATAAGGAAAGAAACCAGAAAGACCTATTAGAAGATGATGCTTTCTGGGACTTTCTATTTCTTGAAATTTACTTATTACCTGAGTCTTCAGTTTGAAAAATCAATTGTAGAGTCACTCTTTGTAGGAACCTAGTCTTGAAACAGGAAATGTGACTCAAATGTGTTTATTTTGTTCCCATTTAAGTTACTCTTCCACACTTATTACTTGTCTTTTAGAAGCCTACCTAATACATCCATTTACAAAATATCCATTTATACCATTTTTACATACACTGAATTTTTCATTTCAAATACCTTTAGGAGATATTAACAGGCATGTGGGTATCCCTGGGAAGTATGGAGTAAATACAGAAGATTGCATATAGTTTACTTAATTGGAAGAAACATCATATGAAATTTTAGAATTTTGTCTTTGGGTTTCTAACACATAAGAAAAATATTTTGTGTGTATTAGCAATTTAAAATATTTTAGTAAAAAAAATCATTCATTTCATTCTTTGATATGGTAAATTTTGATTTACCTAAATAAATACCAAAAACTTTTGGTCAATAAAAGCAGAGATTGGACCTCTCTAAAAGGGGACTCTATTTTCTAAGAAAGGGCAGAAATTGTGGGAACAAAAGAGGAGGCCATTACTCTGACTTAAAGGTAGTATATATATCCAAAGCCCTGGGTTGTATTTGAAAGGCAATATCTGTCACTTTACTTTTATGACATGAATGAAAGTTTCAGTGTTCACAATCATGGTAATAAAATGACATAGTTTCATCTGCATGACAACAATTTTATTTATGTAAATGAGAAAAATTATTTCAAAATAGACTATTAATTTTCTTATGCAACTTTTAGAGATTGTGGTATAGTGAATAGAAAACTGGATTTTAGGACTGGAGTCAAGAATTTCATTTAAAATCTTTCCTCAGACTCACTCTTACACGAGAAGAAGTCCCTTAACTTGTCTGTGCAGCTGTTTCTTCATCTGTAAAATGAGTCAATTGGATTAAGTCACTTCAAAGATTCCTTCCAGTGTAGCAGTAGCCAGTGAATTGGATTATAATTAATAGAAGGAAGATAATTAGGGGGGAAGGGGAAAAAAACCCTATATCTTCCAAAATATTTATAGCAGCTTTGTGGTAGCAAAAAACTGAAAATTGTGAGAATGTTATATACAGTAACAACTATTATTTTAAGAATAATTTTCATTGGCTAATAAATTTCATTAGCCATTATCTATCAATCTATCAATAAATATTTAAAATAAGTATAATGGACATATGAAGAAAGCCTTTATCTGCATCCAGAGAATAACTGATAAACAGAATGGTGTGTGTATGTGTGTGTGTATACACACACATGCTTACATATACACATGCCCACACATATGTATACACACATGTATGTGCACATAGACATATATTTGTGTCTAATGTTAGCCATTTCTAGGATGAGGGGGGTAATAACCAAATAACCCCAAATGGTACCCATAACATGTCAGAAAACATAAAGGAAGACTGTTAGAATACTAGGAAGGTCTATTGTGAAGGATTTTTGTGAATTCATGGACAAGTATGAGAAATGATCATGACTCAATGAAATACTCAAAAAGTAGCAGTCCAGTCCAGTAGCCAGACCAGGACTGCCATTCTCTTAGGGTAGAGAACTTATTATTCAATCAAAAATGATCTTCAATCATTATTGATATCCTATTATGAGTACAATAGTATGGAAATTACTTTATTCTAAGATACTAGTTGTTTTTTTCGATAATTGGGAGAGTAATTTGTGTTATAGCTGTTCTGGTATGTTTTTAAAATGAAATAAATGTACATAAACCCAAGTCCTCAATGCCCAAACAGAGCAAGTCCCTCAAAAAATCTTACCCCTTAGTTGTCTTCTTTGACATTTTATTCAGCAACAAGATTGTTTTCAAGACTCATCTTCTGAACTACCAAATCCAAGATCAATCTTGAGATATAATGAGATAATTCCTTTTAGAAATCTTGGCTGTCACTATAATAAGAAGATCACATCTATCATTTGGCTCTATGGGATAGTCTGGCAAACTGTTCTTTGTAATTACTATCAGAGAAGCCTTATTTCTGATAACCATGCATTGATCTTCTTATTATAGTGACAGCCAGGATTTCTAAAAGGAATTATCTCATTATATCTCAATTTGAAGATAAATAAAAACAAAGCAATAATTGGATTGTGTAATAGAAATTTATTTCAAATATGGGCTGACCAAGAAGACCCCTGTGGTTTGTTCTAACTCTTAAATCTCTAAAATCTATAATACAAAGTAATTTCCAGAAAGAGAGAACACTAACAAGTAGGGAAATTGGGAAAGACTTCAAATAGAAATTGTTCCCTGAACTAAATTTTTGAAGGAATATATGTATTCTAAGGCTCAGAAGGAAAGAGGGAATACATTTTAGATAAAGGAGAATACACACGTATATTTTTACATACACACATATATTTCAAATATATATGAAAAATACTTGAAACAGGTTATAGAACTGTATAAATATTAGGCTGAGTTACTTAAATTTTAATTTATAGAAAACCACTGAAAAGTTTTTTTTATAGACAATTAATGCTAGAAGAAATATTTAATGTTACTTAATCCAAAATCCTAATTTTCTAGATAGTCATGGAAGGAGGCATTGGATCACTCCCCCCTACTTTGAGATCATTTCATATAATCAATGAAATAGGTAAACAATATGTTAATGAAGCACCAAGACTAGTTAATATAATTTCATCTTTTTATCAAGCATCAAAAACTTTCATTTAATTGGAAGGGGAACTGGTCATTGACTGAGTAAAGATTTGCCTAAACACAAAAGGTAATTCTTAAAAAAAAATCCTACTATATGCTAATCACTATGTTAAACCATTTTTGGTGAGCACTGCCCGGCTTGACTTCTGGAAAGAGCAGGGGCTCCTTCAGTTTCCCCCACTTAGCCATCTGTTGTTCCTTAGATGAAATGAGGTAAAAATCTGTGAGATAAAAGTTCCTGAGATGAAATTTCTTAAGGACTAGTTTGCTTCCCTCTGGTCCTGCGGCTTGTGAATTCAGTGGAATCAGCATGCAAGTATTTACACTTCATTCAGGCCAAACCTCAACCTTTTCTGAGGTCTTCTCAAGTGGGACAACTGCTTTGTCCTTTTATTTTTGCGACTCTGCTTTCATTTCATGGCAATTTTCTGTCTATTTATGGAGGAAATCTGGAAAGCCTGGAAACTTCAGACCTACTCACATATTTTTCCACAATGCCCCCAAGTAATATTGTTTTTATAATGACTTTTAGTGAATAAGTAATTTTGACTAGCATAAATACCCAAATTGATAATTAAGGATATATGATGAAAGACACTAGTTTCAGAGAAAGAACTGATGAATAGAAATATGTGTGGAATAATTTTATATATTATTCCCAATGGTAGGCATCTGTGGAGTGGGGATCAAGAAGAGGAAAGAAAAAAAAAGGGATATTGAAAAGGAATAGCAAGTTGTACAAAGTCGATTGCAGTTTCATGAGCAATCATCTTTTTTATTATACTATGTTATGTAAATGCTTGTTTTATTGCATAAATTTAAAAAAATTCATTTCTGCTCTCAAGGAGATCATAATCTAATGGGGGAGACAATATGCATACAACTGTGAGCAGATAGTACTTATAGAGGATGAAATGCAGATAATCAACAAAAGGAAGACACTAGCATTAAGCAGAATCTGGAAGAGCATCCCCGAGAAGCTGGGGTTTAGGTAGGAATTTGGAAAGAGCCCAAGAAGCCATGAGATAGAAATGAGGAATGAGAAAATTCCAGGCACAGGGAGTAGCCACTGAAAATGCTGTAAGACATGGCAAGAGTGAGATATTTTCAGAAACAAGTTGTTTTGTGGAATATGATTCTTGAGCTCTAATCAGCAGATGAGATGGAACAGAATTTTCCCTCCTTGATTGGCTATAGCATTCTCATTAATGAGAAACTCTCCATTGCACAATTTGTCAGGTGAAGCATTCTAGGGAGGAACCAGAAAAAAGAATCATGGAGCAGAGCTAGGATAGGTAGCAGTTTCAAGGAATGTAACCTCTACCAGTAAAGATGAGAAATGGTATAGACATATTTAGTTGCAGGAAGAAGCAAACCTGGCTGGGAGGTAGGGAATGGGATCCAGATGTACCCAGGCAAAGAATGTCAAAACCTATAAAACTAGAGGCATTAGAGCCTGAAGCCATATGTATTCCTTTTACCTGTGTTTTATTCTACATGAATGATCTTTAAATTGGTATCCACTTGTCACATAGATACTGTATTTTCACTTTAAGAGTACCACAGATTTTTTGTATATGTGAAATGTTTTGTAGGTACCACTTTTTATTGTTCCATCTCAGTAAATATCACTGTTTTGGATTAGTTCACTACTGGAGGATAATGCACTGCTGTTGGCTATTGATTATAGGTTTAGGAGATTGAACCCAGATTTCAATGACTGGAGGAGAGAGTAAGGCTAATGACTTTGCAGAATTCGGCCTAAATCCAATTCATGTTCAAGACATTGATATCATTGCCCTTATGATATCATTGGTTTTCTTCAAAAACAAAAGATAAAAAACAACTTTGGACACTGTGAGGGAAGTCATCACCATTGGTAATGAGTACTTGCAACCTTGCAAGTGCAATATTGGGGATGTTGGGGAGGTGGCCGCTAAAGAGAAGGTGCTATTTTATAAGGCCTTCATCTCTGATTTATATTGTGTTCCTACACATTTTTAGGAACCTATTGGGAAGTATATTTTTTCCTTCTAACCCTTTGGAATTTGGAATTTAGCAGTAGAGTTAGTTATTGTTTAGGAAATACTGTGCCCAGCAGTTCAAAAAGTTAAGGTTTTTAGAGGCAGAGAACACTCTGTAGGAAGTAATGCAAATCAGCAGAGTGGCTTCCAGTCTGATAAATTAAAAATCAATTTAATGATTATGTTATTTGATTTTTGTTTGTCTAATGCATTCAAATTTTATTTTCAAAGACAGTATTAAATAATATATATGATATAAGGCTTCTGTATAATTTTCAAATCTTTGACCTCTCTCATTTCTTATTCCTAATCCATATTTTTTGTTATTTCTCTTATTTTACCTCAACTTTGAAGTCACCTATAGTTTGTTATCCTTTTCCTTCCCTATTTCTCCCACCATACTTGTAAATGTGAGAGAGTCATAGGGTGATATATATTTGCATGCTAGTTTAATTTGGAGGTTCTTACTGAGTTCTTGTATCTCCTAATTATCTGCAGAAGATAATGCACAAACTGCAATTATTTTCATAGTGAAATACTTATCATGAGCACTGAAATATGAGACGACAAAAATCCTTGTTGCCTTTGGGCATATGATAATACCAATTCCTTGATCTGACTCTCTAAAGAGAAGTTTTGGACCACCTTTTTTTAAAACTGCAACTTTCTCCTGATTTTATTCAAAGTGAAAAATTTAAGATTGTCACAATTTAATTCCTCTAGTATTGTGTCTCATTGCTCATCAGACAAGAATATCACATTTAGAGTACCAATATTTAATCTAAATTTTACAGACCATCTAAAGACTATGTCATTATTTTAAAATCTTTGGCAATTTTTTTCTGACACTTTTGCCATTATCAGTACAGGAGCAGAAAGATCCATATAGGATCAAGGTTGATTTTTTATTTTTCTTTTATAGAAACAATAGCCATAATTAATGGCTTCATCGCCAAGTATCTAGTCTACTGGCAATGAGTCTATTTGTGCTTACCTACAGTGGTCCTTAGAAAGCAATCTCTTAGGGAACATTTCAGTGATATTCTTGCATGGTAATACCTGCCAGACCATATGCTCTGCTGCAGAGTCTTTGAGAATGCAAAGTCACTTCTATGCCATGATGACCCTGTAGGTTTCATCATAAGTAGGACTTTTGTGAAAAGTCACATTATATTACTTTTTTAGATATAAGTACAAAACTGAGACAGATATTCACAGAATTATTGGAGACAAAATTCTGGTGCCAGCCTGCCTCTGTCCAAATAGTTGCCATGTGGGCTGAAGTTTTTAAGTGCCAGACCAAAAAAGCTTTCACCAGGCAGAGAAAAGGCATTGTAATGAACTATCAAGCTTGATTTTAAATCCTAGCACCATCATTTTTTCCCACTATTTTCTTTCAGGTTGGTGGCTGACTATTTTCTGTTTTTTCTTCTCAACTGCTAATGCTCTTCCTTTTAAACTACCTTGTATCTATCTATCTATCTATCTATCTATCTATCTATCTATCTATCTATCTATCTATAGATATATCTATATATTTATAATTATTTATTCTATATTTGTTCATATATGACCTTATTTATTCTCCCATTAGAATATAAGCTTTTTTAGAAATAAGGATGATTTCATTTATTTCACTGTATTTGTATACCCAACATCTAAAACACATAGTAAGCATTCAGTAAAAGGCTGTTGATTAATTGATTGACAAAGATTATGTTTTGAAGTTCTTTAGAAGAACATTGGTTGCTGTTTACTTAGGAGAAAGATTAAATTTGGATGCCCTTGTCATAATTTTCCTAAATATCATTTCTGTTCTCTAGTAACTACTTCCTGAGGAACAAGCAAAGGTTTCTGAAACACAAAGGATATGAAATTGATTTGTGCAAAGAAGTTGACCTTTCAAATCTCAGAGTAACATTAGCATAATGAGATTCACTAGCTATGTATTTCATTTTTACAGATAAGTTCAACAAATCATCAGGGTCACCAATATTTTCACTAGGCTAAAAAACTGTCATTGACCTTATTCATTTATCATGACGTGTGATACCCTCCTCTTATCAAGGCTAAGGGAAATCCTCAGTTACTTCAGGCTTATTTTACTGGAAAATCCTGAAAATAAAGATACTAGTAATAGAAATAAAATTTTTTCTTCACATTGATATTTGTATGTGTGTGTGTGTGTGTGCGTGCACAATATCTATAATTTATGTCTGATGGAGATATAGCATGAAGCTCCTTGATTGAGATAATGTTTTATTTTGGTGTGCTGAATCAGTTAATGACAATTCCCCAAAGTGTCCTAATACCAGAGACTATTTAATGTCTAATATTAGTTTAATTGAAGATGCTTATCTCTATCTAGGACACAGAGGAAAAAACTCGGACTATTTCACCAAATATAGATTCAAATTGCCTTATTTTTCCTGCTATTGCATATTGTCTTCCTTCCCTTTCTTCCTACCCCTCAGAACTAGTGAGAAGATAAACATCCCTGAGTTTTGCTCAAACAAAAACTACACTGATATTGGAGTTCTAAATTACTTGACTTGTTTTCTATGGCTCTAGGAAACAATAGACCTTAGTGATTGTTGCTGTTCTCCTTAAGCCAGGAACATTTCCATCAAGGGCCTGTTATAAGGATTTATACTTCAACCATAGATGCTTGTGAGGGCATAAATTTCATTTGTAAAGTCATTGTCTAGGAGAGAATTATTAATTCTGACTTGGTTCAAATTTTTTCAACCATATTTATATTTTAGGAAGGGAGGGAAAATAGTGGCTTTATGGTTCAAGACATTTTTGTCCTCCTATGAATCAAGACAGCCTATGAATGAAGTAAGAGCCCTGACTCATCAACATGAAGCAGTTGCTAGAAGTAGGAAATAAATTCTCTTCTCTCCAGAGTAGGGTTTAAGTGTTGTTTTTATTCTGCCCAGAGTCTCTTAGAGGTACTTGGGAAAAAGGAATGTCATGAACTATTGATTAACATCCAGAACAGCCATGTGAACTTGATTGCTTTTGCATTTCTATCTGCCCTAGGTTTACTGAATTGCTTGGGGATATGGCAGTCTGGTTCCTAAGGTCTTGTTGCTCACCTGTAAGAAAGCAAAGACAAAATGGAGGAAAAATGAGAAGCAATTTTGCTTTTTTGATTAATCAGAATAAGTTAGAAAAAAATTAAAGAGTTAATACACTTAATTCCTTCAGAGTCCCTATGAATTTCTTTTTTAACAAACCCATCTTTTGTTTGGATGGAATATCTGTTTTTCTTAGGAAAAGTTAGGGGAAAGTTCTCCCCACTTTGATATTTTAATATTGGATATGCAGAGGAAAGTCAATATAATCTTTCATATATTGAAGAATTGAAGTACTTTAACCAAATTGACTTATTTTTTCATATTAGTTTTTAGAAATTTGCACTTAGTGTGTTCAATTTATAGATCAAGAAACGGAAGCATAGAAAAATGGAGAGTTCATATTATCTGGGTTCAATACTCAGTATGCCTTGACCTCCATTCTCACAATGTAATCATCCCATTTTCTTTTTCAGGGATACATTTCCTGGGTGTTCTTCTCTTTTTTCTTTACACTGTCTCATTTATTGATCTCATCAATTCTTAATAATGATGTGTCTATACTGTCCATTTGTTGATTTCATCAATTCCAACTACGGTGTTTCTATGCAAATGATTCTCAGGTCTATCTAGCCAGCCCTTATCTTTCTCCTGAGCTATAGTCATACATCAACAATAGCCTCTAGGACATCTTGAAATTGACGTCCCATACACATCTCAAACTCAATGTATTCAAAACAGAACTAAATATCTTTTCCCCCAAATCTTTCCATCTGCTGAAATTCCCTATTACTGTTGAAGGTATGACCATCTTCAGTCACCTATGCTTGAAACCTTAGTGTCATCCTTGACTCTTTACTGTCACTTACCCCACAAATCCAATTTATTACCAAATTTTCTTGCTTCTACTTTCACAACTTCTTTCATATGCATCCTTTTCTCTCCATTCACATAGTCCATGTAATTTCTTACTTGGAATATTTCAATGGCAATCTAAATGGTCCCTCTGGTCAATTCTGTCCTTCCTCTGGTCTGTCCTTTGATTAGTAAAATGGATTTATTTCAAGCATAAGCTTAACTATATAACTCTTTGCTCAATGAACTTCAGTAGCTCCTTATTACCTCCAGGATCAAAAGCTGCTGGTTTTTAAAGCCCTTTCCTTTGTAACCTGGTCCCTTATTATTTTTTACAACTTTTTTCCTTCACTCTATTCATAGTCTTCGATATATCTACATCGGTTTTTCAACTCTGTGAAATGGCATTTTTCCTATCTCCAGGCTTTTGGATTGACTGTCCCCTTCATAGAATGGTCTGGTTTTCTTCAAGTTCCAGTGCATGCCCCTCTTTCTACAAGAGACATTTCCTAGTCTCTCTAACCCAAATGGAAGGACATTTGCTAGGGCAATCTCAGGTAATGATGAACTGAAAGCTAGGTACAGCAAACTCTCACTGCTTGAGTTCTTCAAGTTGATAATTTTGTATGCCCCATGAATGATGTTATAAATATCCCAAACCCAGAAAAAAGCTTACCCACCTCTGCTCTAATCACTAATGCCATTTAAGATTATTTTTCATCTTCTCTCTCTATATCTTATATATACTTAAATTTATTCATGTTGTTTCTTCTGTTAGAATGTATATTCCTTGATGGCAGGAGTAGTAGTGCTTTGCCTTTCATTATACTTCCACCACTTAACATAATATCTAGTATGTAATAATGACTTAATAAAGATTTATTGATTGACTGATAATTGTTTCCTCATACATAAATCAATTTTTGTAGTATGTTGCATTCTAGTTATAATGTCTTCTATTGGTTTTTTGAGATCATGGTGATATAAGATTTGCAAACATATAACATCCAGAGAAAATAGTGGCATTAAAAATATGAGCTCCTGTGGAAATGGGAAGGATTATTGATATGGTACTATACAGTTTTTTAAATAACACTGGGTCCAGTATTTTTCACTCATTACATGATTGGTCTAGCTAATAATTGTCCACATGCAGAACTTATCTAAAATAAATAAATTCACTAGATTATCTATTTAATCATGTTGCAACATGGTCAATCTGAATTTTTCATATGCCTTGTTTTTTAATGTGAATGTTTAAAACTAATCCATTTTGAATAACAGTAAATTTCTTTTTCTTTTCTTTTTTTTCTCTTTTTGGTTTTTGCTTAAAAAGAGGGAGGAAAGAGAGAAGAGGCTCATTTTATCTAATCTAAGCTGCATGTCTTAATCCTTCTGCAGCTGGTAAAGGGTTAGGAGAATATATGTGAGGATGGTATGTCAAGTAGAGGATGGTTCATATGCTGGAAGCAGAAATCTTAAGTCTGTCAGTAAATTTCGTTGAAGAAGCTTTATCACAGTCTGGGGTATAGTGCAATTAGTACAATGATATTTGTATGTGGCACTATTTGATGAAGCCTATCACTGATGAATATTATGACAGATACATGTGTTTAGCGGGAGTCAGGGAAATCTGAGTTCAAATTTGGTCCCAAACACCTAATGGCTGTGTGACATAAATAAATTACTTAACCTTTGTTAGCTTTAATTTACAGAAGAAAATAATGGCAAACCACTCCAGTATTTTTATTTTCCATTTTATTTTATCTTGATTCTACTTATTTTCCATCTTTTTCTCTATTGCAGAGATGGGAAATATCTAGTACACAGGCAATATAAGGCTCTTAAAATTATTTAGTCTGGCCCTGCCAAGGCAACTGCTGGTGACAACTTTCCAGTGCTTGAGTTCAAATGGATAATTTTGTAAAGCCAGCAAATGATGTTAAAAATATTCAAATGGTTCTGTATCAACCTTAGTTAATGCTTATGTCCAGGGGCTAATTATGTCTGATTGGTTAATTGATATCAATTAATAATCATTGGATAGAACACAATGATGGGTTCTTTAAAGTTATAACTTAAAGAAAAAAAAATCCCTCCATTCCATCAGAGAGTAGTAGCCATATTCTATAGTTCTGACCAGCCAGTTGAAATGGGAAAATGAAGGTTTGGAATAGTTGTTCCAAATTGTATATTACTCTTATATGGATTTATATTGTGTATATTTGGTAGTTTCACCACTCATTCCCACTTCAGCATCTTGTAGCAAGTGCCATTTCTGCCTCCTTCAGGGGCTATGAAGATAAAGCTCAAATGCAGTGTTTCATTATTGTGACAAATGAAAGTAGATTAGCTTAAAAATTCTGGAAAATGTTACAATTTACTGTATATTCCTTTCTCTTAATTTTATCTATAAATGTTATGGAGAGGATCTCACTTAGCTAACTCTCACTCCTATCTCTCTTTTGTCTTATTTCCCCCTTGGTTCTTTTTCCCAATTTTGTGAGTCATCCTCCTCCTATAATATTTTACAAATGAGCAAATGCTATAAACAGAGAGCAGCTTTGACTACCATTTCTCTTGTACAAATTACATTTACAGACTGAGCTTTGGGGTGCCTTCTCATTGTGCCAATTATTTTTGAACCAGTTAAACTTCTCTAAAGAATGATAATAGTGTACTTTTTTCCATTTACCATTTTTCAGAGTTGACAGTATGTTAAAACATTGATTGGATTGGAGCTGCTGTGAACTGTGATCTTGCATAGTCTTTTCTCCTATTCTTTATTTTTTCTTCTAATTTGGTATTGATTTTAACCTTAGTTCTATCCAAATGATGATAATATGACTTCACACAGACTGGGCAAGTCACTCCTGAAATGACTCCTATGTCTGTAACAAGTTGTCTTTTTTTCGATAAGCTACTTGATTTCTTTTCTTTTCTTTTTTCTTTTTTTGTTTTTGTTTTTGTTTTGGTCTGTATCATGTATTTCAGTCCTTACTGTTGAGAGCTTTCTAATTATCTTCATGAAAAAAATGGTTTTAATGTATAGATGCAAAGCTTCTAGTTATATTGATAGTTATTAGCTTCTTTTATGTCTTGATTCTGAATCACATATTATAATATAGATTAGCCATTCTCCCTTTTATTTGGAAGAAATTGAGTCCCAAGCAATGTATGAACTTGGTTTAGATAATCTTATCAACTTTCTCATAATTGTACATTTGCTCTTCCTCTGCAACATCTGTTAGTCTGTGAGTCAAGCAATTATAAAGAATTTGTTCATCTCTTGTTATGAATCAGTCTTTATGCTAGGTATTGGGAATGTAACAGCAATAGTGACATATTTCTTATTTCATCCCTGTTGTTGGAGACAATATACACATATATGCAAAGTATATGCAAAATACATTCAAAGAGTTTTTTGGGAGGGAAGTGTAGCAGTTTGGGGAAACAGTAAAGGGTTCATGGAGGCTCCAGTACTTGAAAGAAAGAAGAAATTTTGAGAGGCAGAGGTTAGGGGGGAATATGTTCTAGACCTGGAGGAATAGCCTGGGAAATGAACAGAAATGGAATACATACATAAAACTTCCTATAATTCTTGTTTTATCTCCTTAATGAGGCTATAAATTACATGAGGGTGAGAATTAGCTATTAATCTTCATTGAACACCCCAAAGGGGCAGTTAGGTGGGTGTAGTAGATAGAGTGTCAGGTCTGGAGTCAGGAAGACTCATTTTCCAAAATTCAAATCTGACCTCAGATACTTACTAGCTGTATGACCCTGGGAAAGTCATTTAACCTTGTGTTACTTCAGTTTTCTCATCTGTAAAATGATCTGGGGGAATGAATGGCAAACCTTTCAAGAATCTTTGGCAAAAATGTCTCTAGTGGGGTCACATAGAACTAGAAATGATTGAAAGATGACCAAATAACAACATATACTCCAGAGTTCCAGCACAATGCTTACCACAAAGTAACTACTCAATTTATATCATTCAAATGAATGAAAATCTGTCATCATATCTTTAAAAAAAGTTACTTTGGAAATATGGACAAATAAAATAGCTTGCATGAGTCCTCGGTATCCATGCATTCTCTGCCTCCTTCTCCCCACCTCAACCAATTATCAAATTCTTGTGGTTTCCAGGCTGAGTTTGCATTCCTGCAACTTCATCTTTTGGCATCCATAGCATTTAGGATAAGATTTAGAGGTTCCTATATTTAGGGAAGTTCTGGAATGAAATGTTACATTCTTAAAGTGGCCTGAGAAAAAGAAAGAATAGATCCCATTTGAAAGTGTCAGGAAACTACTTGTGGGGAGGTTGTCCTTATTTTGAAATATTAACTTTTGTTTATTTGCTCCTTGCCAATATTTCTATTCCACAGTCAAAACTTCTGACAACCCAATAATATATATAATATATATATTTCCTCTTTTTATTTATTAGAGATAGAGAAAATTTTAAAAAGGCTCTGTTATTGTTTATTCAATTTCTAAGTGCAACATTATTTATAAAACAAAAAATTCAAAACATTAGGTTTTATTTTTTATGAAAAATAAAAAGAAAATAGGAGCTAATTGGGGCAGTGGATATAGCCCTGAATTCAGGAGGACCTGAGTTCAAATGTGACCTCAGATTCTTAACGTTTCTTTGCTGTGTGACTGTGGGTAAGACATTTAATTCCAATTGCCTGCACAAAAACAAACAAAAAATAAATAGAAAAAAATCTTCAGTTTAGTTGATTAAGAATGCAAGGCAATAAGTGCCCAATATGCTGAAATGAAGAGAATCAGAAGAAATTAGGATTTTTTTCAGGTGTCAAAAGGTGGGTGATAAAAACAAAATCTGGAAACCTTTAGGAATATATGTAACCATTAGTATAATGGCATAACTTTCTAGAAGGAAAGGAAACTTGGTTGAGAGCTATTATTCTTTCCAACCTTCCACTTGGGGCACACATACTGCCTGATAAGAGTTTACTTTGAAATTTTGCAAAATTGCTTGTCCAAAGGTAAGATGATAGTAATAATAATGCTTTACGTTTCTATAGCAATCTACCCTTTGTAAAGTACTTTTATGTATATTATCTCAGAGGATCATTTGAACATTTCTAAACAGTAGGAAAGAAAGTTTGTCAAATCTCTTTAATAGATGGAAAAATTGAAACACAGTGAGTAACAGGACTCTGCTAAGGTCAAGTAGTTAGCAAAAAAGGTGAAGCTCAGGTTTTCTGACTCCTTATCCTGCATCCTTTTCATGACAAGATTAAGCACTGAAAAGAAAACTGTTCAAATTTATCATCATCTGTTCAATTACATGGAGAGCTTCCTTAAGCAAAGTTTTGCTTGCATATAACAAATTGTATTTTCAGGTGTGTGTGTGTGTGTGTGATAAAAGATTTAATTTTCATCTAGCAGTGAGGTGATTGTAATGAATAAATTAGTGGGTCTGGGATCAAAAAGATCAGAGTTCAAATGTGGCCTCAGACACTTAGCAATTATGTGACTCTGGTCAAGACAACTTCTTTTTGGCTCAGTTTCCTTATCTGTAAAATGGGGATAATTGTAATACCTACCTCCCAGGGTTGTTATAAGGATCAAATAAGATAATTGTAAAGTGATTAGCTCAGTACCTAGAATATAGTGAGTATTTTATAAATATTGGCTATCATTATATTATTATTCACCCCTGTGTTATTTTGAGTGATTTTTGCCAAAAAAGGTACAATAATTATTTGAAGAAAATGGCAGAACATTTTTGGGAGTTGTATTTCTTATTTGGTGAAAGGGAGAAAAACCCTAATTCTTTATCTGAAAAACCCGTTTTGCTATTCACTGTCTCTATGATTTGTGTTTCTTATTTGGTAAAAGGAGGGCAAAAAACAAAGAATAAACTCTTTATTTGAAAGATCCAAATTTGAATCCTAGTTTTGCTACTTATTATCTCTATAATCTTGGAAAAGTTTTTAATCATGTGAAAACTAAATTTCTTTAGTTGTATAATAAGGAGCCTGTACTAGATGCTCATTCTGGCCTCTTCCACTTCTAAATCTCATTGCTGAAACCAATATTATGGAGATACATGAACACTCAAGAGCAGTGATTTATATGGGAGAGGACCTTCTGATATGGAAACTTCCTCCACCAAGAGAGAGAGTTCAATCTACCTAGGACTTAACAGAGGACTTAAGGGATTATATAAATCAGATAGAGATTAAATGCCTTGCTCAGGATCACACAGTGTGATATGGAACTTGGACCCAGGTTTTCTCTTTTCTTTTTGAAAAAAGAATCTTCATGTTTTTATTTTTTATATATTTTTTCTTTTTTTAAAATATTTTTTTTCTTTTTTCCAAATACATGCAAAGATAGTTTCAACATTAACCTTTGCAAAACCTTGTTTCAAATTTTTCTCCCTATCTTTTCCCTGACTCTTCCCACAAACAGCAAGCAATCAATATAGGTTAAACATATGCGGTTCTTCTAAACATATTTCTATATTCATCATGTTGCACATGAAAAATCAGATCAAAAGGTGAAAGAAGAAAAACATGAGAAAAACTAAGCAAACAACAAAAAGAGTAAAAATAATACGCTTTGATCCATCTTCAGTCCTCATAATTCTCTCTCTGGTTGTGGATGGATCTTTCCATCACAAGTATATTGGAATTGCCTTGAATCACCTCATTGCTGAAAAAAGCCAAGTCTGTAACAGTTGATAATTATATTAGCCTTTTTGTTGCTGTGTACAGTATTTCCCTTGGTTCTACTCACTTCACTTAGCATCAGTTCATGTAAGTCTTTCCAGGCTTTTCTGAAATCAGCCTGCTCATCATTTCTTGTAGAAAATAATATTCGATTACTTTCATATATCATAACTCATTCAGCCATTCCCCAACTGATGGACATCCACTCAATTTCCAGTCCTTTGCCACTACAAAAAGGGCTGCTACAAACATTTTTTGCACATTGGATTCTTTTCCCTCTTTTATGATCTCTTTAGGATAGAAAACCAATGGAGACAATGCTGGATCAAAGGATAGGCACAGTGTGATAGTCTTTTGGGCATAGTTCCAAATTGCTCTTTTGAATGGTTGGCTCATTTCCCAACTCCACCCACAATGTTTTAGTGTTCCAATTTTCCCAAATCCTCTCCAGTTACTGTTTTTCCTATCCTCTTAGTCAATCTGAGATATTTGAAGTGATACCACAAAATTGTCTTAATATGTATTTCTCTAATCAATAGTGATTTAGAGCATTTTTTCATATGACTAGAAATAGCTTTAATTTCATTGTCTGAAAATTGTCTGCTCATCTTCTTTGACCATCTATTAATTGGAGAATAGCTTGTATTTGTATAAATTTGAGTCAATTCTCTATATATTTTAGAAATGGTACCTTTATCAGAAGCACCAGATGTAAAAATTTCCCCCCAGTTTTCTGCTTTCCTTATAATCTTGGCTGCATTGGTTTTGTTTGTACAAAATCTTTTTAATGAAATCAAAATTATCCACTTTGCATTTAATAACATTCTTTAGTTTTTCTTTGGCCATAAATTCTTCCCCCCTCTATAGATATGAAAGGTAGACTCTCTTGTTTTCTTAATTTGCTAATAGCATCAACCTTTATGTCTAAATCATAAACCCATTTTGACCTTATCTTTGCATAAGGTATTAGATATTGGTCAATGCCTGGATTCTGCCATATTATTTTCTAGTTTTCCCAGCAATTTTTGTCAAATAGTGAGTTCTCATCTCAGGAGCTGGAGTCTTTGAGTTTATGAAACACTAGATTACTATAATCATCAACTATTGTGTCTTGGGAATCTAACCTATTCCACTGATCTCCTACTTTACTTCTTAGCCAATTGATGACTTCTGCTTTATAATACAGTTTTAGGTTTGGTACAGGTAGGTCACTTTCCTTTGCATTTTTTTTCACAATTCCCTTAAAACTCTTGATCTTTTTTCTTCCAGATGAATTTTGTTATTTTTTCTAACTCTATAGGGTAATTTCTTGGCAGTTTGATTGGCATGACTCTGAATAAGTCAATTAATTGATTGATTGAATTGTCATTTTTATTATTTACCTCAGCCTACCTATGAATACATGATCTTCCAATTATTTAGATTTAGCATTATTTGTGTGAAGTGTTTTGTAATTGTGTGCATATAGTTCCTGGCTTTGTCTTGGCATGTAGATTCCCAATATTTTATATTGTCTTCAGTTATTCTAATTAAGTTTTCTCTTTCTGTCTCTTACTCCTGGACTTTGTTGCTAACATATAAAAATGCCAGTGATTTATATGGGTTTATTTTATATCCTGAAACTTTGCTAAAGTTAATTATTTCCAGTAGTTTTTTAGTTGATTCTCTAGGATTCTTTAAGTATACTGTCATATCATCTGTAAAGAGTAATCATTTTGTTTTCTTGTTATCTATTCTTATTCCTTCAAAAGTTTTTTCTTCTCTTATTGTTAAAATTAACATTTCTAATAAAATATTGAATAAAATATCACCAATATTGAATTGGTGATAATGGGCAACCTTTTGGGAATGCTTCAAGTTTATCCTTATTACATATAATGCTTGCTGATTGTTTTATATAGATGCTACTTATCATTTTATGAAAAAAATTTATTCTTTTGCTCTCTAGCATTTTTAGTAAAAATGGGTGTTTAAACCCAGGTTTTCTTAACACAAAATCCAGCAATCTATATTTTCTATGATGATAGACGCCTCAGTAACAATATTAAAATAATTGCCAATTAATAACAAGCAAACTATATATATCTAGAGGCAGCTAAGTGGCTCATTGAGTAGAATTCTGGGCCTGAATCAGGAAGACTTCAGTTCAGATTTGACCTCAATCATGCATTAGTTGTATCATCCTGGATAAATCACTTAACTCTGTTTTAGTCTACTGGAGAAGGAAATGGAAAAATACTTCAGCATCTTGGTCAAGAAAACCCCATATGGGATCATGAAGAGTCAGATATCACCACATCTGGGAGCATTGTGAAAAACACAAAATTTCTTACCAACTTCCATACAATTTTACTCAATATACTGTTTTGTTCATTTGGATTTTTTTTTTTTTGTTTGTTTTGTTTTGTTTTGCTTACAAACAAACAAACAAACAAACAAAGTCACTGAAAGCAGTTTGTGCACATAGGCTTGTGACATTTGAGGCAATTGGGTAACACAGTGTATAGAATAGTGTACTTAGAGTCAGCAGGTTCTGAGTTCAAATTTCACTTAAGACACTCATTAGCTGTAGTAATCTGGGCAAGTCACTTAATCTTTGTTTGTCTTAATCTACTAGAGAAGGAAATGAAAAACCTGAATTTAGATTTTGCTCATCTTTCCTAGCAGTGCCATCCTGGGTAAGTATTTGATATTTCTGCCTCAGTTTCCTCACCCTTAAAATGAAGATAATAATAGTACCTACTTCACAGTGTTGTTGTGAGGATCAAATGAGATAACATGTGTAAAGAACTTTACAAATCTTAAAGTGTTACATGGCTACTAGCTATTTTGCATAAATTGGTTTGTACATAGTTTTCTTTCTAAATCCCCTGAATTGTTCTCCTTTCAGCAAAAACAGACCATCAAATTATTTTCTTCATGGCTGGAGGGGCAGCTTCAGTCTTAATTCTTGTGATATTTATCATCGTCATCAGTTATTATTGCAGGTGAGTATATTTGCTAATCAAAAGCCTTGTCTGTACCAAGTCTGGTGTTAGAATAACTATCTCATATATTAATAGTTTGTCAAAGTTCCTTAGCTTTTATATTCCCTTTTTTTCATTGTTCCTACATATTCTGTTAGATGTGGGGGATGGGGAAATGAAGGAGAACAGCAGTGGTGGTGATAGTGGAAAAGAAATCTCAATTAGGACATTTAATAATTAGAGTCAATATTTGGCAGTCTGCCCACACCTACTTGATCTTTTGTGTCCTAGGTAAATTACTGACAGAAACCATGCCTTTTTGCTTTCTTCAGTCCAACCTGGACTCAATGGTGAATAACCAGAAGATACATTTCTTGAGTCAAGGTGATTGAGGAAGAGGAGAGGAGAGAATGGAAAATGGGCTTTAATTAGTGGTAGGAGGAAGAAAAGGTTCTACACTTACCAAACCCTTTTGTTTAGACTCTTGGAATAATATAGCAGAAAAGACCTAGTTTTATCTTCTAGACCAAAGGGTCAGCTGGTCATGTGATGCTTTAAATTTAAATGTTAAAATTATTCAGATAAGGAAGGAGGGGAGCCCCAGGGAAGTTTAGTAATTTACCTTTTTTCCCCCTTTTTTTGCAAAGCAATTGGACTTGCCCCTTTTAATAGCCCCTTCTAATCCATCTTCTATTCTAATAGCAACACATCACATTTATACAGAAAGTTAACAAACTCTGAGTTTTTAAACTCCATTTTATAGATAAGGAAATTGAGGCTTAAAGTACTTGTGACTTTTCTGAGGTCAAACTTCATGTAAGTGTTAAAGCTTTGATTTGAACATGATGTTTCTGACTTTTTAGTCTAAGGTTCTTTTAGGAATTATGTCGGTTTTCCTCCTTTAAGCCATTCATTCCTCAAACACATTTTTAATATTTCTAAGAAAGGAATGCCCTCTTTTGGCAATTTTGCTCCTTCTCACATCTAAAATAAATTCTTTCTGCATATGCATTTTCTGTTTTATTCTCAGTTGGGATGAAAAATAAGTAGTCAGCATTCCTCTGTAATATAGATATAATATAATAATTTCATCAGTGAAAAGAACTCCCTGGTGAGCACATACTAACGTAGGGCACCTATCTTTTTTCAGATTATATTCTTAGAAAGCTCCTTAGAGAACAGAGAGTCTAGAATCACACAACTAGTATGTATTAAATATAGGACTTGAATTCAGTTCTTCCTGACTTCAGTGCTGACTTTCTATAGGCTGCTCCTTCTATATAATAACCCAGTATATACCCAAAATAGTTACTTATGCTATTGGAGCCACTTTCTATTTTTTTTTTTCCTTTCCCCATTATTGTTTTGTCTTTTCTTTACTAATCCACTATTATGTTTTTCTCCTTCAAGGTCAATAAATGTTTATTGAATTGAAACATTTATTAAACAATTCTCCCTATATTACTACCTGTAGCATGAGACACATATAATACATGGGAATAACATGGACACCTTTTACAATAGTGTGGAGCTCATATGTTCATAGTCACAAGCACATATGGCTTGTGGCTTGCTATAGGAAGTTGGCAGGTGCTATTAATGGCATATATGAGTTGCAGGAAGGTAGCAAGGAAGGTAGGTTAATTAGTGATAGCAATTGAAAGTTCCTCATAAAGGTTTACTCTAAATTAGTCACATCAGAAGGCAACTTGGATACTGGACATGGAGTTGACCTTAGAACCAAAGATTTAGGCTTAAGTCTAGATCTAATAAAAGCAAGGGGCACATTACTCAATTTCTCAATGTTCTAGACAGCTGTCAATGGCAGTTATAGAAATGTTGCCTACATTAGTAGAGGAAGTTTCATTATTTTGGAGATTTCTATATCAGATCAGGGATACAGAATCTATCGCTATTTGTAAGACAATAAGATAAGACACCAGAAGAGTTATGAAATATCAGGACTGAATGACTGGGATAGCAAAAGAAGAGAGTAAATGGTTTTAAGGCTAGATCAGATATTATGACTTTTGTTAACAATTCTTTTGAATATGGATTTCCAGGAGGAAGAGGGTGTCTAAGGCACTGTGGGATACTCAGATCCAGGTAAGATTTCTCAAGAATGAATTTATTTTGGACATCATTCTTATAGTAACTTTTTCTTGTGTCTATTTATTATCAAATTTATATGAAAAAATACAATTACAAATGCTGATTTTATTCCTAAGTGAACTGGTCATTGCTAATGGCCTCAAGTGACTTCAGCTAATCTTCATTCAACTTCATATATACCCAAATACTTGATTTTTTGTTGATATTTTAAAATTGGTTTCCTAACACTGGTAATCTTTTATGACATATTTTGTCATATTAATACTAATAAAAATAATTGCTGTTTGATATTAACAAGACTAAAAATAAAAATATGTTCTATAAGCATGCATGAGAGAAGTACAGAGACAGTGTGGCACACAGAACGAACTCTAGACTTACAATTAGAAAATATGGGTTGCAAGTCTCTTCTCTGCTAGTTACCAGCTGTGTGCATGTGCATGTGTGTGGTGTGTGCAAAAGTAAGTTATTTGCTATATTACTGGACTAGACCCTTTCAGATTAATAAATTCTCCTGGGTGTAAATTATAGCTTTAAGAAGTTAGGTGCTTTTCCAGTTTTTCAGTATTTAAATAACTCTTTTCTATTATTCCCAATTAAATAGAATTTTACCAGAAGTTAAGGATAGAGACTAACTCTTAATCACATAAGATTTGCAGCACTTGGGAAAAAATTTTCCTTTTTAAAGATATGTATGTTGATTGATGTCTGTAGTCTCTACTGGGAGGATGAGGATGGTGACTTATTTGTGATAAGGAGTTCTGAACTCCAGTAGGACTAAAAGCCATTCAACCAATCCATACTAAGCTTGACATAAAAATCATTAGTTTCTAGGAGTAGTCTAGAGGCAAACTGGCCCAATTTGGAAAAATAATGCATGTTAAAACTTTCCTGTGGAACAATATTAGTATTGGTCCATGAGTGACCTCTGACCTAGCATTCAAATTCATTCTTTGTCTCTCTCTGTATCTATGTAATTATATCATCTCTATCTCTATTATCTGTCTATCTATCTGCCTGTCTGTCTGTCTGCCTTTGTGTCCAAAAGAAAATTTAAATAAATGATAAACAATCTGCAATAAGACAGGATATGATGAGAAATTTCTCTTTTTAAAGATAGCAACAGCTCATTGCTCTCTGTTCCTTTAGCATATATAAAGCTTTTGAAATACTTTTGCTATGGAGTGGAGGTTGGATGACACTTCAGTTGGATTTATCTCTGGAAGTCAGAGAAGTTTGATTATACATCTGCACAGTGATAATTTGTTTCAGGGACATTTCTTGACCTTTGAAAGCAGATCAGAGAGGTTATCAGAAAAAAATAGAACCAAAATGATTTAAAGATTTCCAGCAGGAATACAATTTGGCTCCCTGAGACACTAGGGAAATGTTAAGTGTTATTCAAAATTAATGAGTTATTTAATGCTAGCTGCTATGACTATCCCATCACCACCTATTCTCTGACTTGTGAATTCTATTTCTTTGTCTTTGGCAATGCCCAGTCAGGTAAGCTATAATGGAATCCTACAAAAAACATCCCAAACTAAAAACTGAAGAATGCAATAAAACTTGTTCATTTACTTGAGCTCAAAAAATCCTTTCTAAACTGCTTTAGAAAATATTTTTTCTGATTTACCTAAAAAAATAGGCCGTAGTAACATATTTATATATAGTTTTCTCTTGCACATACACATGTATACACATAAACTTTCTTCATAGCCCTGTGAGCTATATTAAACAACTTAATCTTCATTTTATAGATGAGGAAACTGAGGCTCAGAGGATTAATGTGAATTGCTTGGGATTACATAGCTATAAAGTGTCAGAGATAGGACTTACTCTAAGATCTATCTGATTCCAAGGCCAGTTCCTCTTTCCATGTTTTCTCTACTTGCTTTATATACTATTTATAATAAATAGAAAGTGACATGAAAATTTGACTTAATTATTCTAATAAATCAGTCCAAAATGTTTCACAATTGAGAAAAAAGTATTGTTATCACTTGAATTATTAGATTGACAATATATATAACTTGAAATAATTTAAACTATCTTGTTCAATTTTGGCCTAAATGAAAAATGACCTGAAACACCTTCAGAAACTAGACTCATCACATATAACTCATCATTTTGCTTGCTTGGCAAATTAAAACAAAATTTAGTAGAAATAATTTTATCATTTGCTGTCCTGAGATGAGTATTAGAAGTTATGATGTGTTTCTAGGTTATATCTAAGTTTCTTAATTTTCATATATTGTTTATAAAACATCTAAAATGAAAGAAAACACTACTTTAAAAATTTTTTAAAAATAATTTGAATATAGGAAGTTAGAGCCACTATATGAGTTTTTAAATGAAGGGACTGAGGGAGAAAAATTTAAATGCTACATGAACAATTAGAGATGGAAATAATATGACAAGGGCCACATTAATATCCATACTAAACTTAACTTAAATATCGAGGGGAAAGAATACTTTCTACCTGTAGTCTCAATTCCTTGATGCCTAGAGAGGTTTCCCAGGGTCACATAGTATATATCACAGATGAGATTTGAACTCCAGTCTTCTTGATCTACTCTCTAGCCACTATACCAAGCTACCATTTTAATGTTTTTAAAAGAACTAAAGGCCCTTTTTGCCTTTTTCTTGTTTCATGGGCTGCTGCATCTAAAGAATACATCAAGTGATCAATATACTAGTAAAATGAATATGTAATGAGGCTGACATATATATTTGCATATATGCATATACATAAGTATATTTACAGTATATAAGATCTTGTAAAATATATAATGTATACAATTAATATATCTAATACAACTTTAATATATATAAATATGTTATGTTTTATACATTGTGTTATACACAATATACATACATATATACTTGGATCTATAGGATTTTATATATATATACATATATATGTGTGTGTGTGTGTGTGTGTGTATGTGTGTATGTGTTTATATCACTGTTACTTGGTAGATCTTTTATGAATTAAATATGAGGAAACTTTCTGATGGAAGTGATTATATACACACATATATATACAATATACATATATATATATATGCATATCAGATACACATTCATATACTTTCAGGACAGTGGAATCGGTTATTTTACTGAAGGTATTTACAGTATATTGATAAGACCATGAAAGTGAAAGCAAATTTCATTTATGGGTCTTTCTTTTATTGTACTATGCTGAAAGACTTCTTTCTGCTTTCTAATTCACTCTGTCCTTTCCAAGTGATGGGATCATAGATTTAGAGGTAGAAGAGACTTTAGAGATCACCAACCCCTCCATTTATTGACAGCTCAGACATCTGTTGCATTTCACTACAAGCTTAAACTTTCATACTAGGAATGTATTTTCACATAGAACTTCATCGTGGGTACTCTTAATAAAAATACCTTGTACAGTCAATTGTGATGGAGTTTAGCATCTTATGCTGAAAATGGGTGAAAGTTGTCAGGGCTCGTGTATAATCTGCATTTCTTGTAAGTACTGAAATGGAAGCACTTAACTTTCTGAAATTCTTTCCCACTTTTTCTAGTCATCTAAAAACTCTACCAGAAGTGAGGATCCTGACCATTCTAGAGACAACCAAGAAGAGGAAATTTATGTCAACTGTCCAGTCTTTTCTCAAAAACCAACTGCAAGATAGCAACTCTTCACTTTGATCCAAGCAAGCATATGAAGTCAAATGCAAATTATCTTTAGATATTTCTTTCTTTGTATTTACAGATCTATACTGATTGAATTTATTTTGTTTTATACAAAAAAATTATATAAATATCACTATTTGATTGAGGATACTCAGAATTATCTGAGAGATTATAAAAGAAGTGGTGGCAGAGAGGCATGGTGACCTCCCATCGACTCTCCCTCTCCTTTTCAAAAGCCATTGCAATGGTTTAGTCAGAGTTTCTCCAAAGGCTTGCTCCTCTGAGCTTTGTACTGCTAAAAGTGGAATGAATAGATTATTGAAAAAAGTGGAGAGCATCTGAGGTAGCCTTTCTACATATATCCTATTGTACCTCTTTCTGTAACTACTGTTTTCCATTTCAAATATTAACTTTTTCTTTTCATTCCACCATTATAATTTCTTTTTTGAGGAGGGGATTTTTTTGAATTCCCATTTAATATCCAAAATATCAATTATTATCTAATACATTAGTAAGACATTGGTTGACTATGAACTGAAACAAGAATAGGACATTATATTGGTGATTAAATATGTATGTAAGGAAGTCACCAAATATAAACTTTTTTACTCTTTGCCCAGAGCAACATGACTGCCTAATCTGGTTTCTGACCCAAAATCTAGTCTAGGTCTATTGGCTAGAATACAATAAGAAGTATGTTAAAAAAGAAAAAAAAGAATAACAACAAAAATGTCATATTTGACTCGAATGATTGTTCAATCATATCAGTTGTGCCCAGCTTTTTTGGCAGCATTTGTGGTTTTCTTGGCAAAGATACTGGTGTAGTTTGCTATTTCTTCCCCAGCTCATTTTACAGGGGAGAAACTGAGGCAAACAGGGATAAGTGACTTACCCAGGGTCACATAGCTGGTAAGTATTTTAGGTCACATTTGAACTCAGAAGGAGCTTCCTGTTTCCAGGTCCAACACTCTTATCTATTGTGCCATCTAGCTACTACTGGTGTAAAACACTTAACATATTTATTCTTAATTTCTGATACAACTCATTTTACTCAAAGGTAGAGTTAAATTCCACAGATATCTTAAGGCTAGGGCAGGCCATTTGGCAAAATAGAGAAAAATGCAGTTTCTCAGGTTGCTTATAGAATACAAGTATTATAATTTCTTATTATAAGTATTTCAATTTAAAAATATTTTTGGCTTTAAATTATTTTACAGACAAAGAATTAAAATTGTTCTTTAGATTAGGAAAATTATTGTTTACCTCTTCTGACTCAGAAAGTGAAGCAGCATGTAATCAGTGTTCATTTTATACAATTAAGGGAAACAATGTGGTACAATGGGAAAAACCATAGCTTTGTGAATCAAAGTTTAATTTAATTGAAATCCAGAGACCTTGTCCAGGGTCATACGTTAGATGTGGAATATCTAATGTATGATCTTGAACAAGGTCTCTAGGTTTCAATTTCCTCATTTCTAAAATAAGAAGATTGTATTAACGACTTCTATGATTCTTCCACCTTGAAATCTCTTATCATGTCTCTACACATGTCAAGGGATACATATGTCCTCTGTTGAGTAGATCCCAAGATTATTATTATAGAATAGGTCATAATCAATAGTCAATAAACATTTATTAAGTGCTCACTATGTACTCTATGCTAAACACTGGGGATACAAATAAGAAGAAAGTCCTTGTCTTTGGGGTGCTTACAATTTAATAAAAACTGAACATGTCATTTCTGCACATATAGGAAACTACTGGATGAAGAAATTAATGCAGATTGTAATATTCCTGCAACTTATACTCTCAGAGAGTTGACTAGAGAACACTGAAAAGTAAAGTCCAGTGGTGACATAGTCAGTAATTATTAGAATGAAACTTGAACTTATCTATACTTATCCCTGGAGTCAGATCTTTATTATGCCATGGCATGTGTCATATTTTTAAATCATATTTTATTAGACTTGTAAGGTACTTTCGAAAAAAGTTAATTAACAAAATTTAAAAGACTGTAACCATTCTGTTAGCTGTTTCAGAACTGTAGTAGACCAAACAAAATCTATTGCTTCTATCTGTTGGTGAGATGAAACATATTTTAATGAGGCTTGATTTTATTTTAAATAGTGAATGATTATTAGTTTTTAAAGAAGGTAAGAAAAAAATCACTTTTAGGTCAATCCTGATAACCAAAATCTCCCTGATCAATGGAAGTGAGAAATAAAATGGTTGTGTCTTGAAAAACAAATCAGGGAGAAGCAAATTCCATCTAAAAGAGTAGTTATAATATGCAGTGTTCAAAAGAAATCATTGTCCTTTACTGCTTTTGCTAATGGTTTTACTTTAAATGCCTATTGCAGCCTCTTTGATAGGGCAGAGTATTTGAAAAGACTATAATTTTCTCATTGCTGGCTTGAATGTTTTTATGTCTATTTCAAACAATTCTCTAGAAATACTCATCTTTGGGGATTATCATTCAATAGACTAAAGTAGGAACTTCTCTAACATTTAAAGTCCTTTAAAACCTGGTCTCAAGGTACTTTCTAGTAATATTATATATTATTCTAATTTCATGTACACTCTGATATCATGTGTGATCTTACTGCTGTTTTACACAAATAATACTCCAGTTTCCAATTCTATACCTTCAAACTGGTTGTCCCCCAAACCAAATGCTAACTTACTTATTTGTCATTGATGTGAGTAAATGGTAAAAGGAAATCTTGTTATTCTCTATGTTATTATTTCATGGAAAATGAGGAAGGGGAAAATCATTAACATCGAGTGGGAGATGAATATGCTGCTTATTTTGCACTGAAATAGCAGTTAGTTTAAATATGAAGTCACTCATGCAAAGATAATATATATATATATAGAGAGAGAACTCTTTTTCTCCATGATACATAATATAATGTATACACTGATAAGTTTTGAAGTCAGTAATGATTGTATTTTTATCTTTGTGGTAAATTGAAGAAGCTGATTTCCTTTTAAGTTCATTAATCTGAGAGTAGGATAGAAACTCTGTACTTTTTTCATGTTTTTCCATTTTAGTTTGTTTTTATAAAAGGAAAAATAATTATTTTCTATGAACTATATTGAGAATTTTCCCTCTCTTTACTTGTTGATCTGGAAGGTATCCAGATAGAGGATAGGAGATAGTTGAAGGTTATTGTATTTATAAAGGATATATACATTCTAGCTTGTATGTGTGTGTGAATGTGTGTGCAAAAAGTAATGTGATCACAACAAACTAAGTCTTTGAATGTATTGAGAATGGCAGTTGAAATCTTTAGGATATAGGGGATCTGAGGTAGTTATTACCAGATTTTATATTTTAATATTTAAAACCCAAAAAAGAAAAGGAAGAAAAAAGATTTTGCCAAGGAGCTGTGTAATAGAAAGAGATGAGTTGACAACATGGCAAGAGCATAAGATGAAAAGTAGAGTGCCAAAACCTCTGCTTATGTCCTTTTTTCAGAAGGAAATGAAAAAGGTATTCAGTATGTTGGGTGGACCTCCTCTGGTGAATTTATGGGATTATATAGACAAGAGTCACACAAATAGACAGCTATATTTAGGTTGCAATAAACATCACTAGAAGGAACTTCCAAATCAATGTAATCACAGATCTATTTGAGTAGTTGAGAATTCTGTCTTTGAGATTAAGTATAGAACCATCCAGCAAAGGAGTAACTGAAGCTGCTTTATCACCATCTCTGTTGTGCCTGGGCTAAACCAGAAAAATTCTGAAGGCAATCCTGTCAATATTTAAAGGGCAATTAATTCCAATTCTACAGGAACTATTTGTATGAATAAGAAACTGAGACAGCACTCTAATCTCTCCGTAATATAAAGTTTTGATATCTAAATCAGGGAGAGACAAGGGAAAAAACCCTAAGGAATCTTGATGTGAAAATTTTAAATATAATATAATAAGTTGATTATAGCAACTTATTAGAAAGATTATACAGTATGATATAATGATCAATTCATTCCAGGAATTGAGTTGTTTCAACATAAGGTAGACAACAAATTTAATAAATAATAAAAATATGATTATGTTGATACCCAAATCTAACACTCATTACTATTAATTCTAATATAATAATAAATTGATTTTAATTATGTTAATGAAAAAGCCATTTATTCCTAAAAATAATAGGAATGGCTTTTTCATTAACATAATAAATAGTATTTATTTAATTCCAAGAACAAATGTGGTTAGTGAGGGAGACAAGTTAGATAGATGCCTTTCCAACAAGATCAGGAGAAAAGAATGGATTACCATTATCACCATGACTATTTAACATAATACTGAAATTCTATCTACAGCAAAAGGACAATAATTAACAATTGAGGGAAAAAAATAGGCCAAAAGAAAAAAAGAGAGATATGATTTTTGCTGATGACATGATGATGTAGTCAACTAAAATTAATTGAAAAAATAAATAGCAAAATTAAAAAAAAGAAAATAAATTTACATAAATCATCACCATTCCTATATAGCTAATAAAGCATAGCAGAAGAATTTGAAAGAGAAATTTTATTGAAATAACTATATAAACTCAAAAGAAACTTGGATGTATATTTAATAAGATTCCCCCAGTGATTATATGACTTTACTATGAAACGCTCCTTTTAGAAATACATTGCAAATAATTGGAGAAATAATCATTGTTTAGGGGTGGGTATTCCAATATAGTAGTGGTCATGCTATATAAATTGATAATTTATTTAGTATTGTACCAAACTCCCTAAAGAACAACATATCTGTATATTTTTATCTCTATCTATATTTGTGTATGTATAGATATGTATGTCTGTGTGTTTTTATATGTGTGTTTTTCTGTGTATATTTATTTATCTGTGGAGAGAGAAAGAGGGAGAAAAGGAAAGAATAATTAAACCATACTATAAAGCAATAATCATTAAAGTTATTTGGTACTACTTAAAAAAGTTCACTGTTATGAATAACTTATAAAATATGTAGAAGAAAACAAACAATAGCATAAGTTTTGATAAACCTCCAATCCTCAGTTTCATTTTTTCACAAAATTCATTATTTTGCAAAAACTACTGGGGAAAATGGACAGTAGACTGAAAGGTATAAAATTTAGATTAGCAATTCACATTGTATACCAAGATAAGCTTAACATGGAAACATGCCTTAAATATAAAACATTACATAGTAAACAAATGAGAAGAACAAGGAAAAATTACTTTTCTTATCTATGTACAGTATCAGAGCTATAGAATTGTAGAAATAAAAGGTGTCACAAGAGAAAACAGACAGTTTTGATTAAGTAAAATTAAAAAGTTTTTTTTTTTTACATAAGCAAATCTAATGTAGTAAAAACTAGAATTAAAAAAATCAGCTTCAATAAGCTTCTCTGAACAGGTCTTATTTCCAAATTATGTAAGCATCTGATTCAAATTAATAGACTATTATTTCCCAATAGATAAATGATCAAAAGATATGAACATACCATATGCCAAAGAAGAAACTCAAGCTTTTGATAATTATATGAAAAAGTGCTTTAAATTGTTGATATTTAGAGAAATGCAAATTGAAGAAATTTTGAGGCTCCACATCATACTTACAAAACTGGTGAAGAAGACAAAGAGGAAAATAACAAATGAATCAGTGTACTATTGGTGCAACTGTGAATTGGTCCAACTATTCTGAAGGCAATTTAGAATATATATATCTGGAAGGTTACCAAACTGTTAAAACAGTTTTATTCAGTTATTCCATTGAAAGGTTTATGCATTAACAAATCAAAGAAGAAGAAAGAAGAAGAAGAAAGATGAAGAAGGAAGAAGTAAAAGGATCTCTATATATTTATATTTATAGGAGTTCTTTTCATGGTAACCAAAATATAAGACTAAGGCAATCTTTTCTTATTGGCAATTGTGTCATATGCATATACCAGAATATTACTGTGCCATAAGAAATGATGAAATAGATAAATTCAGAGGAAACTGGGACAACTATAAATAACTGATATAG
>JAJPUD010001045.1:443275-504898 GCA_023553655.1 Myrmecobius fasciatus | reverse complement strand
AGCTTGTTTGTTACATAATTTCCTGAACCAAAGCCACTCTGCCTTAATTGGATTTCACACTCCATTTCCTAATGATTCTCATTAAAGAGTTTTTTCATTGGGGCAGCTAGGTACTACAGTGGATAGAGCACCAGCCCTGACGTCAGGAGGACCTGACTTCAAATTTTGCCCCAGACACTTAACACTTTCTTACTGTATGATCCTGGGCAAGTCATTTAACCCAAATGCCCCAGCAAAAAAGAAGGAAAGAAAGAAAGAAAGAAAAGGAAAGAGTTGAGTCATCTTCCCCATAGAATGAACATTTCCCAAAGATTAAAAATGTCTCTCAACACTAAACTTTTAAAACTCTTGTCTTTCCAGCAGTACAATTTCAGAGAGGCCTGCAGAGACTTGCATGTTCTGATGCTGAGTGAAACGGGCAGAACCAGGAGATCATTATACACGGCAACAACAATATTACATGATGATCACCTCTGATGGACATGGCTCTCTACAACAAAGAATTGTCTCAAACCAGTTCCAATTGTTCAGTGAAGAATGCCATATACACCCAGAGAGAGGGATATGAAATATGGACCACAATGTAACATTTTCATGTTCTCTATTGAGGTTTGCTTGCATTGTGTTTCCTTTCTCTGATTTTCTTTTTTTTTTCTTGTAGATAGCATTTTTCTTGCACAGCTTGTCAAGTATTATTACATTATTAACATGTAGTGGACTTCCTGCCATCTAGGGGAGGGGAGGGGACTGGGGGTAAAATTTGTAAAGGAAAGCTATGTAAAGATCAATGCTGAGGAAGTACCCATACATATGTTATAGAAATAAAAAGCTTTAATAAAGAAAAAGAAAAAAAAACTCTTGTCTTTACCTGACTGTCCATTAATAAGGAAAAAATATATTTGTGTCCAGCTTGCATAGATATGGGTAATTTGAAATGCTTCTTGGTAAAAATTTTTTTTGATTCAGCTGTCATTTCTTTTCTCTTTCTCATTCAAATACAGGGCGGATATTTGCCTTTCTTTATTGATAGGGTAAGTGCATTGACATCTTCACCCTTCTCTTAATCTCTATCTTCCCTAACACTCTTTACTTCCATTCATACCTATTTATCAAACTTCCTTTTGCTTTTTGTTGAAGTCTTTTTTTTTAAAATTTTCAAGACATATTCAAGGATAAGTTTTTCAACATGGACCCTTGAAAAACCCTACTGTTCCAATTATTTTGGCATATAAGTGCCATTTTGTAATAGCTTCTGAGTTCCCACTGTTCTCTCTCTGGATTTCAATGGCTCTCATCATCACCAGATCATTGGCACAGGCCTGAGTCATCTCATTGTTCTAAGGAGCCACACCCATCAGGATTGATGTCCTATCATCTTGCTGTTGGTGTGGACAAGGATCTCCTGATGGTGCTCACTTCACATAGCAGCAATCCTTGTAAATCTCTCCAGGCCACTCTGACATCACCCTGCTGACCATCAAGTTCCCTTTGAACTCTCACACCCTAGCTAGAGAATCTGCCTCTCCTGAAACCATCTTCTGAGTTTGACTTAGCCAGTTGGCCAAGGCACTGATAGATTGGATGTCGAAAGATTAATTTCAGGCTCTATAATTCCCCTAGCAGTCCTACAAAACAGCTTGAAAAGGGCTTGATCAAATGGGCAAATTTCTCTGCTGACACCCCAAATCGCTGTATCCTCTACATATTCATTTGGCACTGAAGCATATACTGTCTTGTTATACCTCTTCACTTGCTATCCCATTTACTTGACAAGAAACATGTCCTGGTGTTCCAATAATACCCCATGTTCCTTGTGAGCCTCAGTTGCCTCACCTATGGAATGGCAATGCATCACAACCCTTGTATTCATGAAGCGTTCTGAGAAAAACATTGTGTAAACTTTAAACGTTTATGAAAATGTAAATCATTGTTATTGTTATTTAATTACCAATGTGCTTACATAAAGGACATCATTAAAGTCATTTAGTTGATGTCTAAGAATCAGAAGACCTGACTTGAAGTCTTAGTTCAGACACTAGGAAGTCCTGAAGAATGTTCAAAAAAGCAACACAACTTCTGCACCTCAGTTTGCTCAGCTGCAAAATGTGAACAAAAGGGATCCTATGCAATACTGGTGGGAAGATATGAGAGGGTAGACATACCAATCTTTGAAATCAAGAATGAGGTGTATATTATCTCCATTTCAAGGTAGAGATTCTCGCCAATTTTTCAATGACAAATACAATGAATCATGTATCTTCAGCATATCCTTCCTAGTCTAACTAATCTTGGACATTTATGAGTGGGAATGGGCCTCATTATGTTGACCCTCTCAGGTCAGTGTTCTTACCTCATGAGAAAGATCTGCAATTGTAATGCTGAGGGAGAAACTGAGGAAGTATCACACATGGAAATTAGGTAATGCTTTCTTGATGTTAATTGAGAGTTCAGAATCCATAGCTATGGATCAGGACTGGTGGGACTCTTGTCTCAAAGCACGCAGTCCAGGCCAGGGACCAACACAGCCACAGCCATGTTAGCCAACTGAATACAAAGTACTCAGTAGCCATGTTAGCTGACTGAATACAAAGTACACAGCAGCTCAATCAAGGAACTTCAAACATTATATAGGGTCCTATAGCTCAGGGAGACAAAGAACTCATGGGAACAGCTGAGCACATCTGGTGTCCAAAGAAACCATAAATTCAGTTCTGACAGGTAGGAGTAAGGAGCCTTGCCAAAGCAGACTGCTTGTTTAGGTCACAGATAAGGGGGATGTCGAGTCTGGCCATCTGGAGGTTTCATGATTACTTTGGAATGTGAGTCCAATTATTTCTGATGGTCAGGAAGTGGGGATTTCTATTCTGGGACAGAGCAATTAAGGGAGACTGAAACAGTAATTAAGGGAGACTGATACTGCAACTGAGGGAAACTGAGACAGTAACTGAGGGAGACTGAGACAGTAACTGAGGGAGACTGAGACAGTAACTGAGGGAAACTGAGACAGGCACAACACAATGAGCCTCAATAACTTGCCTATGTCCTTGGCAAGCAAGTGAATAGCATTGAAGTGAGGAAGTGCTGTCCAAGGTCCTATGCCTCATTTTCTGCTCAAGAACCATAGGGATCCATTGCCCAACTATAGATTAAAAGGATTGGACATGGCCCTGGAGGCAAGGTCTTTAACAGCTCTGCTTGCCTGAGGCATGTTGATCTGGAGAGGGGCATTGACAGGATTATCTTGTCTTTCAGGAGACCATTGTTGCAATGGTCCCTTGTTGAGTTCCAGACATTGTTAGGGCTCTTTTGACTCCACAGTCACTGTATTTAATCAAGATGCAAATCCCCCAGTTTATTCATTAGCAAGTGAGTCTGGGTCTTTCCCTAACTTTGCCTCCTTATGGCAACACAATCAAGTTTTTGCTGCTTCAATTAGGGAAAAAAATAGCGCCATTAAATTTGGTAAAAATTGAGGCAAAGATAGCTTCTTGAACCTACTTAAAGGGAGTTTGACAACAGCTCTTTTTTTCCTTCCTCCCTCCCACCATCTTCCTCTCCTTCCTTCCTTTTCTCCTTCCTTCCTTCCTTCCTTCCTTCCTTCCTTCCTTCCTTCTGAATGAGCCCAGGTGAAGATTTCTCAGAGGCTATAAGACCCTAGGACTAAGCTTCAGGAAGTCACATGATCCACTGGAAGGAAATAGCATTGCTAATGATTGTTCAGCTGTTAATTCCTTTTCAACCATGCAAATGGAAATCTTCTGAGCAAAAATGTAAACAACTTCCAAAGAGTGCATTTGATGAGATCTTGCTCTTTGCTGTGTGGAAGGCATAGTCTTCTTCCATATAATTTTTGTCTTTTTCTATGCCTTTTTGCAGAATGTCTCTATCATGTGTCAGTTGTGTGAGCTAGATTTTGTTATCTGAAAGATTTAAAATGCAGCCAGCAAGAAGAAAAACTTGTATACTGCCCACCTTAGAAGGAAAGCAAAAGTCTGACTTTTTTTCCTATAGACCCAGCTCTGGCCAAGCAGGGATCTAGAAAAATTAATTGAGCTATTTTTTGAGAGCCATAGTTGGGAAGTTTGGTTATGGGCCCTTTCAGGACTGAAAAATGCTTAGCATATTACAAATGTTATCTGAGTGTTAATTCTTTATTCGATTTAATGGATTCCTATTAGATAATATTAGATGGGATTTTAGATGTGACCAACCTGTAATACCAATGTTGAGATGATTTGTGGGTGTGTTTCAGATGGAAGCAAATTCAACTAAATTAATGTCTAACCAAAGAGAAGTAATAGTAAAGGGAGTCTGCCCCTTTTTTTCTCCTTCCCCCATTTCCTTACTGTAGCAGGGATACATGAAGAGGTGAGAAGGAGAGAAAGAAAATATACTAGCTCAGTTCAGTGAAATAATCAGATAATTGTCCTGAAGATAGCACAAGGAGAGAAAGTAGAAATAGAAAAAATTCACCAATTATTACCTCAAAGTAATCCTACAAGGAAAATACATAGAAATATCACTGCTAAATTTTGAACCTCAAATAAAAGAAAATTTTACCAAAAAACAAAAACAATCCAAATATGCTGGAGCTACAATTAGTATTGGACAAAATTTATCAGTGCCTGCATTATAAGACTGCAGGTCCTGTAATTATTATATGACAATCAAAAGAATTAAGGTCATGGCCGAAAAATATATCCAGCAAGATTACGTATAATATTGAATGGGGAAAAAATGGACATTTAATGAACTGCCAGATTTTCAGGATTTTGTCTTAAACAAACCTGAATAGAAGATTTAACATATGAGTCAACATCAGACTAATTTCAAGATACTCAATAATTGACAAATTGTTTATATCATGCATAGAAATGTAAATTATGTGTCTAAAATTGACATTAGTAATAGAGTAGTAAAAAAAGATTGGGGTAGAGCTAATTATGATATGATTCTAAAAAAGTAAAACCATCTAGGAAAAGGCAAAAACAGTAATTATGTTATATGAATGAGGTATGAGAACAAGAATCAAAAGAAAATAATTTTATGGTGGTGGGGGATTGGTAGTTCTGAAAAGCTAGTTGCATTGGGTATGAGAGAATAATAGTTTATACTATATCTATATCCATATCTATATCTATATCAAGAAGAGTATAGCACCCTCCAAAATCTACAAAGAAATAAGGGGGGGAGGGATTAGAATAAGGTAGGGTGTGCATAGAAGGGTGTTTAGATTAGTGAGAGTGGGATAAATTATATAAATTAATAGGAATGGGATAAAGAGGAAGGGAAGAACTAAAAAAGACTTTAAAATCAAGTAAGGGAAGAAAAAAATTACTCATACATTTATGTAAGTGTGTATATGCACGCATACACACACACATATATATATATATACACACACACTCATACATACACATAAATATATCCATGCTTAAGTGCAGTCTGCTTATGGGAGTTAGCGGGGAGGAAAGAGGAAAAAAGTAAAATATACAGCCGAGAGCAAAAGCAAATCTATAAGGAAGCAAAGAAAAGATGGACAGTTATGAATACGATGTCTTCTATTGTTATATATGCTTTCTTGAAATGGAAATTTGTTGTTACTTTTTGGATACTTCCCAATATTCTGTGGGCACATGACAATGTTTTTCTTTTGGTTTATTTTTTTTCTGTCCTTTATCTATTTTGTTTTTTTCTTATTTTGCTTTTAAGTTTCATATATATATATATATATATATATATATATATACACATATATATATATATATATTTAAAATGCTATTTATTTTTCATGACCAAGTTTCAGTACCACCACCTCTATAGTGTTGTAAACCCTTGAAATAAAACTATTATATCTTCACATTTTGGCTTCTTTCCTCAGTTTATGGAACATTACTTCACCTACAATAGAACCATAGATGTATGTTGAATGAATAAATGTTCAAAGCTACCTATCATAAGTCATTTTTACCTCCTCTTCATGACCCATTCTTATATCCTTTTTTCTTTGTGGTTAAAAGCATCTAAATATGGCTTTACTCAATTTTTTTTTCAAATATGATGAATCCAAGAAAAATTTATCAGAGCAATAAAGTGTGGCCCTGGTTGAAAATAATTGAAAGTCACTGCTTTCAGCTAACCTTAAATATCTTCCCTTTAAAAGATTTTGGAGTGAGGAAAGATATGGAATAGTTGCTGATAAATGTGCTTATTATTTTGAATCATTGGGTGTCACTCTTTGAACAAAAAATATGTTTTCAGGCTAATGACATTCTCATTGATGTTGGGGAGTAGTTTGGAAACTGCTGTTATTGTTCAGTATTCTACTATTAATTTTTGCCTGACTTCACTAAATCCCGTGTAAACTCAAAATTGAAACTTACCAAGAGGTAGAAAAGTAATTGGAAGAAAAGCTTTGTAAAATTGTCTCATCTCCAGCAAATAGAGTTTGTGAACCACTAGAATTTGGAGAGTGCCCATTAGGTCTTAATTACAAAGTATAATTTGGATTTGTTGTTTTGGGAAATGATGAAAGCAGATATCCCATTAAAAATGAATACTGTTGGGGCAGCTAGGTGGCGCAGTGGTTAGAGCACCAGCCCTGAAGTCAGGAGGACCTGAGTTCAAATCTGGTCTCAGACACTTCCTAGCTGTGTGATCCTGGGCAAGTCACTTAACCCCAATTGCCTAAGCAAAAAAAAAAAAAAAAAAAAAAATGAATACTGTTATACTTCTGACTAAGTTACATATAGAAGTTGGTGGAATCTCTTATATTTCAGTAAAAAAAGGAAGTTTTGTGTTTTTTAGGTTCTTAAAACAGTTTCCAACTTTCCCCTTGTTTTTATAGAAATTTAATAAGAACCACAACACCAAGGATATTCTTTCAGAGTTTCTACCTAATTCTTTAATCTATATTTTTTGTATCTCTATAGTCAACAGGGGCATCACATTTAAATATTTCAAGACAGTTCAAATTAAAATATATGCTTTTCTCAAAATTTGTCAATATTTGTCAAAATTAGATTTTTTTTTCTAATCTTAGCATAGCAAGACAGTTCTTTGATTAATTTCTAATTGGTTCTCTATCCCCCTTCATACAGAAACCATCCAAGCCTTTTCTTCTCTCAAGCCTCTTCCTATAAATATCCTTCCTTAATTCCAAATGAAGATATTGCAATTTACTTTGCTAAGAAAACTGTGAGTTTTAGATGTAAGATTCCTCTTCTTCCCTTCTCTCCATCCTCCAAATCCTTGACGTCATTCTTCTTATCTCCTTTTTTTCCCCCTAACCAAAGCCAATTTCTCTACTTTTGCATTTAATCCCATCCTCTTTCATTTTCTCCAGCAGATTGTAATATCAATCATTCCCATCTTTCTAATGCTCTTCCTTTATCTATTACTTCCTTACCACCTTCAAACATATCCATGTCTTTTCCTCCTATCCTTAAAAAAACTTTCCTATATCCTACTATTCAATCAAGGTGTCATACTCTCTCTTTTCCTCTCCTGCCTTTTTTATCCAGATTACTAGAAATGATTGTCTACACTTAGGGCTTCTCATTCTTACACTCTTACTTTTCAGTTAAACCCTTTGCCATCTAGCTTTTGACTTTGGAGAAAACTGTTTCAGTTGAATGTAAAGTTACCTATAATTTCCAGATATATGGTCTTTCTTAATCATCTTCCTTCTTGACTTAGTTGCTTCACTTGATGCTCCTCTTCTTCTATATAATATGCTTCTCTTACATACTCTCTGCTCTTGAATTTTTTGATGCTATTTTCTTCTTCATTTTTATCTGCCTAGCTGTTGCTTCCCAGATTCTTTAGCAAGCTCATCATTTATATCTTGCTCCTTTAAATATACACGTTGTCTAGGTCTCTGTCCTGACCTCTACTTTCTTTCTTTTGATGACTTTGTAAGTTCCCATGAGTTTAATTATCTTTGTACATAATGTTCATAAATATATATGCTACATTTAGTCATCAGATATTTATTAAATGTCTGCTGTGTGTCAGGCATTGTGATAAGTGCTGGGGATATAAAGTCAAAAACAGTCCCCATTATCTACGAGGTTCACATCCTGAATGGAGGACTCAATATACAAACAAATTATGTACAGGATAAATTGGAGATATTCTCAGGGGGAAGGCATTATGATTCAGGAGAACCAGAAAGCTTCTTGAAGAAGGTTTGGATATTAGCTGAGAACTGGAGGAAGGCAATAAGCCAGGAGATGAGATAGCCAAGGAGAGAATTACAGGGATAGGAGATAGTCAGTGAAAATCCTTGGAATAGAAAGATGGAAATGTTGTGTGAGATGTCCCGTCCAGCGGGACAAGGTTATTCGTGGCGTCGAGGAGAACCCAGCCTGAAGGGGTAATGGGTGAGAGAAAGAGAGGTGAGACCAAGCAGATTCTTGTCAAGGTCTAAGTTTATTGTGTGTAGCTACAGTATATATATTCTTTAGAAAAAATGCGGGAGTATAAGGGAAGGAGTGTGGGGAAGTTCCATCGATTAGGACACCTGGTGTTTGAAACATTCTTAAGGAATTTCTGTCGATTAAACTATCTGGTGTTGAAACATTTCGAGGTCGGCTGATTCCTGGAACTGAGGCCCTGGAGGTGTGGTTTTCTCACGGGGGGGAAGGGACCCCTTCTGGGTGCTGGCTCCTGACAGTGAGAAATAGCAAGGAGGCCAGTTTCACTGGATCATAGTGTATGTCAGGGAGAGTAAGATGAAGAAATTTTGGAAAGGTATGAAGGATTAGGTTATGAAGTGTTTTCAAAGTTGGACAATTTTATATTTAACGCTGGGAGAAATGGGGTGACATGGTTCGATTTGTATCTTAAAATCAGTTAAGCAGCTGAGTAAGGAATGGAGAAAGACTTGACCTTATCTTTTGCCCTGAATTTCAGCCACACATTATCAATTAATTGCCTATTGTGCATTTTAAACTGGATATTGCAGAGAAATGTCAGATTCAGGATGTCTAAAGTAAAATTTGTTACTCATTCCTCAAACTCCCCCAAATCAACACCTCTTCAAAATCTTTCTGTCTAAATTATCACCATTCTGTTGGTCTCTCAGACTTGTATTTAATATTTTTCTTGATTCCACACTTTCCCTTATACTACATAAATTATTGCCAAATCTCACTGTTTTTTCCTCTACAAAGTCTCTCAATTTGACTGTTTCTCTTTACTTGCATAGCCTTAACTATCTCTCCCCTATATTATTTCAGTATTTCCCTACTTGGTCTCCCTGTCTCAGATTCCAACCCGTTCCAGTCTATCTTCTGCACACACTGGTATGATGATAGTTTTTTTTTTATTATTAAAGCTTTTTATTTGCAAAACATATGCATGAATAATTTTTCAACATTGACACTTGCAAAGCCTTCCGTTACAAATTTTTCCTTCCTTCCCTCCACTCTCTCCCCTAGATGGCAGGAAGTCTAATACATGTTAATTATGTTAAAATACTTGACAAATTGAATATCTGTATACATATTTATCCAGTTATCTTGCTGTACAAGAAAAATTGGATCTTCAATTAAAAAATCTGAGAAGGGAAACAAAATGCAAGCAAACATCAATAGAGAGCATGAAAATGTTATGTTGTGGTCCACATTCATATCCCTTTCTCTGGGTGTATATGGCTTTCTTCACTGAACAATTAGAACTGGTTTGAAACATTTCATTGTTGAAGAGAATTATGTCCTTCAGAATTGATCATCATATAGTCTTGTTGTTGCTGTGTATAATGATCTCCTGGTTCAGCATAAAAAGGAAACGACCAGCAGAACGATTTCGGAGAGGCCTGGAGAGACTTACATGAACTGATGCTGAGTGAAATGAGCAGAACCAGGGGATCATTATACATGGCAACAACAATACTATATGACGATCAATTCTGATGGACATAGTTCTCTTCAACAATGAAATGTTTCAAACTGCTTTCAATTGCTCAGTGAAGAAAGCCATATACACCCAGAGAGAGGGATGTGAAATGCGGACCACAACATAACATTCTCATACTTTTGATTGATGTTTGCTTACATTGTGTTTCCTTTATCTGATATGTCTTCTGTTTAAATACGATTTTTCTTGCACAACAATGATAAGTTTGGAAATATGTATACATATATTTGATTTGCCAAATATTTTAACATAATTAACATGTAGTAGATATCCTGCCATCAAGGGGATGGGTGGGGAGTTGAGGGGAAAATCTGTAACAGAAAGCCATGTAAGGGTTAATGTTGAAAAATTACCCATACATATGTTTTGCAAATAAAATAAAATTTAAAAAAATATATCTAAGAATGAAGAGCATCTCAATGGACATTTGTCTAAAACCCATCCCATTTTCATGATGAGGAAACTGAGATTGAGTGACTTTCCCAAAATCACATAGGTAGGAAGCAGCAAAGAGTATTTGTATCCCTGTCTTCTAGATCCCAGCTTCTTAAATTGTGGTTCACAAATCCATATGGGATCTGATAACTGAATGTGGAGGTTGCAAATTATGATTTATTATCAGTGTTTGATTTGTATACCTCTTTCATATACCTATTTACAAAGGGTCACAAAAAAATTTCTTGGATGAAAAGAGGTCACAAGTAGAAAAAGTTTAAGAAGCTCTACTCTACTTTAAAAGCTTTTTACACTTTACAATGTGCTGGGTACAAAGACAAAAATGAAAATGGTCATTGACTTCAAGGAATATATGTATATATATATATATATATATATATATATATTATATATATATATTTTACTAGGGAGAAGAAGGGAGGAAATAAGCATTTATTAAGAATCTACTATGTGGAAGCTATTACGCTAAGCACTTTTCCAAACACTATCTTAGTTAATCCTCAAGTTAGCACTATTGTTAATCTCTATTTTACAACTGAAGAAACTGAGATAAACAGAAGTTGACCTATACACAAAGCTAGTAAGTGTCTGAAGCTGGGAATTGAAGTCAGATCTTCCTTTCCCAAGCCCAGTGTTCTTTCTGTGCACAAGGTGTACAAACAAAACTAATGCAGACAGCATTAGAAGGGAAGCAATAAATTGGGAAATCATCTTTACATTTAAGGGTTCTGATAAAGGCCTCATTTCTAAAATATATAGAGAATTGTGTCATATTTATAAGAATTCAAGCCATTCTCCAAATGATAAATGGTCAAAGGATATGAACAGACAATTTTCAGATAATGAAATTAAAACTATTTCTAGTAATATGAAAAGGTGCTCCAAATCACTATTGATCAGAGAAATGCAAATTAAGACAACTCTGAGATATTACTACATACCTGTTAGATTAACTAAGATGACAGGAAAAGATAATGACGAATGTTGGAGGGGATGTGGGAAAACTGGGACACTGATACATTGTTGGTGGAACTGTGAATGGATCCAACCATTCTGGAGAGCAATCTGGAACTATGCTCAAAAAATTATCAAACTGTGCATACCCTTTGACCCAACAGTGTTTCTATTGGGCTTATATCCCAAAGAGATCTTAAAGGAAGGAAAGGAACCCACATGTGTAAAAATGTTTGTGGCAGCCCTTTTTGTAGTGGCTAGAAATTGGAAACTGAATGGATGCCCATCAATTGCAGAATGGTGAATAAATTATGGTATATGAATGATATGGAATATTATTGTTCTGTAAGAAACGACAAGCAGGACGATTTCAGAGAGGCCTGGAAAGACTTACATGGACTGATGCTGAATGAAGTATGATGATAGTTACCAGGACACCTCATACCCCACTGCTCTCTGTTTTTCTCCTGGTTAGCCCAGATTCCTGCTAATTCTGTAAGTTAATGCAGCTAAAGTGATTGTCATTCTCTGCTCAGTCAGCTACAGTTGCCCATTGCCTTTAGAATAAAAATAATTAAATTCCTTTGTTTAGCTTTTAAAGTCCAACAACCTGGCCCAAACTTATCTTTCCAGCTCCTCTAGACATTACAGCCAAGCTGGCCTGATATCTTCCTCAAAAATGAAATTCACCTTCTATCTCTGTTCCTTTGCACCAACTATCTCCTATGCTCAGAATTCAGTTCTTCTACACCTCTGCCTCATTTTCATCCAGGTTACATTCTTTATCGATTTTCTCCAGTATTCTGTCCTGTCCTATCCTGGACAGGACTCTTTTCTCTTTCCTCTGTTTACTATTTTGTGTGGTGATTGTCATCTGTTCCCATAGATTGTCTTTCCTATGCTGATGATTCTCAGATCTACTTATCTTAACCTAACTTCTCCCTAACTTCAGTTTTTGCCCTCTTGGACACATCATTGGATGTTCTTTAGATATCTTAAAGTCAACATGTCTAAAACTGAACCCCATCTCAAGCCTTTATTTCTTTTAAAGTTTTTATTTTAAGAGTATTATTTTTTTTTCCAAATCACTCAAAGATGGTTTTTGGCATTCACTTTTGCAAAGCCTTGTGTTCTAAATTTCTTTCTCTTCTCTCCCTTTCCACGTCCTCAAGACAGCAAGCAATACAATATAGGTTAAACATGTGCAATTCTTCTAAACATATTTCCATATTCATCAAGTTGCACAAAAAACTGATGAAAAGGAAAAAAATATGAGAAGAAAACAAGAAACAAACAACAATAACAAAAAGTGAAAATACTATGTTTTAATCCACATTTAATCTTCATGATTCTCTCTTTGGATGTGGATGACACTTTCTATCACAACTCTATTGGAATTGTTTGAATCACTTCATTGTTGAAAAGAGCCAAGACCATAACAATTGATCATCATATAAACTTGTTACTGTGTATAATGTTTTCTTGGTTCTGCTCACTTCACTTAGCATCAGTTCGTGTAAATCTTTCCAGACTTTTCTGAAATCAATCTATTCATCATTTCTTATAAAACAATAATATTCCATTACATTTACATACCACAACTTATACAGCCATTACCCAACTGATGGGCATTCATTCAATTTCGAGTTCCTTGCCCCTACAAAAAGGACTGATACAAACATTTTTGCACATGTGGGTCTTTTTCCTTTTTTAATGAACTCTTTGTTTTACAGATCCAGTAGAAATACTGCTGATCAAAGGGTATGCACAGTTTGAGAGCCCTTTGGATATAGTTCCAATTACTCTCCAGAATGGTTGGATCAGTTCACAACTCCATCAAGAATGCATTAGTTTCCCAGTTTTCCCACATCCCTTCCAACATTCATCTTTATTTTTTCCTGTAATTTCAGACAATCTGAGAGGTGAGAAGTGGTACCTCAAAGCTGTCTTTCATTTATCTAATCAATAATGATTTAGAGCATTTATTTTATTAAAGCTTTTTATTTGCAAAACATATGTATGGTTAGTTCTTCAACACTGACCCTTACAAAGCTTTCAATTACAAATTTCCCCACCCCCAGTCTCCTGCCCTCCCCTACATGTCAGGAAGTCCACTACATATTAATTATGATAAAATATTTGACAAATTGAATATATGTATACATATTTCCACACTTATCTTGCTGTGTAAGAAAAAATGGTATCTATTTTTTTCTTAAAAAATCTGAGAAGGGAAACATAATGCAAGCAAACATCAATAGAGAGCATGAAAATGTTATGTTGTGGTCCACATTTCATATCACTCTCTTTGGGTATATATGGCTTTCTTCACTGAAGAATTGGAACTGGTTTGAAACATTTCATTGTTGAAGAGAGCCAAGTCCATCAGAATTGATCATCATATAGTCTTATTGTTGCTATGTATAATGATCTCCTGGTTCTGCTCATTTCGCTCAGCATCAGTTCATGCAAGTCTCTCCAGGCCTCTCTGAAATCATCCTGCTGGTTGTTTCTTATAGAACAATAATATTCCATAACCTTCATATACCAAAATTTATTCAGCCATTCTCCAATTGATGGGCATCCATTCAGTTTCCAGTTTCTAGCCACTACAAAAAGGACTGCCACAAAGGGGTTCCTATCTTGCACATGGGTCCCTTTCCTTTGTTTAAGATCTCTTTGGGATATAAGCCCAATAGAAACACTGCTGGATCAAAGGGTATGCACAGTTTGATAACTTTTTGATCATAGTTCCAAATTGCTCTCCAGAATGGTTGGATCTGTTCACAGTTCCACCAATAATTATCAGTGTTCCAGTTTTCCCACATCCCCTCCAACATTCATCATTATCTTTTCCTGTCATTTTAGCCAATCTGACAGGTGTGTAGTGGTACCTCAGAGTTGTCTTAATTTGCATTTCTCTGATCAATAGTGACCTTTTTGTATGATTAGAAATGGTTTTAATTTCATCATCTGAAAATTGTCTGTTCATTTCCTTTGACTTTTTATCAGTTGGAGAGTGGCTTGAATTCTCATAAATGTGAGATAATTCTCTATATATTTTAGAAATGAGGCCTTTATCAGAACCCTTAAATGTAAAAATGATTTCCCAATTTATTGCTTCCCTCCTAATCTTGTCTGCATTAGTTTTGTTTGTACAAAAACTTTTTAACTTAATATAGTCAAAATTATCTATCTGCTGTTCAGTTAAGAGTTCCAATTCTTCTTTGGACATAAATTTGTTCCATCTCCATAGGTCTGAGAGGTAAACTATCCTATGTTACTCTAATTTGCTTATAATATCACTTTTTATATCTTAATCATCAACCCATTTGGATCTCATCTTGGTATGTGGTGTTAGGTGTGGGTCAAGCCCTAATTTCTTCCACACTAGTTTCCAATTTTCCCAGCAGTTTTTTTTTGTCCAATAGTGAGTTCTTATCCCAAAAGCTGGAGTTTTGAGGTTTATCAAACACTAAATTTCTTCGTTATTGCCTAGTTTGTCCTGTGATGATTTTCTTTAATCTCTTTGCTAATATTTTATTTAAGATTTTTTGCATCAATATTCATTAGGGAAATTGGTTTATGGTTTTCTTTCTCTGTTTTCACCCTACCCGGTTTAGCTATCAGCACCATATCTGTGTCATAGAAGGAATTTGGTAGTATTCCTTCTTTCCCTATTTTTTCAAATAGTTTATACAATATTGGAATTAATTGTTCTTTGAATGTTTTGTAGAATTCACATGTAAATTCATCTGACCCTGGAGATTTTTTCTTAGGGAGCTGAATAATAATAGCTTGTTCTATTTGTTTTTCTAAAATGGGGCTATTTAAATAATTTATTTCCTCTTCTGTTAACCTGGGCAATCTATATTTTTGTAGATATTCCTCCATTTCATTTAGATTATCAAATTTATTGGCATAAAGTTGGGCAAAGTAACTCCTAATTATGACTCTAATTTCCTCTTCATTGGAGGAAAGTTCTCCCTTATCATTTTTGAGACTAACAAATTGATTTTCCTCTTTCCTTTTTCTAATCAAATTAACTAAAGGCCTATCTATTTTGTTGTTTTTTCATAAAATCAACTGTTTTATTTATTAATTCAATAGATTTCTTATTTTCAATTTTATTAATCTCAGCTTTTATTTTCAGAATTTCCAACTTGGTATTTAATGGAGGGTTTTTAATTTGGTCTTTTTCTAGTTTTTTTTTTAATAGTAAGCCCAATTCATTTATCTTCTCTTTCTCTATCTTATGCAAATAAACATCTAGAGATATAAAATTACCTCATAACCGCTTTTGGCCATATCCCATAAATTTTGGTATGTTGTCTTATTATTGCCATTCTCCTGGATGAAATTATTGATTGTGTCTATGATTTGCTCTTTCACCCATTCATTCTTTAGGATTAGATTATTTAATTTCCAATTAACTTTTGGTCTATTTTCTTCTGGTCTTATATTGTATGTGATTTTTATTGCATCATGATCTGAAAAAGATGCCTTTACTATTTCTGCCTTTCTGCATTTGATTTTGAGGGTTTTATGCCCTAACACATGCTCAGTTTTTGTATAAGTTCCATGAACTACAGAGAAAAAAGTAAATTCCCTACTGTCTCCATTCAATTTTCTCCAAACATCTATCATACCTAACTTTTCTAACAATTTGTTTACCTCCCTAATTTCTTTCTTATTTATTTTGTGGTTTGATTTATCTAATTCTGAGAGAGCAATGTTGAGATCCTCCAATAGTATAGTTTTGCTGTCTATTTCTTCTTGTATCTCTCTTAATTTCTTCTCTAGGAACTTGTAGGCTAAACTACTTGGTGCATATATATTTAGTATTGATATTGCTATCTTATCTATGGTACCCTTTAGTAAAATATAGTTTCCTTCCTTATCTCTTTTAATTAGATCTATCTTTGCTTTTATTTGATCTGAGATCAGGATTGCTACCCCTGTTTTTTTCTTGTTGTTGTTCAGCTGAAACATAATAGGTTCTGCTCCAGCCTTTTACATTCACCCTGTTTGTGTCACTATGCTTTAGATGTGTTTCTTGTAGATGACATATTGTAGGATTCTGGCTTTTAATCCAGTCTGCTATCTGCTTCTGCTTTATGGGAAAGTTCATCCCATTCACATTCACAATTAAAATAACTAATTCTGTATTTCCTGCCATCTTATTTACCCAAGTTGTGTTCTTCTCTTTCCTTTCCCCTTTCTCCCTTCCCCCCTCCCCAGTATTTTGCTTTTGATGATCACCTCCCCCAAACAGTCCTCCTCCCTTTTTTATTACTTTCCCCTGATTCTTCTATTTTCCCTTCTATTAGTCTATCCCTTTCTTTTCCTTCTTTCCTTCCCATTTCCCTATAAGGAAGGACAAGTTTTTCTTTGAAGCCAAATGTGTCTGATATACTCTTTTAGAGTCCAATCTGATGAGAGTAAGATTTACACAATGCTCATCTCCTTCTCTCCTTTCCCTCAATTATATTAGATTTTCTCTGCCTCTTCATGAGATTTTACCTTATTTTTATCTCCTTTTTTTAACCTTATTTTACCACCTTTTCCCTCTTTTTCCCAGCCTTTCCACCTCTAGTTTCTTTTTCATATTATCAAAGTAATATCAAATTATATCCCCATTCTTTAAGTATACCCATAGTAGAAATATAGTTCTCAAGAGTTCTTTCCTTTTTACCTTTTTATGCTTCTCTTGAGTTCTATGTTTGGAGGTCAAATTTTTTGTTCAGATCTGGTCATTTCATTAGAAATAGGTGAAATTCTCCTATATCATTGAATGACCATCTTCTTACCTGGAAGATAATGCTCATTCTAGCTGGATAACTTATTCTTGTCTGTAATCCAAGTTCCTTTGCCTTTTGGAATATCTGGTTCCAGGCTCTTGGATCCTTCATTGTGGAGGCTGACAGATCTTGTGTAATTCTAATTACAGTTCTTCAGTATTTGAATTGTTTCTTTCTGGCTGCTAGCAATATCTTTTCCTTGGTGTGATAGTCCTGAAATTTAGCCACGATATTCCTTAGGGATTTAATTTTGGGGTCTCTTTCAGGAAGTGATCGGTGAATTTTTTCAATGGCAATTTTGCCTTCTGATTCTAAAACATCAGGGCAGTTTTCTTTCAAGATTTCCTGGAAGATAGTGTTTAGATTCTTTTTTTTTTCATCATGGCTTTCAGGAAGTCCAATATTCCTTAGATTGTCTCTTTTAGATCTGTTTTCCAAGTCAGTTGTTTTTCCTAGGAGATATTTCATATTTTCTTCTATTTTTTTCATTTTCTTTTGTTTTTGTTTGACTGATTCTTGAAGTCTTATTGAGTCATTCAATTCCATTTGTTCAATTTTAATTTTTAATGTATTATTTTCCTCAGTTACCTTTTTTAGCTCCTTTTCAAATGGCTAATTTGTTCATTGTATACTTTTTCCACTTCACCAATTTTGTTTTTCAGTGAATTGTTGTCTTTTTCTATTTCACCATTTTTGTTTTTCAGTAAATTGGTGTCTTTATCATATCTCTTTTGGAGCGCATTATATCCTTCTTGCACTGATCTCAATTCATTTCCCTATTTTTCATCTAACTCTCTTTTGAGATCCTTTATGCAGTCTTCCAGGAAAGCCTTGTGAAAGGGGGACCAGGTCATGTCTATATTTGTGGCTTCTTCTGGAGTTGTTTTAGGAACCTCGAGATCTGGCATCTGCCCTTCTTTCTCTCATCCCTAGCAATTTTTATCAAATAGTGAGTTCTTATCCCAGAAGCTGGAGTCTTTGGGTTTATCAAACACTAGATTATCATAGTCATTGACTAATGTGTCTTGTGAAATTCACCTATTCCAATGATTCACTATTCTGTTTCCTAGCCAGTATCATATAGCTTTGATGTCCACTGCTTTATAAGCCATCTTCCTTTGCATTTTCCCCTATTAATTCCTTTGAAATTCTTTTTTCTTCCAGATGAATTTTATTATTATTTTTTGCAACCCCAGAAAGAAAATTCTTGGCAGTTTGATTTGTATGGCACTTAATAAGTAGATTAATTTAGATAGAAAATATCATTTTTATTATATTAGTTTGATCTACCCAGGAGCACTTGATATTCTTCCAATTGTTTAGATCTATCTTTATTTGTGTGAAAAGTGTTTTGTAGTTGTGTTCATATAGTTCCTGGCTTTTTCTTGGCAGATAGTTTCCCAAATATTTTATATTATCTGTAGCTATTTTAAATGAGATTTCTCTTTCTATCTCTTGCTGCTGGGCTTTCTTGGTAACATATAGAAATATCAATGATTTATGTGGATGTATTTTGTAACCTGAAACTTTGTTAAAGTTTTAATTTTTCCTCATAGTTTTTTAGTTGATACTTTAGAATTCTCTGATTGTGCCATCATATCTACTAAAAGTAATAATTTGTTTTCCTCAATATCTACTCTAATTCCTTCAATTTCTTCTTCTTCTCATGCCTTTATTTCTTCCTAACTTATCTGTTACTGTCAAGTAGCCACTATCCTCCCAGCCTCACAACCTAGGTATTTTCTTTAACTTCACTTCCTCAGTCCCACAAAGTCAATGTTTTGTCAATGCTTATTGATTCTCTCTTTGCAACATCTCTTGTATTTGCCCCCTTCTCTTCTCTGATACTACTAATATCCTGATCCTTGACCTCATCACCTTAAGCCTGAAAATATTGTAATACTGTGTAATACTGTACATTGTATACTGAATATTGCAAAATATTCCTGGTTCATCTACTTGCTTCAAACCTCTCTCCATTCTAGTCCCTCATCCATTCAGCTGTAAAATTGATCTTCTTAAGATCACATTATGCTTCCTCCCTCCAAAAACCTCCATTGAATCAACTCTACTGGCTTCCTCTTACTTCTCAAATCTTCTGGAAACAGATATAAAATCTTTTTGGCCTTCGAAGCCTTTTATAATCTGGCTTTCTCCTACATTTTAAAATTTCTTACATTTTATTCCTCTCATTTATTCCTTTCACTTTTTCCCTCCCATTCAGTTATTGACACTAATCTTGTTGATGTTCCTCATATTTTTATTGGCTGAATATGTTCTCCATGCCTGATATATGTTTTCTCTTTATTTTTTTTCCTGGCTTCCTTTGTCTTTATTTTATATTCCAGCTAAAATCTTACTTTCCATAAGAAACCTTCTCTGATTCCCCTTTAATTTTTATTTCCTTTCCTCTGTTGATAATTGTTTGAATGTTGTTTCCTCCACTTATCAATGAGTTCCTTCAGGACATGGGTTACTTTTTTCCTTTCTTTGTATTCCCAGAGCTTAACATAGTGCCTGACATACAGTAGGTAATTAATAAATACATGTTGACTTGACTCAGTGCAAGAACCATCTTTTACATGAAGACTTTTTTGATTCTTCTAATTGCTAGTGCTCTTCCTCCCAAATTAAGTTGTATTTGCTTTCTATATGAATTCCATACACATACACATGTATTCATTTACATACACATGTTTGTTTTCTCTATTTGAATGTAAGCTCCTTGACAGTAGGTATATAGTCCCATCTCTGGCATATAATAGGAGCTTAATAAATTCTTGTTTGATTCCCTTAGGAAAATTATATGCCAGCCTACCCTTTTGATGAATTTTTCAGGAACAACTTCCGTTTCACATCTCCCATCCCATTTCCCAATCTCTCCTCATCCCCTGCTCTCTTTCTCCCTTACAAAATCCCAAACTCATTGAGGAACTATCAGTCCCATTCCTTTGAGAATTGTAGCAGCTTATACTTGACAAGCAATCAGGTTCAGTCCATAGCTCTGGTCCATGTTAGTGCTCAAAGAGAGTCAATTTCTCATATTTTTACCATCGTGCCAAAGATGTATTCATGATGAAGTGCTATTCTATAAAGGCATGACCTGTATTCCATGAGCGTCTTTTTTAAACACAATTGAACCAGATGATAGTGATTTTGATGTCAAGGAAGTAATTACAAAAAAAAAAAAAAAAAAACAACAACAACAACAACAACAATGCTGTAATACTTTGCCTGGGTGTATGTCAATTGAGGACAGATGAATGTTTTTGTTCTAACCCAAAGCTCAGAAGGCTGCAATTTTATTTGTGTAAAATCCAGATGTGACAACTGATACCTAAATATCAGCTTTATGGGCAGGAAGCTCCTGAAGTAGAAAAGAGTTTAAAGGGACTTTCCCTCATATTCTTGTGTGCCTGTGGAGCCCCATATTTTTTTCTCACTGCAGAAAGGTGAAATTATATATAGAAGCTGTTATTTTCTTTCATTTATTTTGAATGAAAGTGAACTTTAGATGAAATTTCATCTTGAATATTACCTAGAAATAAGGCCACTCATTATTTTTTCCCAAAGGAAATGCTTTCTCAACATTTTCCTGAATGATTCTTTTTGTTTGTTTGTTTGGTTTTGTTTTGTTTTTGCTGAGGCAATTGGGATTAAGTGACTTGCCCAGGGTCACACAGCTAGGAAATGTTAAGTGTCTTAGGTCAGATTTGAACTCAGGTCTTCCTGACTTCAGGGCTGGTGCCCTATTCACTGCGCCATCTAGCTGCTCCTTCCTGAATGATTCTAAGTTAACGTCATTAATACAGAAATATCACTTGAGTAGAGGAGTTAATGTTTGTTGTATGGGACTTTGTCTTCATTTTTCTAACTCATGGGGTGAGTCTTCCAGAAATTGTGATCCCAAGTTCAAGATGGATCTGCCTCTACTAAAATCATCCTTCATGAGCCCCTCCAGTATGTTTGAATTAAAGAGTCTGCCAGAAGACATGGCTCAAAACAAAGACATTTAATCCTAGAATAGAGACTCTGTTCATGTGGGATTCACAGGGCAAGGACACATTCTCTTTTCTGACTTGTACTTAGCTAAACAATTATGAATAGGGTTTATTTCTCAGGGATCCTGTTTATAATTAGGGCTATGTAGTTGTCCTTTCTCACATTCATTGGCTCATTAAGCCCTTACCCTAGCACCTGGCATTCTGGGGACAACAATATTTTTTGGCTCAGATCTAGAGCCTTGCCTTAAAAGGGAAACAGTAAAAGGGATTCTCAGTACAATGTGAATATGGGATAGAGTGGAAATGATAGAGCAGCAAGAGGAACAGTGAGCTCCTAGAAAATGTTCTAGTTTGAATCCTGATTGAGAAGTTTAAAAATAATCACAGACAGCTTTTTGGACATTAGGGATGGGGTCTGGTCAGGAACAGCAAACTGTGTAAAATATTCCAGTGTCCAGGGAACAGAGCCCAAGAGTAAGGTGAACTTCCAGATCCCAGCTTTATGCAGACTCTGAGAGTAGGTCCCAACTGACATTTTTGTTGTATACTTTCAGGTATAGATCAAAGATTCAGGGCAGAAGAAGGGGTCTGTACATACAGAGCAAGGAGGAAGTTCAAAAACAAGCATAAACAGGATGGTTCAGACTCCAAAAATGGAGACAGGTCTCATTTCCAGCTTCTAGCCCAGTCTGGAGCCTGCAGAGGAATAACCAGGATGCAAATCTCAGACCAGAAGGAAGCTCTTCCACTCAGAACCAGCAAAGCTTTCTAGCATATGGTGGCTGAGTACAGCAGTAGTCCATTATTGTTCAGATCCAAACCCATGTAGGACCAGGGGAAATAAATCACTCCTTATCCTGAATCAGATTACATTGGGAGCAGCATGTCCCCAGCTGTCCCTGAAAATCTGCAATAATACAATATTCTTCTATATTGTAAGGAAAGCAGCAACAGGAACAGTTTATGCCTTCCCTAAAGAACTGCACAGAGCCTGGCCCTAACATCAGATCTGAAGTTAGAAAGTAGCCTGGATGAATGAGCAAACACAAAAATAATCCCATTATAAAAAGCTATTATGGTGAAAGGGATGCTCAATATACAAATCCTGAAGAGTATGACTGTAAATAATCTACAAGCAAAGCCTCAAAGACTATTATAGCATGGGCAGGGAAACTTTGGCTTTTTACTCTCTCAGAGTAAGCTCTTTGTTCCTTTCTGTAGGTCCTAGTGGAAGAATACTACTGCAAGTGGCAAGTAACTAATGCCTCTCAATTATTTATATATTACCTTCCAAATAGAAGGTGAGTTCCTTTTGTATCTCATAGGCTGGCACAATGTCAAACAGCATTGGGGGTTTAAGTATTAAAATTTTACAGCTCCATAGCTATACTGTTTTTTCCATGTAGATGACTGGGTAAAAAAAAAAGGAACAGAAAAAATAGCTGGGCTAAGAGGAGAAAGATCATTATCTCATGTTCTTACCCAGTCATAAACTTGACCTTTCATATGTGGGGTTGGGTTGATTCAAAATAAAATTCCTAATTTGTAAATCAGACATGACATCTATCTGTAAAATTGAGACTGGGACAATTGACCAGAGCTCTGAGGTACGCCCACTGCTCATTTAAGGCCTCTTCCACAAAGGCAGTGATATAAAGGGGGCAATTTCCTATTGATAGAAAGAAGGAAGATACTCATAGAATAAAATGGGAGGACTCTTAACCCATTGGCAAGCATTAGCCACAATCTATCAACACAACCTAGATTTAGAAAGGGTTTTTTCCCCACAATTCATTATCATTTGTAGTGTTCTCTAGTGGACTGTTGGATTTAGAAATAAGTTGAACTGAGTTCAAGTCTCCCATCTGGTACTTACTAGGTTTTTTACTAGGGCCAAATCACTTCTCTGAGTTTTAAATTCTTTTTATCTTGTTTCCTTTTTTCCCCTGCCAAGGATAATTATCTTTAACAAGAAAAAAAGAATAAAAATGGCTAATTAGGTATTGTTATCAAAGATAAATAAGAAAATTACAAGAGAGCATTAGCTTCCCTTAAAATGTTTGTCATAACGATTATGGAAAACAGAAGGGTTACTTCAAGACTGGAGAAGAAAAACAACTGTTTTCCTGATTAAAAAAAAAGGAAGATACTGCTTTTCAAATAAAAGTCATTGATTTGACTTAGATTCCTGGAAAAATTTTTGAGTAGATTATAAAAGTATAATTAATTCAATTTTGGAAAAAGAAGCAGCGGTTTCAAATGATTCCACTAAAACAGATCCTACTTAGTAAGGAAATATAAATAAAATAATATAGTGTATAATTTTAGTGCTTAATTAAATATAATTTCTATTCCCTGAAACATTAATTAATAGATAGTAATATCCCTAATATTCCCATTTTACAAATAAGAAAACTTTGAGAGACGTTAGTAACTTGTCCACGATCATCCATTTTGGTTTGAAAACTCATCTTTTCACTGTACCATATTATTTTCAGATTTCTTGGAAAAAATAGAAAAAAAATTCAGGGTTTTCAGTGCTTAATAAAAACTCACACTATCATAGGCTTGCACAGTTTATAAAAACCCTTCCTTTACAATTTCATGAAGCAAATAGTATCATCAATAAATAAACCAGTAAACATTTATTAAGTACTTACTATGGGCCAATCGTAGTGTTAAGTGATGGGAATCCAAAGGCCCAAATGAAACAGTCCCCTTGTTAAGAGGCTTATTCCATTGAGGGGTACCAAATATTCTCCCTATTACATGATGAAGGTACTGATACCCAAAGTTTATACCTTGCCTACTCTCATTCGGTTGCTCATGTATGCCTTTTGGCGTGACAACCTTAAAGTTTTAAGCTTCCTATAAAGTACATTTTAATTAAAGGATTTCATGTTGGGGATTATAAATTAATTACAGATTTCATATTATGAGAATCATGGTGAGAGAACAGGAGTCTAGCTTGAGGATAGCCTCTAAAGACCCTTCCAGCTGGAGATCTGTGATCTGGCCTGATTGTGCGGATTATGGCCAGTGCTTTCCAGTGAATCAGAACTTTTCTTTGTGAGTAGCCTCTTTCCCTTGCCCTTTTCATAGAGGAATGGTCTTTGTAAATCACAGTCTTAAGGAAGGCACCTCAAATGGAGTTTGAGGGTATTTTAGGTCTCAGAAGTTCTGGGCCTTTGCATCTTTAAATTTTAAAGTTTCAAATACTGGATTCTAGGAAGGAATCTCCAGCAGTTAGAAATACAAGGTCTCATCTGGAAACTATATATTAGGTATTTAAAATTAATATCTGCAAGCCAGTTCATCGTTTAAAAATGTGGAAATGAGTTGTGAAAATTCCTGCTTTTTTATTTTTTGGACAAAGTGAGATAATATGATGTGGAATATTGTAGATGTAGTCAGAAATGATTAAATAATTACTTTTGCTAAAATTACTTTTTTGTTTTGAATTCTTTGTTATAGAACAAGAGGATATATTTGAAAATGAAAGTGATGTAAAAATTATGTCAAATAATTTTTAAAGTCCTGTTCCAAAGTCTCACTGTGACCTGGAGGTAACCCTAGATTCTGAAAGCTGTGTCAATAGTGTGAGTTTTGGCAGTCTTACTGGGTGGGAAAAACTTTAGATACTCAGAACCATATTGAGTCTCAGCCTTTAAATGACCAGGAAAGCTGACAGTCTGCTCTGAAGTGATATCATTTTTGTGAAGAAGGTATCACAGATCCTTCAGCACACCAAAGTTATTAGTTGGGAAGCTCTGCTTGCAGTTTCTCAGATAAACCACCTTTTTAAAAAATCTGTTTTATATCTTTGGAGCACTTATCCCACATTCTCTTGAGCAGAGGCCTTGGGATTGGTAACTAATATGAATTGAGTCCAGCCTCCTGAACTCCATCAACATGTCATTCTTCTGTAAACTGGTATGAAAGAGAAAAAAGGAATTTCTGGGCTTTTGGGAGTAAGAGATATTGAGAGCACATATTAATCTATGCACCATCTTTACAGAACCTGAGAGTAGGCCATGTCAATAGGTCTCTTTAAAAACTTGAAGAGATAAAATCTTTCCTATGCTTTCTTTATTCCTCTGTCTTAATTTCCTGAAGAGAAAATAATTTCTTTTCATCTCTCCCCACACCTTCATCCCTACCTTTCCTCTCCGGTCTCTTGAAAGAACACCCATTCTTTTTGCCTGATCCAGTTTCATTCCTTCCATTGCTTTTCTCTTGTTCTTTGCTAATTCCTCTTCTTGTTAAGTGATTTTCATAAATATCATCCCTTCACTGTTTAGCCCTATTAGATGCACTTTTTTTCTCCCCATTTGTTCAGCTTCCCACAAATGATACTGATTCAATTACAGAGGATTAGGGAATTTAGTTCATTGGGTATTAATTCAATCCTTCTTTCTTCCTTTATGATTTTAAGTTCCCTTTAAATCTTTACTTTTATTTCATAGATTAGTCTTTCTTTTTTTCTTCTGAATCTTTTAGCTTTTTTGCGCTCTGCTATGTATTTCTTTTTTTCTTCAATAGTATGTTATTTTTGCCCAAACATACTTAAGGAGAGTTTCCAACATTCATTTTTATAAGATTTTGTGTTCCAATTTTTTTCTCCTTTCCTTCCTTCCCTCCTCCTACTCTAAGATAGCAAGCAATCTGATATAGTTTAAACATGTATAATCCTTTTAAACATATTTCAATGTTTTTCATGTTGCACAAGAAAAACCATGAGAAAGGAAAATCTGCTATTTGTTTCATATTCTTCTGAGTCTACTGATCTCTGATCTAACAGCTTCCTGGCTGTCATGCTGGCCAGATTCTGTCTTGCCAACTTGAGGTATCATAAGAGTTTACTCCAACATTCAGTACCAGAACCTGGCTATACCACAGACTGCTTCTCAGCTTACACATCACTGGCTCTGTCTTGACCAGCAGAGTTTAAGGTTTGCTCTGTATCTTTCCCTGGTCAGACCACATCTTGAGTAATGTATTCATTGCTAAGTGCCCAAGCAATCTAGAGCATATCTCAAAGCGGATGACTAATAAGTTGAAGGGATTCTACACTATGGAAAGGTTTGGTTGAAAGAACTTGAGATGTTTTAGCATGGAGAAAAGCAAACCTGAGAGAAAAAAAAGAATATGATGGCTGTTTGACAGTATTTGATAGACTATCAGAGAAAACAGAGATTGCTTATTCTGCTTGACCCCTGCGGGCAGAGAAACTTGTGCTTGATATGAAGAAAAAACTTACTAACTGGTTCCAAAGTGAAATTGGAACCTCAGGTAGCACTGTGCTCCCCATCTCTGAAGGATTCAAATGAAGTCCTATAGGATTGGGTTGTAGATAAGATTTTCCTTGAGGGTTGGATTCAATGGTCTTGGAAATCCTTCTCTCCCCCTCTATAATTTTTATTTTAGTGGTTTGTTCCTGTGTGTGTGTCCTGGAAACATCACTGATGGATGCTAGGAAGACGAGACAGCACTTAATAGGATATGACTCATGTTGTTGGGAGCTGGCTGCTTAGAAAGGGGAGGAAGCTGGCAAGGAACCAAGGCAACAGGCTGAGAAGAGCTTACTGAGGTAGAAAAGGCCAAAGGAGGGTTTGGGAATGGGAAAGGAAGGCAGCAGTTCAAAATACATTCTGGGGGCTTTCCCAGTTCTCAGGCATTATTCTGAGAATACAGATTTTGAAACAGAGAAGTTTGGCAGAATGTGGCAATTGGAAAGATAGAATAATTTCCACTAGTTGTATGTCCTGATGGCACTCCCTCATTGTTAGTGTGCTTTATGACTCAGTTTGGAAGCAATTAGCACAGAACACTTGGCTTCTGTATGAGTGCAACTCTAATGTTGCACCTAATCACCAGACCAGTCACTAAAAGGTCGTTTCATATTTTAAAAATGTGTATTAGCCAAAAAAAGAAAAAAAAGAGACAATGTGGTGTAATTATAAGCTTGGTTTTAGGATTGAAGGGGAGAATGTGCATCTCTGTCTTTTCCTCTCAGAAAAGGGGGATGATGGCTATTGAACATTGCATGTACTGTAAAACTCAGTTGATGTATTGGTTAGTTTTGTGGAATGACATTTTTCCTCTAAATTTTTAAAAGGGTTTTTTATTTGTTTTTGTTATCTATCTTTATCTCTATATCTGGGTAAGAGACATGTGGAAACAAGAGTGATATAAAAACAAAATATCAATACAATTGTTCAAGTGATTTTAAAGATTATAACATGATATTCAAAATGTGGAAGAAGGAGAATAAGAATTCTTTATGCATTTCAAATATAATGCTCATGAATTTTCCCTCACTTTTATATTAAATACAGATACAGTTTTTCTTTTTTACAAGAAAATGTTTTAGGTACCAAGTTCAGTTTGTTTTTACATTTTTTCCAAATCCCTCCAGAGCTGGAAAAACTCATGGACAAATTAGATCTTCCATGTTGTTGTCCCTACACATGGAATAGCTTTAAATGCAAAATTTGGCTCAGCAGATGTGGATTCCATTGTTGTTGTTGTTTGTTTTTTGCTTTGTGCTTGATTGAGAGTGGGAGGGAAATGGAAGCCACAGGGTAGAGCCCATTAACCTAAGGACACCAGCTGCATGGTAGCATACTAGCAGGAGCACTGAGAACCTTGGATTATAGACCTAGAGCTGGAAGGGACTTCAGTTCTCATCTAATCTAATGACCATATAGAGTATAAATACTTCTGGTGGGAGTTTTTGGTATAATGGAGAAGATAAATGCACATATAAATATATATTTTTCCATATATACTAAGGATAAGGACATCAATAAAAATAACAATAGCTAGGAACTATATAAATTTTGACGTGTATGAAAAACTTACATATGGTCTCATTGATCCTTACATTAATCCTGTGTAGTAGGTGCTATGATCCCCATTTTAGGGATGAGGACAGAAGTTAAATGACTTCATCAATGTCACCTGGATAGTAAGTATTTGAGCAAGGATTTGAGCAGGTCTTCCATATTCTAAATCCAGAATTCTTTCTGCTACACTCTCTAGATTCTTATAATACTGTAACTGCAGATAAATAGATAGTTAAATATAAAATCATTCAGGAGAAGAGTGTTAGCAATTTGGGGGAATCAGTAAAGGATTTATGTAGAAGGTGGTACTTGTACTGTATCTTTTTTATAATTTAAATTATGGAATAAAATAAGCATTTCCATAACACTTTACAATAGAAGAGAAGATTGTTCATGAAACTGCAACTCATCATGCATACTGTGCTATTGCTTTCAACAAAATTATCATATACATTTCTTTTCTTTTTTTCCCTCTTCACCCCCCAACTTGCACTACATCTTGAAGGAAGTAGATATAAGGAGGGCTTGAAAGGAGACATCAAATTCAGTATCCATTGACTCAAATTCCATTTATGTTCCTAGTATGCCTGAACCAGATTAAAATATAATTGGAAAACATTTAACTAAATAAAAATATACAACATAGATTGTATTAATTTGAGGTTTTCTAAGTCAATATATGACTCACAGAGATCTGTTTCTATTTGAGTTAGACAGTATTGGTCTTGGGGAATGCCAATGCAAAGATACAGAGATGGGAGCTATGACTTCATGTGTATGAGAAAGAGAGAACTGTTTGGCTAGATTGCCAAGAGTGAGATGGAGTGTAGTTTCCAATAAGGCTACTAAGATTGTTTGGGTACAGATGGTAAAGGGTCAGGGGAGTTAATATTTATTGTAGAGATACCAGAACCTCTGAAGTGGATTCAATAGGTACTGATAAAGTCAGATCTGTGCTTAAGGAAAATCACTTTGAAAGTAATGTGGATGGGAATAGGGAGACTTGAGGCAGAAAAACCATTTAGAAGGCTATTATAATCTAGGTAAGAAGTAATTAGACCATGAACTAAGGTAGTAGCTATCTTGAATGTGAGAGAGATTCTGGAGGTAAAAATGGCAAGATTTGGCAACTTAGTGGAGATTGAGATGCATTTCTATCTATCGGTCTGTTTGTCCATCTCTCTAATCTGTCTTTCATCTATTTGGAAGAATGAAGGATTGGGAAAACATCATAGTTAAAAATTTGACAAAAAGTATGGTGGCACCTTCAACAAATGTAGGGAAGTTAGCAAGAGAGGAGGGTTTTGGCGGAAATTTAATGAATTCAATTTTTTACTCCATCATGTAAAAATGTTGGTGTTTAGCTATCCTAGGATATCCTATTTGAAATGTCCAATACGCCATTGGTATATGGAACTGAAGCTTGGTGGAGAAGGTAGAACTAGAATAGAATAATAAATCCATGGGAATTGATAAGGGGTGAGTGTATATGTGTGACAGAGACAGACAGAGACAGACAGACAGAGACAGACGGACAGACAGAGAGACAGACAAAGAGACCAGAGTTCTATGGATGATGAGAAGCAATAATGTGATGAAAACTCAGAGAGGAGAGACTGAATATTCAAGAGGAATGGATGATCAGCTGATAAGTACCATCTTCTCCTTTTTTAGATAAGGATTGAGTAAGTGATTTGCTGACAGCTAATAAATAAGTGCACACTAGTAAATATCTGAGGTAGAATTGGAACTGAGTACCTCATCTCCATGACCAAATTTTTTAAAATTCCCTCAATTTAACCTCTGACTTACTTTATTAGTCTACATCCTTCCAAAGTACTTTTATGATTTCATTTTCTTTATTTAGCTAATGTTCACTCTTCTCTTGTTTCTCTCATAGCTTTCTCCTCTATAAGCCAGACATGAAAAGTAAATATAACTATCTGGTTGGCAAAGACATTCAGAAGGTAGCTCTATCCTACAGAGGTAAAGTTTTGTTGTTGTCATGTCCAAATCTCTGTGACTCCATTCTGGGGTTTTCTTGGCAAAAATACTGGTTTGCTATTTCTGTCTCCAGCTCATTTCATAGATGAAGAACTGAAGCAAACAAGGTTAAGTGATTTGCCCAGAGTCACAAAGCTAGTATCTGAGGCCAGACTTTGAACTCATGAAAATGAGTCTTCCTGACTCCAAGCCCACTGATCTGTCCATTGAGCCACCTACTTACTCAAAAGCCAATGCTATTTCTACTGTGTTCCATTTTTAAAAACTGTTTTTCTTGGAGCAGCTAAGTGGTGCAGTAGATAGAGCACCAGCCTGAGTTCAAATCTAGTCTCAGACACTTAACATTCCCTAACTGTGTGACCCTGGGCAAGTCACTTAACCCCAATTGCCTCAGCAAAAAGCAAAAAAAAATTGTTTTTCTTAATCAATGAAATCCACTTTCTCTTCTCATTTCAAAAGGAAAAGAAAATGAAACCTTTGTCAGAAGCATAGATAGTAAAAGAAAATAAATTCCTGCATTGATCATGTCCAAAAATATGCTTTAGGCTACATGTTGGGTTTGTCTCCTCTCTATTAGAAGGAGAGTAACATGTTTTGTCAAGAATACTCTGGAATTGAGAGAGGGATGCGAAATGTGGACCACAACATACCATTCTCATACTCCTTGATTGATGTTTGCTTACATTGTGTTTCCTTTATCTGATATATCATTTGTGTAGATAAGATTTTTCTTGCACAACAATGATAAGTTTGGAAATATGTATACATATATTCGATTTGCCAATATTTTAACATAATTAACATGTAGTGGATATCCTGCCATCTAGGGGAGGGGTGGGGAGTTGGGGGCAAAAATTTGTAACGGAAAGCTATGTAAGGGTTATTGTTGAAGAATTACCCACACATATGTTATGCAAATAAAATAAAATTAAAAAAAAAGAATACTCTGGAATTATGGTTTCTCGGATTTCCTAAGTCCGTTTTTATATTTCAATTGTTCTCCTGGTTCTGCTCATTTCACTCTGTTTCAATTCACTTCACGTTGCATTAGCTCATACAAATCTTTCGATATGAAACCATCTCCTTCATCATTTCTTACAGCACAATAATTTATATGGCATCCATATAACATACCATAATCTGTTTAGCAAATCCTCAATTGGTGGGTACCTGCTTAGTTTTCACTTCCTTGTCACCACAAGAGCTACTATGAATATTTCTGTACATCCTTTGTTTTGCTTAGGACTAATCTCTCTATTAATCTGCCCTCCTTATTTCTCCATCTTCCTTTCCTCCTTTCTTTCCTGTTTTCCTGTTGAGTGAACTAGACTTGTTATAATGTATTTTTTTCTTTCCTCTTTTGACATGTTCAGATGAGAATGAGGTTCAAGCTTTAGCCTTTCCCATCACCCCATCCTCCTTCTACTTGTGCGTTCCAATTTTAATTTGTGAAATAATTTTCCCATCTTTTCCCTTCCTTCCCCTACCTTAGTGTATTCTTCCTCTCCCTTTCCATTCTTTTAGGATCTTTGACATATCAGAATCTTGTAAGCCATATTCTCCTTCTGGCTAGCTCAGCCATTGACAGTTTGGTTCAAAATGAGGAAAATTCCTATCAAGTCCTGCCTCTGACACATGTTTCATAAATAAGTATGGTTAAGTATGGGTATGACTTACTGGGAAAATTGCTTCCTTTCTGGGTGTCCCAACTAACCATTTAAGAATATAACAAGTGAGTTGCAGAATTTCATCAGTAGAGGGAATGTCCACAGTAGGCGATATCTGTTCTAATGAAATCACGAGTCTGAGGTAAACCACAAAACCAAATTGGATCCCTTGGGTTTGATAAAATTTGGAGACTTTGGCTTTGTTGAATAAAACTTTGATTCCTGAAGTTGGGGGCTCTTTTAAAACTTGATTTAAAACAGATCAGATAGAGCAAGATATAACAGTTAAGGAACTGAGGTATATAATGGTTTCCACATTTATTACTTCCTTTTAGCAAGAAAAGTATCCTTAATGGTAAAAAGTATCATAATCTTTTGCATCTTTCACCAAGGTCTTTGGGCCAAATATAGTACATCTGCAAAACCATTGCCACATGGGAAAAATCTGTTTCCATTATCTCCTCGTGGTTCTGCCTTCCTTCTGGACTACCCACCCCCTTTCCCCAAATGTAAAAGTTTCATCAGGACAAGTTGCCTTGAATAGAAGTAAAGGGAAAACAAATGAAGAATTAAAGAACAGGAAAACTACATTGAAGTGAAATATACTTGGTTAGCTAGCACTTGCTGAATTCCCAGTCATGGCATTTTCTTACTTAAAAAAATACAAATAAAAGCACTTCCATTTAACAAATTATTATTATTATTCTTTCACTTAGTGTGACATTCTCTTTGGGGTTTTCTTGGCAAAGGTACTAGAATGGTTTGAGATTTTCTTCAACTCATTTTTCATTTGAGTAAACTGAGGCAAACAGGGGTAAGGGTCACAAGTAAAAGTGTGAAGCTTGATTTGAACTCGGGACTTCCTAACTCCAAGCCTGGTGTTCTATCCACTATATCCACTAGAGCATTCCTCCAGATCAATGTCTTCTTGATTCAGATGAGATCATTACTATCTCTCTAACTTTTGCAGATCTATTCTGTGTGTCAGTTTCCTGATTTTTAAAATAAGAGGATGTCATCTAAAATACCGTTTAGCAGCATATTTACAATCCTATGATCTCTGAGTCTCAATTTCCACATCTGAAAAATGGGAATAATCCTACCCAAAGAATAAGATTCACAAGGATCACTGTGAGACTTATATGAAATAACATATGTGAAATTTTACAGACTTTAAAATGCTCTTTAAATGATAGTTATTTTTATTTGCTACATCTCTGGCTCATCTTTTCTTTCCTCTACTCTTTTTGTTGAAGTGTTTTTACTTCATTATATTTCAAGCTGTTTTTTTACTATCCTCACTTTGGTTTTAGCTTCTCATCTGGTTTAAAAAACTGCATGTCTCAGTTTGAGATTCTTCCTTGGGGCTGTGATAGAAATGGAGTTCCCTTCTATATAGGAAAACAAATGACAATTTTCTTTCTTCTAAAAGCAGAAAAATATAGGAAAAGATGGCTCAGAGTTGAAAATATAATCTTATTTGTTTAGCTTAGTAGTTTTGGTGTAGGCTGTAGTACTCTAGTCCTAATAATAATGATAATAGCCAGCATTTATGTGGTACTTTAAGATTTATAAAACACATTATATTTTATTTAAATCTCCTAATCCTCTGAGGAGGGATTATTATTACCTCCATTTTGCAGATGAGATCACTGAGACTGAGGGCAGTTAATTGACTTGCCAAGGATCATTAGATTTCTCACTCCATCTAACCCTAGCAAAGTTGAAAATTTTTTGAATTAGATCTGAGCATATCTTCCACTACTGAGTCCTGAGGTTACTAGGAAGCTAGTTATCCATTGAGGGTAAAGTCATTAATCAGTCTGTACACATTTATTAAGGACCTATTGTGTGCCAGGTACTGTGCTAAGCATTGGAGATACAAAAAAGGTAAAAAAAAAAAAAAAGTCCATTTTTTTCAAGGAGTTTACAATGTAATGGGGGAGAGAACTGCAATCAATTATATATAAAGCAAACTATATATATATATATATATATATGATAAATAAAAATCATTAACAAAGGGAAGGAACTGAAAATTAGAGAGATTGGAAAGACTTCATGCTGATGGGATTTTAGTTGGGGCTTAAAGGAAGCTGGTGAAACCTAGCTCCAAAAAGTTGGACTCAGAGTCAGGAACATTTGAGTCTCAATTACTTATCTTTTTTAATCTTCAATTTCCTCAATAAATCATCTGAAAAATAGGTATGATGATCTCATCTAACCCAGAGTTCTTGTGAGGCTCAGAGGAGATGACATATGCAAAGTAGTTTGCAAACCTTAAAATGCTATGTAAATCCCAGTTATTATTGTCCATGTTATTCCTCTTTGATGCTCAAGTTAATAAATGGATAACAAATCTTTAGAATTATAGGATTTTCGAATGTTAGTACTAGAGGACCACAGATTTAGTAGCAGATGGGATTTTACAGGACACTCATTTTACAGTGAAAGAACTGAGGACCACGTTGGTGAAACAATTTTTTTAAGGTCACACAGGTAGTTAAGAGCTAGTGCCAAGATTCAAACATTGATGTTTTGGTCAAACTTGATGCTCTCTCGATAGCATCTGCTGCAGGCTTCGTCTGCTGATATACATCATCCCTAAGGATGCATACATGTCAATCTTACATGTGACAGGTCAGGAGGTTTGCAAAAAGTTTTTGCTCCTCAGATAAACACCCCTGAGATATCCCCTTCTCTTCCACTAAGTCCAGTTTCTACTACAGCTACGAATATATAAACTACCAATTTTGAGCAGTTGTGCCTTACTTATATCCAATTCACTTGCATGTCATATCATTAGTTTTCTAATGATATCATTTGTGACTCAAATAGGATGTGTCTCAGACTATCTGCATTGATAAAGAACAATATACATACATTATATAGTTCTTAAATCTTTTTCAATTTTTTAAAATTCATTGATATAATTGGTAAGTATTTCATTAAAGGCATCTCTTCCTTAATCTATCCCCTGCTTTACTTTCTTTGAGAGTACTTTTTACATCAGTCATCATTTATTTGGAAGTAAGGCAGGGAATTGTGTTCCAGTCTTCTTGAACTATAACATTAACATCCAAGTTGTAGGAGAGCTCCTCCCAGACTGATTAAAGCAGTCCCGAAACCAATTAATGGGTAGTATCATATGGGTCTTGGAGTCCAGAAGTCTCAACTTCAGATCCTTTCTTTGATTGCATTTATTAGTGGCCTCTTTCATCCTCAATTTGCTTATTTAGAAAATGGGGATAATGATAGCATTTACAGAAGAAAGTATTGTTGAGTATCAAATGCAATTATGATAATAATGTATGTCAATCACTTTGTAAACCATAAAGCACTTTGTAAAAAGTAACTTATCAGTAGAGCTTTAATGGGTAAGCACTGTCATTTCATCACTTTAGGGCAAATCTAAGGGAGGAAATTGCCTTCTGTAAATGGAAAATGCCTTCTTAGCAACTTCTTTCTAAAACTTCCTCTTTGAAGTCCTCCACTGTGAAGGGAACTCACTATCACTTAGGGTAATCATTCCACTTTTGTATAGCTCTGTTAGGAAATTTTTTAATTATTTAAGTCCTAAATCTGACTTAAAACTTCACTTATTCCTAGAGACTTGCATGAACTGATGCTGAGGGAAATGAGCAGAACCAGGAGATCATTGTACACGGCAACAACAATACTATATGATGATCAATTCTAATGGACATGATTCTCTTCAACAGTGAAATGTTTCAAACCGGTTCCAATTGTTCAGTGAAGAAAGCCACATACACCCAGAGAGAGGGATATGAAATGTGGACCACAATATAACATTTCCAAGCTCTCTATTGATGTTTGCTTGCATTGTTTCCTTTCTCAGATTTTTTTCTTGTAGATATGATTTTTCTTGCATAGCAAGATAAGTGTGGAAATATGTATACATATATTCAATTTGTCAAGTATTTTAACATAATTAATATGTAGTAGACTTCCTGCCATCTAGAGGAGGGATGGGAAATAGCGGGGAAAATTTATAACGAAAAGTTTTGTAAGAGTCAATGTTGAAGAATTACCCACACATATGTTTTGCAAATAAAAAGCTTTAATAATAAAAAAAACACTTCACTTATTGTGCTTAGTTCTGCCTTCTGGTTCTAAAGTGAATGAATTTAATTCTGCTTCTTCCACATAACATTTCAGATTACTTGAAGTTGCTATTCATGACATTTATCCATCACTTGCCCTTCTAAATTTTCTCTCATGTAGCCCAAATATCCACAGTTTATTCAACTAATCTTAATATTGTTTTGAATCCCTTCATCATCCTGATTGTCCTCCAGTTTATTACTGAATTTCCTAAGATGGATCCAGATTTTAATCTGTTACTTCAGATATAGTCTTACAGTACAGACAAAGGCCATGTTTTCATTTTTGGCTGACATGTTGTACTCCTGACTCATAATGAGTATCAGTCTGCCATCCCCTCCCTTTTCCCACATCCCCAAGATATTTTTTTTGAAAATCATTGTCTAGCCATGTAGTCATCATTTTGCTCAATTTGACAGTTGCTTCTTTACAACCATAAGAGGACTTAATAAGTATCCTTTTTAAATTTCATCTTATTAAATGAGATTTCCACTTACCTGATCTATCAAGATTTTTTTTTGAGTTTTAAGACTTACCCCCAATTATATTAGCTATCCTTTCTGTCATTTACAAATATGATTTATACTAGTCAAATCAATAATAAAAATAGGAGCAAGGAAAGAAGTATAGGACATGCTTCTATAGACTTTTCTCCAGGTTGACATCAATTCCATACACTTTTAGAATGTTTCATAACTTTTAGACCATCTATAAATGTAAATTTAACTGTTGGTATGCTATATGTGAGAACATTTTCCAGTAATTAATGAATTGGTATATTGCCAGAAGACTGTAACTATTTCAGTAGTGACAGTCTTGCTATAATAGAAGTAAAAAAGCGTAAGAAAATTGTAGCAAGCCCAGAGGTTCTTTTTGGAGACTAAAACAAAGAAGTTGATGGAACTAATTTCACTGTGTAATAATAATAGCCATTTAAAGTTTGCAAAGCACTTAAAACATTATCTCATTTGTTTCTTACGGCTGTTAGAAAGGTACTTCTCCATCTTATTGTTGTAGAAACCAAAATTTAGAGGCTGGATAACTTGCATAGGAATGAAAAATTAAAACCATGGGAGCTGATGTAGTCACCAAGAGATGGAGCATAACAAGAAAAGTAGATTTAGTCTATCTTAGACTATATCCATAATTAGGATCTGTTATTCTGATGATGAAATGACAAAGGAAACTTAGAATAAACAGACAAGTATGAGGAAAGCCAAAGGAATCATGAAAGTGTCATGAAAGTCTCAAAAGGTATATGAGATCAACAGTGTCTGAAGTTGGATTTAAAACCAAGTATTGCCAACTCTAAGTCCAGTACTACAGCTACTATGGCCCATGTATTCAAGGCAGCAGCAAAGATCATTTAATGGATCATATCTTTATCTTGCTTTGTCTTCTCATGATTGGTCGGTTGGTAGTTATTGTCCTTCATGCTTGAAGAGGATCAAAATGTTATCACTGTAATGGGATCATGGTATGATGTGTCTGACTGGATGAACCCACCAATAAGAGCTCAGAAGGCTCAAGTCAGGCATAAATAGTCCATTTGAACATTTGGAGTAGAGATAGATCTCAATTTGCTCATGATAAGCATAAATAAAAAAAACTGTCATAATAATTGAAACCTTTTTTTTTACCAACTCCTCTTTCAGAGGACAAAAAATTTCAAAAATGAACTAGTCAGAATCACACACAGTCATCATGCACATTAACACTTAATAACTAATAAAAAAAATAGACATAGGCAAGTATTTGAACATAACATGTAGTGGATTTACTGCCATCTAGCGGAGGGGTGGGGACTAAGGGGGAAAATTTGTAACAGAAAGCTTTGTTGAAGTGTTGAAGAATTACCCACACATATGTTTCACAAATAAAAAAGCTTTAATTAAAAAATAGACATAGGGAAAGGTAGTGAAAATATGTATGATTCTGGATTCAGTTAAACAATTCAAATTATCGACTTATGCCCCCGATCTATTCTCCTTTGGTCTTCTCCAGCATTCTCTCTTGGTCATTATCAATCCCTTCCTATTTACTGCTTCCCTTGTTACTGCTTTCAGCTATATCCGACTCTTCATTAAAAAAAAAAAAACCCTTCACTATATTCTACCATACTTCCAAGCTATCATTTGTATCTTTCCCACATTTTGCAGCCAAAATTCTAGGAAAAAATATTTTATCTTTCTTGCAATTTTTTTTCCTTTTACTCTCTTTTCTACCATTTAATATGACATTCAGCTACATTACTCAATAGAAATTACTCTCTCCAAAGTTACAAAGATTTCTCACTGTACAAATCTAATGGCTTTGTTTCAGTCCTCAGTCTTCTGGAAACTGCCGCTGAATTTGCCACTGTTGATCATACTCTCATTTTTGGACTTTTATGACATTATTCTCCTTTAGTTTTTCTCATACTTGTCTTACTGTTTCTTCTGAGTTCCCTTTGCTATTTCATCATCAGAATAATAGATACTGGTTATTGTTATAATCTAAGATTTTGACCTAAAAATTCTACTTTTCTCTTTATACTGTATCTCTTGGTGACTACATTTTCTCTCAAGGGTTTAATTTTTCATTCATATGCTGATGATTCCTAAATCTCGATCTGCAATGGTATTTAGTCTTTCTCCCTGCCTCAATTCCTCATTGTCAACTGCCTAATAGACATTTAAATAATATATTCTGCAGACATTTTACATGTTAAAAAAATACCTCATTGTCTTTATCTCCATATTTCTTCTCTTCCAAACTTCTTTATTTCTGTTGAAACTATTACCATATTTCTAATGTTCCAGAGTTGCAAACATGGTTATGCTTTATGACATATATCTAACTAGTTCCCAAATACTACTGTTTCTGTCTCTATAATTTCTCATGACACTAAACCCTTCGCAAATACAAATATTTGTGACCTCTCACTTAGATTATTGAAAAATCTTCCAGTTTTGATCTGTCTCATTCCTTTCCTTTTTCAGTACACACTGCTATCAAAGTAATTTTGTTCAAGTATAGATCTGAACAGATTACTTACCTACTTTATCAAGTCTACTGATTCCCTATTGCCTCTATGATAAAATATAAATTCTCTCTAGCTTTTAAAGCCCTTCACAATCTTGTCCCCACCTATCTTTCTAGTTTCATTTGATTTATTTTTTCCGGTTATACTTTGTCATCAGCTAAACTTATCTGCTCTCTCTTCTTCCATCTCAGCTAGTTTGTACTGGCCTCCTTACACGACCTTTCTTACCTGTCTCCTTTTCCTGTAAGATGCAACTCAAACACCATCTTCTACATGAAACTTTTCATATCTCCTCAAGAGATATGAACCTTTCTCTCATACTACTTTGTATTTATTTTGCATATATTCATATATACATGTGTACACAGAAATATGTGGGTATATTTAATTTTCTTTCTATCATAAACTTAAAAAACCCCTTTTTATTCAATGTTACTTAATTTTAGGTCCACATTCTTTCCTCCTTCCACCTCTTACTGCCCAATTGGGAAACCAGGAAAAATAATTACCATTTTTATTATCTTGGTTTTGCCTATCCATGAACAATGAAACAAATGAGGGCTTGGTACAATGTTTAGCACAGTACCTGGTATGTAGTAAACACTTAATAAATCCCTAACACCCCCATTACCTTCTTTATGGAGAGTAATGGTACAACTATCATGGGGGAGTAAGATAATTTTTTAATATCAAAGTAAATTCTCATACTTGAAAAAGCTAACCATTGTTTCATACCATTACATTTATGAATACAAGGTACTGCATCAGCTTCTATCACAAGGTCTCTATGTGCTATGTGAATTTGCCTTGTGACACTTGTATGGTATCTCTTTCTATCTTTTACATCTTGTAAACCACTTTACATCTCTTTTTGGACAGGTTATTCAATTCACTTGAAGGAAAAGAAGGAAACAGATATAATTCTGATTACATTAATTAAAAATTTAGGATCTCACAAAAATCTTAATAAAAGGGATGTGAATTTTTATTTTGATTGTTTTGGCATAACACTTTTTGGTACAGTATTTTAATAAAACAATCCACTGAGATATTGCATAGAAAATACATATAAAGGTAACATATATACATTTCTTAAAAATAGAATACATCTTGGCAAATTACTTCCAGAGTCTGTCACCGCCTTGTACAGTGTTTTGACGTTGAATATTATGCTAAATCAAACTTGCTGGAGTTTGGAGGAAAATGGTTCCATTAGTTTCTTTAAAAAAATCTTTTTAACTGCCCACGTGTATAAAGAATACTGGAATGTAAAAGTTGTGGCATTAAATGAATGGAAAGATTATGTCAAAATATTAACATTTCAGATCCATGTCATAAAAATATTCTCTGAGGAAGAACTCATGGTTTTGGTTACAATTCACAAATGGTTCAGCTGAGTTCACATAATCACTGAAATATCCATATTTAGAAGGTTAAGTAAAACAGATGAACATCATTTGGGACAGAATAATCCTTCTAGGAGTTATATATATATATATATATATATTTGAAGTAAGTGTTATGTCTTTAAATTTTTTTTGGAAATGAAAGTATATGTATAAGTCCTATTATAGAGTACAAATAGGAAGAAAAGCATGATCTTAAATTATAAGCATTGAGTAGATTATTTGGTAACTAGCTTCATCATTCTAAATATGGCCAAATTACAAAAAAGGCCTTCAATTAACATTTGCAAAGGAGAAACATGGTTGTAATAACAGTTCAGAATACTAAACTACTATGTCAAATATCCCCTGATGCGTAATTTTGGGTGTTCAGAACAATCTTCAGAAAGTTACTGCTCCAGTGTAATAAATAAAGCAAATAATATAGTTTCTTCCAAACCTCATTAAACACACACATACACACACGCATGCACACACACAAACACATGCACAGCTCCCCTCAATCAAACAAAATACTAGAAATAACTCAGCAGTGCCAAGTTTGGCACAAGAAAGAGCATAGCACCATTTTCAAGTTGCAAAGTTTACAACTGTTTGGAGAGAGAGAGAAGGAAAGGTAAATCTGGAAGGGGCAGGTATTCCCCTATGAACATTGTTAAGCTACATGCGTTAGTATGGATAGGCAGAGACAGCTATATAAACAATGAATGTTGTCTGATATTCAATGGTCCCATTGGCGCTGTAGGACAAGGCTCTAACCCTCATTCGGTAAGTCTCTGCTTCTCGCAGAGGTCGAGTGGTATAGACAACACCTTTCAAGTTTTCATCCCTGAGGGCAAAAGGGACTGTCTGGTCCTCATCCACCATGAGGAATGTTGTCCTGGGATGCATCACTCCATCCTGGGTGTATGCAACCAGCCGGATTAAATCTTGATTGGCGGCTATTCCAAACGGGAGGGAGACAAGTTTGTATTCCAGTGCGTATGGGCTTAAGGCACATTCCAAATCATTGGGTGGACAATTTTTAAGACAGAACCTGGAGATGATAAACACATATAATACAGGCAGTTATTTGTCTCTGAATTAAGAGAGAGTATTGTGCAGGTAATTCTCATGCATGATGATTTGGAGGCTTTATAAAACATGCTGTATGATTACAGAATAATGAGGTCTAATCAAAGTTCTAAATTCTTGGCTCTAGACCAATGTTAGTATGAAAGTTTGTTTAAAGTGGACTCGCCCAAAGTGCACCAACAAGGAATGCAAATACTACAACAGTTTCTTCTAAATGTGTTTTTTCAATGCTATCTTTAGCCATTTGCTCTTCCTATAGATGATAATGTCGGAATAATTGCCTAAGCTAGATGATTATGTTGTGTCCAAGAAAGTCTCCATTTCTTTCAATAAGGATATTTTATATATTTAATGAAGATACAGTATATATTTAATGAAGATACACTTTTTTTCTTTTGGATAGACCATACATGGACATTATAAGAACCTTAAGAGTGCCTTTAAGTATAAGGCGTATTAATATTCAAAAACTCCTTGAGTAAAAAGGCATTGACATTGTAGCTTTGCTAATCATTTTGTTATCATGGATCTCTTTGGAAATCTGGTAAAGCCTACAGACATTACAGAGAATAATATTGTAAAGTCAATGAAAGTTATGAGATTCAAAGTAAACTGATTATATATAAATATAGCTACTAAAAGTTTTTTTCAAAGTTCATAGACCCCAAGTTAAAAACCCTATTACTACATATTGCTAAAGAGAATGAAATATATATATATATATATATATATATATATATATATATATACACACACACACATATATATATATATACAGATGATTTTCATTTCTTTTTTGGGGTAAATTTAAAAATTTATTTTAAACTTAAATACAAAGTGAGAAAGGGAAAAACTTCCAGGTATACAGCAGAATATGAGAGAATTCAATATAAAACAATAAATTTTCATTTCAAGAGAGCCTACAAGATGAATATTACATATTTTTTTCAAAGCTGACCAACTTTTCTTTGTTTCCTTGTAGGTTTACTTCTCTGTTGTGCACTTTTTGCTTTTTTCTCCTCTCCCTTAATCCATCTCATTCTAAAGATTATATTTAAGCACATATATTTGTGTGTGTGTGAGAGAGAGAGTATGTTTATATATATATATATATGTATGTATATATATACACACACACAGACACAACAGTATCCAGAAACATACATATATATACTTATACATACATATATATATTATTACACACCCCTATACTTATATACATTCATACACACACACACACATATATGTATATATATCTTATTCTTATCTTATTCTCTGTAAGTGGGCAGTATTTTTTAAAGTCCAAGTCTTTTCATGCTTTTCTAAATCAACCAGCTCATCATTTCTTACATCACAGTAGTATTCCAACCTAATCACATCTTATCTGAAAGATTGTCTATTAAAGTTTTTCCCCCAATTTTCTGCATTTCTTATATTCTTGGCTACACAGATTTTATTCATACAAGAAAAATTTAATTTAAAGTAATCAGAATTATCCATTTTACTTAACAATTCTTTCACTTTATGATATAGTTTAAGGTCTGATACTCCTGAATCCGTTTCCTTTGCATCTTTTTTTCCCCTGAATTTCTTTGAAGTTCCTGACCTTTTGTTCTTCCAAAAGAACTTTGGTATTATTTTTTCTAACTTAGTAAAGATAATTTTTTAATGATTTAATTGGGATGGTATTAAATCAATAGATAAGTTTGGTAAAAACTGTATTTTAAAAAATATTATTGGCTTTATTTATCTTTGAACAATAAATATTACTTTAGTTTTTTATATCTGACTTTATTTGTATAAAAAGTTCTTATATTTATGTTCCTATAGTTCCTATGTCTGTTTTGGCAGGTATACTCTCAGGGATTTTATACTGTATCCTTATTTTAAGTGGTCTAAAAAATGATGCTACACAGTATAGTTTTTCTATTTTTCTCTTTTGATTAAATTTACTTTAGCTTTAACTTTATTTGAGAACATGATTTCTATTCCTGATTTTTTAACATAATAAACTCCATTTTTGCCCTTTATTTTATTTTTATGTGTATCTCTCATTTTTATTGTGTTTCCTGAAGCAACATATTGTTGAATTCAGAATTTTAATCTGGTATTCATTTCTATTCTATGGGTATCTTTATCCCATTCATGTTCTAAGTTATATTTTTATGTATTTTTCTCCTTCCCATTTTTCTTCACTATTCTTCTCACCCTATTTAACTTGTCCCTCTTCACTATTCTATTTTACTGCTACCTTCTCCTCTTATTTCTTAACCCATCCATCCCTCTAAGAATTCTTCTCTTATTCTCTCCCCCTGCCCTATCTCTTTGCCTTCTTATTCATTTCTGTAGTTAGATTTTCATATTTTTCTAGTTATATATGTTGTTCCCTCTTTCACCGATTCTGATGAGATTAAAATTCTAGCACTACCCTCCCAGATGCTTCTGTATAATTTTTTTTTCCTTTTATACCTCATTTGTATGAGATGATTACTCATTTTTATCTCTTATTACATTTTTATTCTTTTAGAATCATTCTAACATACTTAGCTCAGCCCAAAACCTTCTTTCAAACTACGGAAATAATGATTATAGTTATAAAAGTACTTATAATGATTTGACATATAAGTAAACATATAAGTTCCCTTATAGTTGGTCTATGTTTAATAGAATAGTATAAGTTTCTCTTTGCCCAATTCTATATTTCAAGGAACTATTTTCTTTCTTAAATTTTTGAGTCTCTTTCAAGTTGGTTGACTTTAATAATTTTCTTGGACTGTTCTTAATTTTTCCTAACTTTTCCTTGATCTCTCTCATTTGATTTTTAAAATCCTTCAGAAGTTCTTTCAAGAATTCTTTTTGTTCTTTGGACCACTTGGTGCTGGCTTTTAAAGTTCCATTATCTTCCTCAAATATGAACCCAGATCTTTTCTATCCTCATAGTGGTTATGGCTGGGTTCTTTCTCCTTTGCTTACTAATTTTTATTTATTTATTTTTGTTTTTTAGCAGCTATTGGTATGCTATTGGTATAATCAAGTTTTAATCCTGAGGTATGGAGAATAGCACTCAAGCCTTAGATCTTTCTCACTATTATTTTCTGAGGTCTCTCCTGGAGTCCAACCTTGAACTGTCCTCTCAATTCCTAATCTGTGGCCAGGGCCTCTAGTCACCACCCAGCAAATGATTTTCTCTTTGAGTTCTCTTAGGTGGCTGCAAACTACAGCTCTTTTACAAATGTCCACAGCCAGCAGGGTCCCTGCCCCTCTGCCACTGTTTTCATCAGGTGTGTATTAGCTTCTTCTCCCCTGCAGTTGCAGTCCAGTCCAGGATGCATGTAATCTACATAGTTATTCTTGACATCCCTTGACAATGGAAGGTCCTTCAGTCTCCTACTCAGCTGTCCAAAAGATGAAAGTTTCTAAGGCTGAGACCATCTCCCAACCTCAGCTGTCCCCAAGGTGTTGTTTGTTGATTCTGCAGAGCCAACCTAAAGATGTGTGCCCTTCACTCAGGCTGAACCCTAACCCCTGGAGTTTAGGTTTTTTTGGGGGTCTTTTCAAGTTGTCTTAGAAGGGTAAATGACTTACCCCAACTTTTATTTGTTTCCAATGTTCTACATTCCAGCTGAAGCAATGTTTTTCCCCCAGAGGAAATTTGGAGAGCCAAAGATTTTTTGACCTATTCTGCTATCTTCCAGGATCATTTTCATCTCAATGTAGATTGTAATATTGCTTTTCCTTGAAATGGTGAATACTAGACAAGTTGAACAGGACTATCAGATGTTATTTGTTGGAAGAGAAAGGATTTGGGGATTATTTGATTAAGAAAATCTAGGATGAGAAAGTTAGACTTACCCTGAAACAGGTTCTCGTTGATAGTTGGGTGGACATGGTGTGTCTATACACTGGTAGCTTCCTCTCATGTTGAAACACATTCGATTGGGTCCACAATGAATGTTCTGTTCCAGGCACTCATCAATATCTAATTAGATAAAAAAGTACCACCTATTAGTATGTTGGGTTGGAAAAGTTGTTTGTGTTTAGTTATTATACTAGACAGTGTTCTCTTGCTTTTGAGACCACTGGGTAGGGGCACACTTACCTTTGAAATTATTTATCTCCCATTCCTGGTTGAATGAGCACTGGAATGAGATTGTGAAGGGACAAGGCATAGGAGACATAGGAATTGGGTTCGTGTTCCACAACAGGTATTAGCTATGTGATCCCTGGGCAAGTCACTTTAACTTTTCAGTGGTCTAGAACACTCTCCAAGACTGTGATTAACAAAGAACATGGTACCCTGCATTGATGAGATAGTTTTCTCCCTGAAGTTCCCTATACTAATAAAATTAAAGGTTTAGTCTTTGTCCTATGTCTAAAATTTCTTATCTGTAAAATGAGGATTAAAACATCTGGATACACTAAATTAAAACTGTGGATAGACAGTTTTCAATATGACTCTTATAAGTCATGCGGTTATCATGAACTAGTTTCAAAAGCCTATCATCCATTAGTCCTGTATTTGACATTAACACTAGAATCTTTCAGAAAAGTCTTCCAAAAAGTTGAGACAAGACACAATGGTTTAGAAATTTAAATACCTGATTTCTAGTTCAGATTCTGTTACGAATAACTCTTTGACCTTGAAGAGATCCCTTACCCTCTTCTGGGCATTTATATTCTCAGTAGCAAAGTGAAGAAATAAGCTATCTCTAAGATTTTATGATTTTGTAACTTCTTCTAATTGATCTCCTTGTCCCAATCTCTAACCTAGATTCATTTGAGTAATACTTTTAGTAGTAGAAAATGTATAAAATAAAGAATGTGCTTTTGTACTCAAGTTTGGTGGCTATCCTGAGAGGACTATTAGTAAAACATAGAGTAAAATCTATTAGAGTAATAATAGTATCTAAATAATCAGAGCTTTTCATTGGTTAGAATTGACCCAGATGGGACCATGAAAAACATAGTACAAAAACATGCTTGCAATAGATGTCCTAAGCCATAATCCCAATTATATGTTTAGCCTGCTCTTACAATTTTTTTTAAATATTTCACAAAAACTTTTGTATGGTTTAAGACTTTGAAGACTTCCTAGAGTGCTCTTTTTTTGTTTACCAACACAAAAACAAAAACAAAATTCAATGAACCAACTACCACCACTGCAACCAAACCAGTTAGTAGAAAGAGTAGTGGTGCAAAATGCCTATGTGGTAATGTCCATTATTAAATATCATAAACAAATTCATTTATTCCAGAAATCGAGAATTCCTTGATGCCAAAGGACTATTTTTTATTTTTCTTTGTATCTCCAGCAGTTAGCACAGTGACTAGAAGGCAGAAAAAAGATTACTTTTTGTTGTTTGATGTTTGATAGTGTAAATATTAATACTGCCAGAGGCCTGTCCATTGAGGAGTGAAGGATTAGCAACTGTAAAGGCTTTAAGTACAAGCTAAGTCACAAAAACACCTAGACCAGTTGTTTGCTGCACATCATTCACAGTCCCCTTTGTCCAGAGTATAAGCTCCTTGAAATTAAGGATTGTTATATTTTTGTGTTTCTTAGTGGATAGAGTTCTAGGCTCAAATCATTAAGATCTAAGTTTAAATTTTATTAGATGTCAACCTGGCGAAGCCATTTAGCTTCTGTTCGTCTTGCTTTCCTCATTTTTAAAACGAGGATAAAATAACATCAATCTTACAGGTTTTTGACAGGAACAAATGAGATAAAAATATGTATGCCATTAAATAAAGTCTATTAAAATGCAAATGTTATTTCAAGAGGGAAAGAGTGCTAATTATTGGAGGAATCAGGAAAGATCTTATATAGAAAGTATCAACTAGGTTATGCTTTTAAAGAAGCCAGGAATTCTATAAGGAAGGATGAAAAAGGAGTATATTTCAGGAATGGAGGAACACTTGTTGGAGATAAGAGATAGAAAGTCATAGAAAAGAAATAGATACTAGGCCAGTTTGATTATAATGAAAAATATGGGAAGGGGAATAATATAAGTAAAACTGGAAAGAGATGGGAAACAGTGTAAAGAGTTTTAAATTACAGGTCAAGGATTTTCTATTTTATATTATAGGCAAAAGGAAGTTAATCAAGATCTTTTTGAATCTGGAGACATCAGTTAGATGTGTGTTTTTATAAAAGTCATTATGACAGTTGTGTGTAGTATAGAGTATAATGTTTATTGAATTAAACTGAGACCAAAATGATTAACTTTTTTCTTTTTTTATATTTCAGCCAAAGAAAAAGATTCTTGAAACATTTAGATTTTCAATAAAGAAGCCTATTATAATCCAAATATTGATAAAATCAAAGATTATTTCTATACATAGGGACAGATTAGCCTGCTGCTTTAAGTTAATGTTAATAGACTACATAAATAAATAGAATATAAATTCAGAATTGTTAGGAATTAGTGAGTGGAACTGAACATTGATATAGAGAAATATAGTTTCCTGTTCCCTCTGCCTGGGAAAATTTAAGATTGTGCTCTCATCTTATAGATTCCTACTATTTGAATCTATCATCTGTCTTCACACAATATCAGTTCCATTATGATTTACTTCTTTCAATTATCAACTTATTTTATATCACTAAATGTTCAAAAATAAGAAAAAGCCTGAGTCAACCAATGGCAGTCTTTTGCTCCTCATAAATACCTCAGACATTTTAAAGAGATGTAAAAATATCCCAAGTTATTTTTTATAGCTGACTTTTTAGGGGCATAATTATTTTCTCTCATGTCTTTATAAAACCACAATAACATGAAACACATTTAAATTGCAAACATTTCACATTCCACCTGGTTTTAATTTTTACACATGATTTTCCATTCTCCAAAGCATTAACTGAGATATGAAACATAGTTTGAACTGAATGAAACTGACAAGAATAACTGAAAAAAACAAACTGGCATTATTTTTCAAGGACTCAATTTAAGCTTGAACAAATTGTTTCCGACTGCAATTTGTATTTCAGATATTTCAGTATTGACCAGGTTGCTTGGTACAGGAGTCAGGAAGAGGAATAAGAAACCATGATAATAACCAGATATCCATCTTGAAGGAACTGTACCTTCACAGCTCTGATTGTTCTGCCAACTCTGTTATATTTAAATTTAGGGAAAATGCTGCAGAATGAGTTCTCAGATCATAGCCAGTGCCACACCCCCTCAACATCTCCAGTACCTGTTGCTACAAGTTCCAGTAATTCCTCTGCTCACAGTGTAAGACAGTCAAATGGGCTTTGGACTTGGTGGAAGTCAGGAATCCTATGTCACTAATTGCTGTATGATCTTGGATTTTATGATCAAAGAGGCTCAATTCAAATTTAAAATTTGGTGAATTCTCTGAGCTTTGATTTCCTTATCAGTAGAATTAATGAAATAATGCTTACTCTGCTTATATTTCAGTTTTTTTAAGAACTAATGAAAGTATGGCTCTTAAAGCATAAAGTCATTAGGCAAAAGTATTATTATTTTACTCTCAACCTTCATGTAAAGAATATGTAATATTTCTTATATTATTAAAGTCCCATTCTGGTGCTGTACTGTGTACATAGAAAAGATTATTGGGTTCTTGAAAGTTAAGGCAGTGGAAGTGATTGATTTCTGTTCATAATAACTTGGGAAAAATATGTGGTGAGATTTGGAGGCAACATAGTCTGCATTGTATTGGATGGGGGAGTACACATACTGATGAAATTAAAAATATTTTAAAATATTTGATTGTATAGGGTAGGAGTTTTCATCATCCAGGTGCATTTATCAACTTCTTTATTTTCTACGTGGACAATGGGGAATATGGATGTTTCTGTAGTGGTGATGAGAGGGAAGAAGGAACATGACAAAAAGTCTGTTGAAGTAAAATACTAATCTACTCTGATCTTATTTCCTTGAGCTCCATTCTGATAAAAATCTAATTTTTCCTTAGAGAATATCCTTTTAGAGAAAGAACACTTAGAGGAACATGAGTAGCAGACTAAAAAAAAGTTGCATTCATATATATATATATACATACATATTGGTATCAGATACAGTTTAGACACAGAATAATGAACTCCTAAAATAACTCTTTAATCTGTAGAAGCAGTGTGGTGCAATAGAACAAATCCTGGACTTGAAGTGAAGGGAAATCTAGGTTCAGCATCTCCCTTGACTACTTAATAAATGTTTCTTGCCAAGCGTCAAAGATTCATATTCTTCCATGTACTATTAAAATGGGGATAATCATACTTGGAGTATTTCCCTCACAGGACTGTTAAAAAGCTCAATTGAGATAACACTTTGGAAACTTCATAGGGATATATAAATGGCAGCCATTATAACTTAGGAGCATGTCCAGATTTCATTTGGAAGGCCATCTGGTCTAACTTGCACTTGACAAGAAACCTATTTACAACTTCCCTAACAAGTACTTATCTCACCTTCCCTAGGAGGAACATCACTTTTTAAGGAAGCCCATTAAATATTTGAATAGTTGTAGAAGTTTTTCTTTAAATAGAAGCTTATTAAATGCTTGTTCAGCACAATTGAATAGAAAGAGAACCCAAACAATGGGAAAGGGGATTGGGCAGATAGAAGATGAATTACTTGAAAAACAAAACATGTTTTACTCTTACTGCTTTTTGACTGGGTTTTAAATCAGTGTGGAGAAATGTTCTTACCTTGACATGTCTTTCCATTTGGCATAAGTTGATAGCCTGGTGGACAGACACATCTATAGCTTCCAAAAGTGTTTTTACATTCATGCTGACAGGAATCTCTGTTTTCACATTCATCAATATCTATTCAGGGAAAAAAAGACAGTTTGTAACCCTGTAATACAAACAGGATATCTGAAAGACTAAACTATTAAAAAACCAGTTATTACTATGCAACCCCCCACAATTTCTTCATGAACATTACTGCAATCTATTTCAAAATATTGAAATCCATTAAATTTTTTTTTATTTGCAAAACATATGTATGGGTAATTCTTCAACATTATTATGTTAAAATACTTGAGAAATCCATTCTTAAAAATTAATTCACTATAGGCTAAGCTGTATTCTGTATGGACCTCTTTTTTGAATATATGATGGCTACCATCCAAAATGGAATAATCTCCAGGTAAAATAAGCAGCTTAAAAAAATATCACATACTTCCCTACAACCGATGAAGTGTTAAATTCCTTATGTTATCCAGAAAATTCAGTTTCTGTTTAGTTTAGGTGGGTAATAGCAATTATAATTACAGTCTGAACTTTTGGCTGTTACTACACACATGTGCTGGTTTATAATACATAGATATGTGCATGTGAATGTCTTTCACCACTCCAATCCACTAACACACTCTGTTGCCAAAGTTGTTCTTTTAAGTGCAGATGAGACCATATGACTCCTTTATTCACCCAACTCCATTGGCTTCCTTTTTTTCTAAGATAAAATATAAACTCTTATGTAACTGTTAAGACCTTATAAAATCTACCTCCAATCTGTCTTTCCCTCTCATACTCTCTGAACCAGCCAAATTGTTCTTTTCTCTTTGTTCCTTATATAAATCTCCTGTCTCTGCTTTTGTAGGGGCCATAATGTATTCTTCTCCCCACCTCCCCCACATTATCTCTGTTTCTGAGTCCCTCTATTCAGAATGCATCTTGGGCACCATATTCTATGTGAATATTCTACATGACTGTCCTGACCGCTAGTTGTTTTCCCTCACAATCACTTTATATTTATTTAACTACTTTGTATATATTTGAATTTATTAACTTAATATGTAATTGTTATCCCCCCTTTAGAATATACACTTGCTATAAGTAGATAGTTTATTTTTTGTACTATATCCTCAATGCCTAACATAGTACCTGGTGTTTAATAAATGCTTGTTAGTTGATTGATTGGGGTACATATAGACATTCACACATACATAATTTTCTCAAGACATAAAATCTTAAGTTAATCTTTGATTATGAACTTTATATATTAAACCCCACAATTTTTCAAGAAAAATGGTGCAAATCAATCTTGTTACTTGTCTTCACACTCATAAACAGATAATTTTAAATGGCTCTTGATTAAAAAAAATCTACTATGGGCTTCAAAATATGATTTTTCTTGGTCTCAGATTTGTCTTGCTACATAAATTCTCCTTTGGCCTGATACACAGTAACCTTATTGACTGACTCATAATAGTCACTATCTCTGAGCACACATTATCTAATGGTAGAATAAGGATGAGACCAAGAAATGAATAAATCACAGTATTAAAACTACGAGGGGATTTAAAAAAGGAAAAACAAATTGTTGTGGATGAGCCACATAATGCAGAGCTGATAACTGTTATTTCTTTCAAATGTAATATGCAATGACTTAAAAAAGAAAACCACTAATATTCACGAAGCACCTCTACATTAATTAAAGATAATTGACACAAATATGGTCATTTTCCATTTGGAAACTAATTTTTATTTCATCTCTTCATAATTTACCTCAAGCAAAAATTTTAAAAAGAGCAATAGAATGGATTAATATTATTGTAGTAGACACAAAAGTAATTTCTATAAAGGAGAATTGCCTGCAGAAGTGATTCTGTAGTCATCATTCATGTTAAACTATGCAATGAATTTTAAAAAACCCTCAATTTAGTTCAGTTCTGACATGATATCATGATGTTACATTGATCCTTAACTTAAAGCCCATTCAAATACTTGGTAAAATCATCCCTTCTAGAGGATTAATAAAAATACATTTGGGTTTATTGTAATTTATTCTTGCTATGTTCTAAAGCTGTTTGGGATCTTAGTGTAAATCTTTTAAAAATACTTAATGTTGTAAAATAATTTGAATTTGAATGACACTCTGAAATTTTTCATGGACGAAGTCCATTAATCATCTGTTAAAGAAAAACATTCTTTATCCCCTAAGTTTATTCCTCATTAGGATATTGTACATTTAGATGTAAAGCACCTATTCTGTGATTAGCTGTACTTGGAGAGATAAGAAAGTAAGTGCACAAACAGAAAAATTTAAAAATGCAGAGTTCCTTGGAGCGATATATACTTTAAAATTAATTTTAAAATAGAGAACTTGGTGGTTTGGCAAATAAAAGTAGGAAAGTTGTTCAACGCCTTTGACATAGACCAGGCAAAGATTTAGATAGGGAGGATACCAGTTGGGATAGAACAGCAAGTTCTAACATATTTATTAAAAAAAAAAGTCGAGAGGAGTTACTGATCACCATGGGATTTGAGGAATGAGCAGTGGGTAAGATAAAGATACTGACAGTGACGGTAAAGAGTCAGGAGAAGGAGGCATGAGGGAAGAAATTAGTGCATCTTCTATACACAATCAGATGGCATATTTAGAAATTTAAGAACAATGAGATGGACCCTTTAGATCAAAATCTCAGGGAAAAAATCAAGGATGGAGGAATGGTTTAGTTAGTCAATTATATAATATTATATATTAATTATGTAAGTAAATTATAAAATGAACTTCTTGTTAAGGAGGCCCTGAAGAGAGCATCTGGAAACACAAAGAAAAAAGCAAGTACAGTAACTGGATAGATTACAGACATCACAAGGATGGAGGTTTAGGAGAAGTATATAGCCAAAAGTTTTAAATATTAAGGAAAGGACTAGAATAAAAGTGGAATATAAGTCTTTTTATTTGGCCATAAAAATCTGATATTCACAGATCACAAATCATTTTAACTTATAATTTTTTTAGTCATTTAAGGAATGACCAATAAGAAAATATATTTTCCCCCTCTCTTCTTTTCCCATTCCCCGTAAAGTATATGTAAGACAGATGGTGGAATCTGTGATCAAAATAAGGCCATAAACCTTGACTTAGAACGTTAAAGCAAACTTTTGAAAGCAAATCAAATTGCAGTTCTGTGAATTTTGTGAAACATATTCAAAGGATCCATTTAAGAGTAGTGGAGACAATTTTATTTCAGCCCTTCCCTCATCTTATCTAATAATAACCTACAAATTAATCCAGAATTAAAAAAATAGTCAAACCAGGTGATTTATGTCATGTAACTTGAGCACTTTGTTAAGAGATTTTAGTGTTTGACTTTTGAATCTGTCCTGGTGAAAATGGTCTGCATTGGCATCTCCCTGAGATAGCTGTTATCTAAAGGTGTTACATTTTATGACACTGTCTAGCACCTTTTTTTTGCATATCTATTTTTAACACAATTTTAACACAACACAAATTTCTCACAATTTAACACAATGAAATTCAGGAGAATTTCATTTTACCACTTCAAAATTATTTTAGTAACTTAAAAAAATTGGAGAGGAAATTGAAATAAAATGCAATGAATTATTAGATTATATGAATGTAAAAGTGAGAATTTCTTTAAATTAAATTTGTGATCACTTTAGATGCCATAGTGTTTCTGTAGCTTCTGAAATGAAAACTGCAACTTGCAATCCTATGTGGTCAAGTGCACCCCACATTATCAAATATGTTTCAAATATACTTATTTGTAAGTATACAATAAGTGACTCCACAAAAGGCAATGTGATATGACTGACATTTACCTATACATGTGTGATTTCTTGCCTCATAGCCTTCAGGGCAAGTTTTCCTAATATTCCTTTTAGTCCTGGAGATAGATGTTCTGCTGTTTCTATACTCTGAGTAGGAGCTGTAGCGATTTGAGTACTGTCTGTAATTCTGTTGAGGTTGATTGTTGTCTCTCAGAGGGGAGAACTGTGCAAGATTATAACTACTGTAACGGGCACCATAATTTGGCAGCCTCTCCAATCCAGCGCAAGATTTCCCATCACCTAATAAATGTTGTCCAGGTGGACAGAGACACTTGAAGCTGCCAGCAATGTTGGTGCACTGATGTGCACAAGGTTTGGGCACTTGTTCACACTCATTAATGTCTGCTCATGTGACATAATCCATAAAAAGAAAAAAACACACACACAACACAGAAACAAAACATCAGTCTGTGGAAGAAGCTGGGGACATGATGTCATTGCAACAAAAACATGCCAGAGGGTTCTTCCATTTTTGTTGAGTTTTTCTAACAGATTTTGTCCTAAAAAAGACCTTATATAAAATTTTTGTATCATACCATTTTGAAATATCTAGGCCTCCTTAAAAACCCTTCCAAAAAATTCCTATATATAAAGATCCCCCCCTTCTTTAAACATTCTATCAGAAGCAAGATGATGAGAAATTAGAATAGTTAGATTAGAATTATATTTTTTTATGGTAATACCCTAAAATCCTTATGAATTTTAAGGCTGATGAAAGTTCTACTAATCTGTCGCTGGAAGAATTTTATCTTGATATATATTTAAAACTATTGTTATAGGATGTTGTTTAGAAATTCTCCTAATAAGTGAATTTGGTTCTTTTAGATAAAATTTTAAGTTTATATACATGTGTAAATTAATAAAAATAACATGCATTATAAATTCAACTTCACACTGACCAATCTTTAATCCCTGATATCTAAGAAGTTGGAAAAGAACAGACTATAAGAGATCCATAAATATTTGCTATGCAAACAGAAAGAGATACAATATGTCAGAAAAAAGATGGAAGACTTGACTACACCACAACTTTCAACTTATATATTTGTGCTTGCAAAGCAGAAATAACTACTGATATGGGCAACTAGATGGTACAGTTGTATAGAGTCAGCCTGAAGTCAGGAAGATACATCTTGAGTTCAAATTTAGCCTTAGACATTTACTAGTTGTGTGACCCTGAGCAAGCCCTTTAACCCTGTTTGACTCAATTTCTCATCTATAAAATGAGTTGGGGAACATAATGGCAAACAATTCTAATAACTCTGGCAAGAAAATCCCAAATGGGGTCAGAAAGAGTTGGATACAACTGAAATGAATGAATAACAATTATAAACTATTAATATGACAATAGATTCTAGTCTACTGTGAGGATAGGATAGTGAAAAATCCTCTTGATTTTGGCTATCTATAGAAATACAAAGTGTACTTTATGGTGTATATAATTGTATGCATCTATTTTGGGTAACTAAAAAAAAAAACAGTTCTTACATTATGAGCATTGAGGGCCAAATGCCATATCTAGCAACTTTTTATTAACACATTTGCTTATGATTCACATTTTGTTAACATTATGCTTAAAGAAACACAAACAAGTATCACAAGTATATTTTAAAAATTTTACTTTTAAAACTCCCTTAAAAAGTAATCATCATTATTATTATAACATTGGAGTGTTGTTATAAAGCAAGTGAATTTCTCCAAGTTGTATCATGGAGTCTTTAACTTAACTTAGCCTTTATCATGCTAAGAAAATTAAGAAATAAATATTGATGAATTTTAGGTTCACATGACTAAATTTTTTAATTTTCTGAATTATCAGGCACAATTTGCCTTGATCATAGGATTCAAAGACAAATGATGCAGTTTGGACAATTATCAACTTTAAAATAGTGTCTCTATGAGAACTTTAGTGTATATAGCTTTAAGCAATAGGCTGGACCATGAATGTGTTTTAGTAGTAATTTTATTTATTTAATAAGATTTCCTGTAAACTCACCCATACAGGGTCTTCCAACTCCCTGAGACCGATAACCTCGTGGACACACACAACGATAGCTTCCTTTTGTATTTTCACAGATCTGGTTATATCTGCATTGATGAGTGCCATCTTTGCATTCATCAATATCTATAGACAAAGAGGTAAAAAGAAGTGATGAAATTTCCTTTTTCAAAATCTAAAGTGCTAACTTTCCATCTTAAAACATATAATTGTTACAGTTTCTTAAGACAGTAGAAAGGTTGATTACAAAAAAGGATTAATTTGACTGCTACATTTCTCTACTTTTATGAAACTCTTTTGTTAACTTCCTGAAAATATAACATCCTTGTTCTCCTATTTCTTTGATCACTACTCTATTTTTTTCTACACTGGTTCCTCTTTCCTTTATTTTGACAGCTCCATGTTAGTACTCCATCTATTGTTTCTGATTGCAGCTTATCCATGCCTTCTTTTCCTGTTTGATCCTTGTCCATGTCCTAGAAATCCTTCATAAAGTACAGTATGGTGCAATAGAAAGTACATTAGTTTTAGATTTTGAGGATCTGGGTTCAAATTCTAACTCAGAATACTTTTGTGATAGTTTCTCAGTAAAATGAAAGGGTTATTTTAGGTGGTTCTTTCCAGTTCTAGATCTATAATCCTGGGTTCTATCCAACGTACCATTTCCCTTGACACTGTGAGGAGCACATAGGCTATTTATTTGGCTCTCTCTCACCAAAAGAACATGGATAGCAAATAACCTAACTTATTTTGACCATACATTTCTTTGATTACATCTCATAGTTTGATTCTTCTTTGTAGTTCCTTATGTGAAAGAGAAAGGGTAGAATAATACATAAAATTCTGGTCTTGGAAGAAAAAGATCTGGGCTCAAACTCTGTCTCAGGCATTTTCTAGTTACGTGATTTTGGACAAGTCAGTTACTCTCTCTGTACTGTAGTTTATCTATAACATGAGTGAACTTTACAGCTCCATTTAGCATTATGGAAGTGATGTGTTGGCGCTTACTTTCTTTTTTTGGAATAATAATATTTTTATTTATTTATGGCATGGACTTTCCAAAGCCATTCTTTTTTATTTTTTTTATTAAAGCTTTTTATTTGCAAAACATATATATGGGTAATTTTTCAACATCGACTCTTGCAAAACTTTCTGTTACAAAATTTCTCCCCCTAACCTCCACCCCTCCCCTAGATGGCAGGAAATCTAATACATGTTAATTATGGTAAAATACTTGACAAATTGAATATGTGTATACATATTTTTGCAATTATCTTGCTATGCAAGAAAAATCAGATCTACAAGAAAAAAAATCTGAGAAGGGAAACATAATGCAAGCAAACATCAATAGAGAGCATAAAAATGCTATGTTGTGGTCCACATTCATTTCCCTCTTTCTGGGTGTATATGGCTTTCTTCATCACTGAACAACTGGGACTGGTTTGAAACATTTCATTTTTGATGAGTGCCACACCTTCAGAATTGATCATCATATAGTCTTGTTGTTGCCGTGTATAACAATCTCTTGTTTCTGCTCATTTCACTCAGTCCAGTTCATGCAAGTCTGTTGGAGCCTACTTTTATGCACTATTGTATCATTCAATTGCCTTCTAAGTCATACTCATTTTTATTACTTTGAAGACTCTAATGTTCTATGACTTGTGGTCATACAGTGCTAGCAGCATACTGGATTTTAAATTATGAGCCTTTGTTTCAAATTGAAGTATGATGGCCTTAAATGAACTTTGCAATTCTCCAAAGACAATTCAGTCTGCTTTATTTTGTGTTCAATTCTAGACTCAACTCATTGTTCATTTCTGGTCTGTGATAGAAGAACTCTGAGTTCTCCATTTAACTAAACGCTATAGTCTAGAAAGCAGGGATTTGTATTCATTTCTTCTCAATGGAATTTAGTTTTAAATAAAAATATATTTTATCTCCTTTTTACTTCCTCTCTTTGGAAACAAAAAACCCCAAAAAGCAAAACTCACATTACAAATATAAATTATTAAGCAAAACAAATTTTGTTTTGGCCATAGCTAAAACAGATACATTTCCTTCTATGCCTTGAATCCATCATCTCATATCTGGAGATGAGTAGCATGATTGATGGATTAATGTCTTGAATAATTATATATTTTATTCAAGATACTTTATAGTCTTCAGGGGTTTAATCAATTAATCAGGAAGCATTTATTGAGGATCTACTATGCTCTAGGCACTGTTTTAAACATTGAAGAAGCAAAGACAACAAAAAATCCCCTGCCTTAAAGAAGCTTCCATCTGTATTAGAGGAGACATTTGCACATATAAATTAAATACATGGTAATTGGGGGAGGGAAAACACTAGCAACTGGGGTATCTGGATGTCACAATGTCATCTATAAACAGAAGCATCTAGATGACCTCCGACTTGAATTATGCTCATTTCTGTAACAATGGTGAAACCTTTTGGGAATCATAGTTCTCCCTATTTTATGCCTTAGCCTCTGCTGGTAATAATAAGCAGAGGATCACTAAATAGGGTTACTGGTGTTCGCATTTTCAAGAAATCTTGTGTAGTTTTCATATATGCATTGGAAACATCTTGTTGGAAAACACTCTCTAAGACAGAATTTTGCTTTACTAATTAATTTTTTTTCTTTTTGGTAATCATATAATATTAAGCATTGTAAGATTTCATATATCTTTCAGTCCATTATATAATAATAAAGATATGATCAGATGTGGATATTGCTTATAAAACTGAATATTGACTATTCTCTAAAACTGAATATTGACTATTCTCTGAGAATGCCCTCAACAAAGATGCACATTATTGGATTATTTTTTTGGATTATTTGGATTATTTTTATAAACTTTTTATATTGATGGGAATATAGCCATACTAGTTAATTATTGATGTTCTCTTGGCCATTTTTGGGAAGTATTAATAAAGTTTGAGATATTTTTCCATGTTTTAGTTATTTTTCCTTACTTATATATGTTCTGAATTTATTTCTTAATACCTATACAACTGTTTCCTTTTGCACAAGTTTCTTCTATGTGTATTAGGTTCAGTCTAGCTGCTTTTTTCATGTTTATTATCTTTTCTACCATTATCTTTATAGACGCGTAAAAAACTAAAATGTTTAATTGTAAGCATGGGATTTACTGACAGCAAGAAAGATTTATAAGATTTTTTAAAAGTCTTTGCAAATCTTTTCCATCTTTCATCTGTTTGTTATGCTTCTTTTAGCTTCATCTTTAAATTCATTTGGGAGGACTTTGCTTAGTTAAGTCTCTTGCCAAGTTTTCATTAGACTATTTTATCCTACATTGCTACTTTCTATTTTATGAGGCAGTACTGCTTACAATCTTCCACCATCCTTTCTATGAGTTTACAGATGAGTTTATTTTCTTAAGGACTATTGCCTTTGGCTGCCATAGAGTTATCTTGGCAGGTAAATCAAATGTTTACTGCCAAAGATACTTTTCAGGCCCCTTTGCTCTCCTTGTTATTGCAATTTTGATACATTTTTTATACTTCCATCTGAAATTATGATGATATAGCTTCCTTTTTTTTACATAGTCCATTTGGGGGAACCAATAACATGTTTAAATGTCAGACTGGGTTGTTTGAATTAACCACTATATGGTCTCATTTTTATTCTAGCTTTACACTACTTTTGGTCTTTGTTCTAACAAATCTAACTTTTGGTCTCATTTATAGGGAGAGCTGATTTAGGAATGATTCTCCCAACATGAGCTCTAGTATCACAGATTTTTGAGATGAAATTGTGTAATTCAATAATTTTTTCTTCTGCAAAATAAAAGTAAGTGCTAGTGAAATTAGGTGACTTGCCCAAGATCATAGGGGCTGAGCCTTTCACAATATCATGAAACTTATATAAAAACCAACTTTATTATAAGAGGGATGAACATGTACATGTGGAACCCAGAGACTTCACAGTCCTTGCAAAAGTTTGTATATTTATGACAGTTCCACAAAAGGAGGAGAAGACACAGGAAGGGGCATGGTACAGGAAGGGAAAAGTGCAGTTACCCCTCCTGAAGGGGAAGAGCAAGGAAATAGCAAAAGACACATTCTTTCCTCTTTGGGAATCCTTAGGCTTTGAAACTAAGAGAGTCCACTTATCTTCAAGGGACCTCAGCTACACAAATAGTTTCCCAGCCTGACACAGACTGCATGATGCCTCTTTTGCCCCTCAGAAACAGAGAATCCAGTTTGCAGAGCAAATAACAAATTATGTCAGGTGAGGAGTGGAAAGGGCTTTGTTCTTGACATGTTCAGTTCCTCTGACATGTTCTGGGGTCCAATATTTCTGGAATATATGACAACTCAAAAAGACAAATTCACTATCTCCCTCCCCTCATTAGTCAAAGGTGACCCCTGGGAATGCTGATGACCTCAGTAAGCCACAATTCAAACTTATGCCTCTGCCACCAAATCCTATGTAGTACACTGAGTCTAACAAATTGTAGTCTGTTAAGATATTGTTGCTCAGAAAGCAGATTTTTTATGTTGTTGGGAGAATACTTGAAGCCTTCTTAGAATGGTAGAACTTGTTGGTACTTGAAGTCTTTTTGTATGAAGGCCTGAGAGTACTACTAATCTTATTTCTTATTATTCTCCAAAGAATCCCTTACACTCCAGTCAAACTGGACTACTTGCTTTTTCTAATATATACAATGTACTTTTTCAGTTTCCTGCCTTTCTTAATATTGTTCCCTCTGCTTATAATATCCTACCTCCAATGCTTATAATTCATTTCTAGTTGTAAATATCCTACTCATGATTTGGAACTCAGTTAAAATGTCAGCTCTTTTATGAAGCTTTTCCTAATCCTTCCTAATTGGGCATAATTTCTCCCTCCTATAAAGAGATGTGGAATATAATTTTTAATTTTGGAGGCATGTGTAAACTGCCATGAATTAAATATATTCATGCAGCAAAAAAGATCTCTTCATCCTTTTGCTCTTTGACCATAAGAGGGAATAAAAATAAAAGTTTTTTTTAAGAATCATGAAAATTTCTTTAAATTCTTCTTAATAGCATCTTAAAATCTTCTGACAAAATGAAGTAAAGAGGAAAAACTGATTTTAGTTGCTGATCCTCAAAATTAAAGGGATTATTTACCTTTGAGATTAAGTTTGTTAAAAGTTTTAAAAACTAAATTTCTTACTTGGTTTGGTGATGATCAACTTTCAGAGATTGATCTCGACTATGAAATTGTTCATATACCTACCAATGCAGGTTCCATTTTCAGCTTTGGTCATTCCATTTGGACAAAGATCAATGCATTTATAGCCACCACGTGTATTTTTACAATGTTGATCTGGTCTGCACACATTTTGTCTGCACTCATTCACATCTTGATAAAAGAACAAAAGTAATTCAAATTGAAAATGGATTTCCTCTTATATGGAATAAGCAGCTTGCATTTTCAAAAGCAACCCCACTACCTAAACCAACATAAATCTCCACTAATGAATCTCATTGTTCACAAGACTAATTTCTCTCAAGAGATGACATTTAAATCAAATAAGACAATGTATGTGAAATTATTTTGAACAAATACAGAAAGATATTTATATGCATTTATAATAATCATACTTGATATCTGTATTACATAGGTATACATACACACACACTCACACACTTAGGCTTAAGACAAACTATAAATTAATTTAATCCTTATTCATTAAATGACATGATTTATATAGTTTGATGCTGCAGATCTTCAAAGCAGTCACCAAAAATACCACAGTGGTACACTGAGAAA